>JASGCC010000308.1:0-250293 GCA_030067915.1 Hydractinia echinata | reverse complement strand
ATCCCATGTTCTGTTACCAGTAGCCCACATTTGCTAACGGAAAGTGATCAATTTTTTGTCTTTCAAGATGCATTTTGCCTAACGTGATCAATTGTTAACATTACATTTGCTCTAAGTATGGACTCGTGGAATCAATTTGTGTTGTTTAAGGATTACGCATGTTCGCTAGAGGTGAATTCAATTTTGTTTTTGATACAGCATCTAGCATCTTTTGCTACACCATGTAAGTGCAGTGTCATCCATGAGAGATTAGCATTCGCCGCTAATTAGTTGATATCAATTGTTACAGATTATAGGCATTGTTTTGCTAAAAGGACCTCAATTTGTACAGATAGCATTCGCTAAGTGATCTAATTTGTACACAGCGATTAACATTTCGCTTAACTGTCGCATGTTTGTAATTCAGATAGCATTCGCTAGAGTCGTGGCAATTTTGCATACATAGCAATAATTGCTAAGTTAGTGCATTCGCCATTTTGCACAGATAGCATTTCGCTAATGGTTGAATCAATTTGCATAGAATTAGGCCATGTTTTCGCTAATAGCTGATCCAATTTGCATAGATAGCTCTTGCTAAGTCAGATCAATTTATTTGTAGAGATAGCATTCGCTAATGTCTGATCAATTTGTGACAGATAGCATTTGCTAAATCCGCCTGGGCCATTGTAAGATAGCATCGCGAATGTCATAATGATTGCAAAGGTGATCACTTTTAGTGATTTCGCAAGTGCGTACAGATAGGATTGCAGGACAATGTTGGATCAAGTGATAACATAAGTAAACTATGAATTTGTACAGATAGCATATCTAAGTGGATCAAAATTTATTGCACAGAATAGATTGCTGACATCTGTATAATTGTACAGATAAATTCTCGCTAACGTGTGATCAATTTGCATCCATAGCAGTTACTGCTATAGTGATCATTTGTACACGATTAGCATTCTGCAACTAAAGTTGATCAATCTTTGCATCCGATGCATTTGCCCTAAGTGTTTGAATTTGTACAGTATTCATTCGCTAAGTGTGCAATTTGCTACATAGTTTTGCTAAGTGATCATATGACGATAGCTTGTAGTAGTGATCAATTTGTAACAGATAGCATTTCGCTGAGTGATCAATTTGCATCATAGGATTCGCTAAGCTGATCAATTTGCATACGATAGCATTGATAAGTGATCAATTTGTACAGATTGCATTTGCTAATGGAATCAATTGTTACAGATGCATAGCTACGCTAAGTGATCAATTTGTATAATAGGATTTTTGCTAAGTGCCATTTTATACAGATAGCATTCGCTTAAGTGATCAATTTGTACGAATAGGCATTTTGGCTCTTGCTAAGTGATCAATTTGTACAGATAGCATTTTGCTAAGTGATCAATTTGTACAGATAGCATTTTGCTAAGTGATCAATTTGTACAGATAGCATTTCGCTAAGTGATCAATTTGTACAGATAACATTCGTTAAGTGATCAATTTGTACAGATAGCATTTTGCTAAGTGATCAATTTGTACAGATAGCATTCGCTAAGTGATCAATTTGTACAGATAGCATTTTGCTAAGTGAAAAATTTGTACAGATAGCATTCGCTAAGTGATCAATTTGTACAGATAGCATTCGCTAAGTGTGCAATTTGTACAGATAGCATACGCTAAGTGTGCAATTTGCATACATAGCATTTTGCTAAGTGTGCAATTTGTACAGATAGCATTCGCTAAGTGATCAATTTGCATAGATAGCATTCGCTAAGTGATCAATTTGCATAGATAGCATTTTGCTAAGTGATCAATTTGTACAGATAGCATTCGCTAAGTGATCAATTTGTACAGATAGCAATTGCTAAGTGTGCAATTTGTACAGATAGCATTCGCTAAGTGATCAATTTTCCCAAATAGGATTCGCAAAGTGATCAATTTTTCCAGATAGGATTCGCAAAGTGATCAATTTGTACAGATAGGATTCGCTAAGTGATCAATTTGTACAGATAGGATTCGCTAAGTGATCAATTTGCATAGATAGCATTCTCTAAGTGATCATTTTGTACAGATAGCATTTTGCTAAGTGATCAATTTGCATAGATAGCATTCGCTAAGTGATCAATTTGCATACATAGCATTTTGCTAAGTGATCAATTTGTACAGATAGCATTCGCTAAGTGAACAATTTGTACAGATAGCATTCGCTAAGTGTGCAATTTGTACAGATAGCATTCGCTAAGTGTGCAATTTGCATATATAGCATTTTGCTAAGTGTGCAATTTGTACAGATAGCATTCGCTAAGTGATCAATTTGCATAGATAGCATTCGCTAAGTGATCAATTTGTACAGATAGCATTCGCTAAGTGTGCAATTTGCATACATAGCATTTTACTAAGTGTGCATTTTGTACAGATAGCATTCGCTCAGTGATCAATTTGTACAGATAGCATTTTGCTAAGTGATCAATTTGTACAGATAGCATTTTGCTAAGTGATCAATTTGTACAGATAGCATTCGCTAAGTGATCAATTTGTACAGATAGCATTTTGCTAAGTGATCAATTTGTACAGATAGCATTCGCTAAGTGATCAATTTGTACAGATAGCATTCGCTAAGTTTGCAATTTGTACAGATAGCATACGCTAAGTGTGCAATTTGCATACATAGCATTTTGCTAAGTGTGCAATTTGTACAGATAGCATTCGCTAAGTGATCAATTTGCATAGATAGCATTCGCTAAGTGATGAATTTGCATAGATAGCATTTTGCTAAGTGATCAATTTGTACAGATAGCATTCGCTAAGTGATCAATTTGTACAGATAGCATTTTGCTAAGTGTGCAATTTGTACAGATAGCATTCGCTAAGTGATCAATTTTTCCAAATAGGATTCGCAAAGTGATCAATTTTTCCAGATAGGATTCGCAAAGTGATCAATTTGTACAGATAGGATTCGCTAAGTGATCAATTTGTACAGATAGGATTCGCTAAGTGATCAATTTGCATAGATAGCATTCTCTAAGTGATCATTTTGTACAGATAGCATTTTGCTAAGTGATCAATTTGCATAGATAGCATTCGCTAAGTGTACAATTTGCATAGATAGCATTCGCTAAGTGTGCAATTTGCATATATAGCATTTTGCTAAGTGATCAATTTGTACAGATAGCATTTTGCTAAGTGATCAATTTGTACAGATAGCATTTGCTAAGTGTGCAATTTGCATAGATAGCATTCGCTAAGTGTGCAATTTGCATACATAGCATTTTGCTAAGTGATCAATTTGTACAAATAGCATTCGCTAAGTGATCAATTTACATATATAGCATTTGCTAAGTGTGCAATTTGTACAGATAGAATTCGCTGAGTGATCAATTTTTCCAGATAGGATTCGCAAAGTGATCAATTTGTACAGATAGCATTCGCTAAGTGATCAATTTGCATAGATAGCATTCGCTAAGTGATCAATTTGCATAGATAGCATTTTGCTAAGTGATCAATTTGTACAGATAGCATTCGCTAAGTGATCAATTTGTACAGATAGCATTCGCTAAGTGTGCAATTTGTACAGATAGCATTCGCTAAGTGTGCAATTTGCATATATAGCATTTTGCTAAGTGCGCATTTTGTACAGATAGCATTCGCTAAGTGATCAATTTGTACAGATAGCATTCGCTAAGTGATCAATTTGCATAGATAGCATTCGCTAAGTGTGCAATTTGCATAGATAGCATTCGCTAAGTGTGCAATTTGCATACATAGCATTTTGCTAAGTGATCAATTTGTACAGATAGCATTCGCTAAGTGATCAATTTACATACATAGCACTTGCTAAGTGATCAATTTGTACAGATAGCATTCGCTAAGTGATCAATTTGTACAGATAGCATTTGCTAAGTGTGCAATTTGTACAGATAGCATTCGCTAAGTGATCAATTTTTCCAGATAGGATTCGCAAAGTGATCAATTTTTCCAGATAGGATTCGCAAAGTGATCAATTTGTACAGATAGCATTTGCTAAGTGATCAATTTGCATAGATAGCATTCGCTAAGTGTGCAATTTGCATACATAGCATTTTGCTAAGTGATCAATTTGTACAGATAGCATTTTGCTAAGTGATCAATTTGTACAGATAGCATTTGCTAAGTGTGCAATTTGCATAGATAGCATTCGCTAAGTGTGCAATTTGCATACATAGCATTTTGCTAAGTGATCAATTTGTACAGATAGCATTCGCTAAGTGATCAATTTACATACATAGCATTTGCTAAGTGTGCAATTTGTACAGATAGAATTCGCTGAGTGATCAATTTTTCCAGATAGGATTCGCAAAGTGATCAATTTGTACAGATAGCATTCGCTAAGTGATCAATTTGCATAGATAGCATTCGCTAAGTGATCAATTTGCATAGATAGCATTCGCTAAGTGTGCAATTTGCATAGATAGCATTCGCTAAGTGTGCAATTTTCATACATAGCGTTTTGCTAAGTGATCAATTTGTACAGATAGCATTCGCTAAGTGATCAATTTACATACATAGCACTTGCTAAGTGATCAATTTGTACAGATAGCATTCGCTAAGTGATCAATTTGTACAGATAGCATTTGCTAAGTGTGCAATTTGTACAGATAGCATTCGCTAAGTGATCAATTTTTCCAGATAGGATTCGCAAAGTGATCATTTTTTCCAGATAGGATTCGCAAAGTGATCAATTTGTACAGTTAGCATTTGCTAAGTGATCAATTTGCATAGATAGCATTCGCTAAGTGTGCAATTTGCATACATAGCATTTTGCTAAGTGATCAATTTGTACAGATAGCATTTTGCTAAGTGATCAATTTGTACAGATAGCATTTGCTAAGTGTGCAATTTGCATAGATAGCATTCGCTAAGTGTGCAATTTGCATACATAGCATTTTGCTAAGTGATCAATTTGTACAGATAGCATTCGCTAAGTGATCAATTTACATACATAGCATTTGCTAAGTGTGCAATTTGTACAGATAGAATTCGCTGAGTGATCAATTTTTCCAGATAGGATTCGCAAAGTGATCAATTTGTACAGATAGCATTCGCTAAGTGATCAATTTGCATAGATAGCATTCGCTAAGTGATCAATTTGCATAGATAGCATTTTGCTAAGTGATCAATTTGTACAGATAGCATTCGCTAAGTGAACAATTTGTACAGATAGCATTCGCTAAGTGTGCAATTTGTACAGATAGCATTCGCTAAGTGTGCAATTTGCATATATAGCATTTTGCTAAGTGTGCAATTTGTACAGATAGCATTCGCTAAGTGATCAATTTGCATAGATAGCATTCGCTAAGTGATCAATTTGCATAGATAGCATTTTGCTAAGTGATCAATTTGTACAGATAGCATTCGCTAAGTGATCAATTTGTACAGATAGCATTCGCTAAGTGTGCAATTTGTACAGATAGCATTCGCTAAGTGTGCAATTTGCATATATAGCATTTTGCTAAGTGTGCAATTTATACAGATAGCATTCGCTAAGTGATCAATTTGCATAGATAGCATTCGCTAAGTGATCAATTTGCATAGATAGCATTTTGCTAAGTGATCAATTTGTACAGATAGCATTCGCTAAGTGATCAATTTGTACAGATAGCATTCGCTAAGTGTGCAATTTGTACAGATAGCATTCGATAAGTGTGCAATTTGTACAGATAGCATTCGCTAAGTGATCAATTTGCATAGATAGCATTCGCTAAGTGATCAATTTGTACAGATAGCATTCGCTAAGTGTGCAATTGGCATACATACCATTTTGCTAAGTGTGCAATTTGTACAGATAGCATTCGCTAAGTGATCAATTTGCACAGATAGCATTTTGCTCAGTGATCAATTTGTACAGATAGCATATTGCTAAGTGATCAATTTGTACAGATAGCATTTTGCTAAGTGATCAATTTGTACAGATAGCATTTTGCTAAGTGATCAATTTGTACAGATAGCATTCGCTAAGTGATCAATTTGTACAGATAGCATTTTGCTAAGTGATTAATTTGTACAGATAGCATTCGCTAAGTGATCAATTTGTACAGATAGCATTTTGTTAAGTGATCAATTTGTACAGATAGCATTCGCTAAGTGATCAATTTGTACAGATAGCATTCGCTAAGTGTGCAATTTGTACAGATAGCATTCGCTAAGTGTGCAATTTGCATACATAGCATTTTGCTAAGTGTGCAATTTGTACAGATAGCATTCGCTAAGTGATCAATTTGCATAGATAGCATTCGCTAAGTGATCAATTTGTACAGATAGCATTCGCTAAGTGTGCAATTTGCATACATAGCATTTTGCTAAGTGTGCAATTTGTACAGATAGCATTCGCTAAGTGATCAATTTGTACAGATAGCATTTTGCTCAGTGATCAATTTGTACAGATAGCATTTTGCTAAGTGATCAATTTGTACAGATAGCATTTTGCTAAGTGATCAATTTGTACAAATAGCATTTTGCTAAGTGATCAATTTGTACAGATAGCATTCGCTAAGTGATCAATTTGTACAGATAGCATTTTGCTAAGTGATCAATTTGTACAGATAGCATTCGCTAAGTGATCAATTTGTACAGATAGCATTCGCTAAGTGATCAATTTGTACAGATAGCATTCGCTAAGTGTGCAATTTGTACAGATAGCATTCGCTAAGTGTGCAATTTGCATACATAGCATATTGCTAAGTGTGCAATTTGTACAGATAGCATTCGCTAAGTGATCAATTTGCATAGATAGCATTCGCTAAGTGATCAATTTGTACAGATAGCATTCGCTAAGTGATCAATTTGCATAGATAGCATTCGCTAAGTGATCAATTTGCATAGATAGCATTTTGCTAAGTGATCAATTTGTACAGATAGCATTCGCTAAGTGAACAATTTGTACAGATAGCATTCGCTAAGTGTGCAATTTGTACAGATAGCATTCGCTAAGTGTGCAATTTGCATATATAGCATTTTGCTAAGTGTGCAATTTGTACAGATAGCATTCGCTAAGTGATCAATTTGCATAGATAGCATTCGCTAAGTGATCAATTTGCATAGATAGCATTTTGCTAAGTGATCAATTTGTACAGATAGCATTCGCTAAGTGATCAATTTGTACAGATAGCATTCGCTAAGAGTGCAATTTGTACAGATAGCATTCGCTAAGTGTGCAATTTGCATATATAGCATTTTGCTAAGTGTGCAATTTGTACAGATAGCATTCGCTAAGTGATCAATTTGCATAGATAGCATTCGCTAAGTGATCAATTTGCATAGATAGCATTTTGCTAAGTGATCAATTTGTACAGATAGCATTCGCTAAGTGATCAATTTGTACAGATAGCATTCGCTAAGTGTGCAATTTGTACAGATAGCATTCGATAAGTGTGCAATTTGTACAGATAGCATTCGCTAAGTGATCAATTTGCATAGATAGCATTCGCTAAGTGATCAATTTGTACAGATAGCATTCGCTAAGTGTGCAATTGGCATACATAGCATTTTGCTAAGTGTGCAACTTGTACAGATAGCATTCGCTAAGTGATCAATTTGTACAGATAGCATTTTGCTCAGTGATCAATTTGTACAGATAGCATATTGCTAAGTGATCAATTTGTACAGATAGCATTTTGCTAAGTGATCAATTTGTACAGATAGCATTTTGCTAAGTGATCAATTTGTACAGATAGCATTCGCTAAGTGATCAATTTGTACAGATAGCATTTTGCTAAGTGATTAATTTGTACAGATAGCATTCGCTAAGTGATCAATTTGTACAGATAGCATTTTGTTAAGTGATCAATTTGTACAGATAGCATTCGCTAAGTGATCAATTTGTACAGATAGCATTCGCTAAGTGTGCAATTTGTACAGATAGCATTCGCTAAGTGTGCAATTTGCATACATAGCATTTTGCTAAGTGTGCAATTTGTACAGATAGCATTCGCTAAGTGATCAATTTGCATAGATAGCATTCGCTAAGTGTGCAATTTGTACAGATAGCATTCGCTAAGTGTGCAATTTGCATACATAGCATTTTGCTAAGTGTGCAATTTGTACAGATAGCATTCGCTAAGTGATCAATTTGCATAGATAGAATTCGCTAAGTGATCAATTTGTACAGATAGCATTCGCTAAGTGTGCAATTGGCATACATAGCATTTTGCTAAGTGTGCAATTTGTACAGATAGCATTCGCTAAGTGATCAATTTGTACAGATAGCATTTTGCTCAGTGATCAATTTGTACAGATAGCATTTTGCTAAGTGATCAATTTGTACAGATAGCATTTTGCTAAGTGATCAATTTGTACCGATAGCATTTTGCTAAGTGATCAATTTGTACAGATAGCATTCGCTAAGTGATCAATTTGTACAGATAGCATTTTGCTAAGTGATCAATTTGTACAGATAGCATTCGCTAAGTGATCAATTTGTACAGATAGCATTCGCTAAGTGATCAATTTGTACAGATAGCATTCGCTAAGTGTGCAATTTGTGCAGATAGCATTCGCTAAGTGTGCAATTTGCATACATAGCATATTGCTAAGTGTGCAATTTGTACAGATAGCATTCGCTAAGTGATCAATTTGCATAGATAGCATTCGCTAAGTGATCAATTTGTACAGATAGCATTCGCTAAGTGTGCAATTGGCATACATAGCATTTTGCTAAGTGTGCAATTTGTACAGATAGTATTCGCTAAGTGATCAATTTGTACAGATAGCATTTTGCTCAGTGATCAATTTGTACAGATAGCATTTTGCTAAGTGATCAATTTGTACAGATAGCATTTTGCTAAGTGATCAATTTGTACACATAGCATTTTGCTAAGTGATCAATTTGTACAGATAGCATTCGCTAAGTGATCAATTTGTACAGATAGCATTTTGCTAAGTGATCAATTTGTACAGATAGCATTCGCTAAGTGATCAATTTGTACAGATAGCATTTTGCTAAGTGATCAATTTGTACAGATAGCATTCGCTAAGTGATCAATTTGTACAGATAACATTCGCTAAGTGTGCAATTTGTACAGATAGCATTCGCTAAGTGTGCAATTTGCATACATAGCATATTGCTAAGTGTGCAATTTGCACAGATAGCATTCGCTAAGTGATCAATTTGCATAGATAGCATTCGCTAAGTGATCAATTTGCATAGATAGCATTTTGCTAAGTGATCAATTTGTACAGATAGCATTCGCTAAGTGATCAATTTGTACAGATAGCATTTGCTAAGTGTGCAATTTGTACAGATAGCATTCGCTAAGTGATCAATTTTTCCAAATAGGATTCGCAAAGTGATCAATTTGTACAGATAGGATTCGCAAAGTGATCAATTTGTACAGATAGGATTCGCTGGGTGATCAATTTGTACAGATAGGATTCGCTAAGTGATCAATTTGCATAGATAACATTCTCTAAGTGATCATTTTGTACAGATAGCATTTTGCTAAGTGATCAATTTGCATAGATAGCATTTGCTAAGTGTGTAATTTGTACAGATATCATTCGCTAAGTGTGCAATTTGCATACATAGCATTTTGCTAAGTGTGCAAGTTGTACAGATAGCATTCGCTAAGTGATCAATTTGCATCGATAGCATTTGCTAAGTGTGCAATTTGTACAGATAGCATTCGCTAAGTGTGCAATTTGCATACATAGCATTTTGCTAAGTGATCAATTTGTACAGATAGCATTTTGCTAAGTGATCAATTTGTACAGATAGCATTTTGCTAAGTGATCAATTTGTACAGATAGCATTTTGCTAAGTGATCAATTTGTACAGATAGCATTCGCTAAGTGATCAATTTGTACAGATAGCATTTTGCTAAGTGATCAATTTGTACAGATAGCATTCGCTAAGTGATCAATTTGTACAGATAGCATTTTGCTAAGTGATCAATTTGTACAGATAGCATTCGCTAAGTGATCAATTTGTACGGATAGCATTTTGCTAAGTGATCAATTTGTACAGATAGCGTTGACTAAGTAATTTTTTTTCAGAGTTGACAATCGATTTAAATGTTTGCTGAAAAAACTCTGTATGGTTTCTTTGAAGTGTTTTTTTGTTGGAAGATAGGGGCCACCGTAGTAAGCACCTGTCGCATGAGAATCACCTGAGAAAGAAATACGTGTTGGTGTTTCAAGAGCACAAGCACATGCCAGAAAACCAACAAATTTTCGACAATTACAAAACCAGATGTATCATGAGGAGATACCCAGTAGAGATACCATCGTATTCCAGAGATATCAAGCTATCACATCATGGTGAAACAGCTGAAAACTTTAACTATAAATCAAATTCGATCAGTGAAAATGAAGACAAAGCAATCTACATGCTTCAAACGATCAAAATCAACAACAATCAGTATTCGATATTCTACGATACAGGATGTGGTGATTTCATATCCACATATAATGCTGTTTAAAGCCTTGGATCTCAAGCAGTTCAAGAACGTGCCAGACCAATCACTCTTGGTGGAGTTGGAGGAATCACAACAAAAACGCCTCATGGTATATACAGTATCAGATTACCTCTTACTAATGGAGGAGATGCTGTTTTATCACGATTATGCATGAATCAAATACAACCACGTTCCTGAACTGGAAAAGTAAGAAGTGACGTCAAGGATTCGTATTGGAAATCTGGACATGATGTAAGAGATTTAACTTCATTGTTACCATTTATTGCGGGGATGCGGACTTTGTACTAGGAATGTACTTTGAATAAAAAATGTGACGATGAATCTTGTCGTTTTTATTTTCATTTAAAAATTTTACGTTCTACTTTACTTGATTTATCGAATATCCATCTCAATGAAACAGTCATTTACTTGTCTTCAAAATGTTGGCACCGTTGGATAGTGGAATTTAAACGTATGTGGTTATTTCATCATGTTTGTTAAAATAATTGGTATTGTGTTCCTGTTCATTGTTAGACTCCGCTTCCCTCATGGTAAGTTCATCACTAAAATGATTCGTGAAAGGTATGGAAATGACATCGTTCCACATATACGCAACTTTGAAAAACTAGACTATCGTTTGAGAAAATGCCAATTAGATATCAAATTCTTGAAGATTTGTGACAATAACAACATCACACCGAAGTTTTTGGGATTTCGACTGAGTAACCAGAATTTGCAATCTTCGTCTGTCAAAAACGTCTACTAAAAGAAGAACTGAACCAGAAGACTTCTAGACTTCCACTCTGAAATTTGAATTCAACCTTCTCAAAGAAAACCTGAAAGCTAGATTGAATCGCGTCGATTTTACTCATATTTGTTGTCTATTTCTTGTTCAAAACGATCGAGAACTCCAATATGCATCTGAAGCACATCGTGCGAAATTGATTAATCTTGGCCTGGAAGTTGATATTGAGAAACATGATCCTGATAAAGTCATAAAAAACTTTTCAACGCACGCATTATCAGAAGCTGAAAATAATTTATTGTGTAAAGGTTTGAATTATGGACTTCCGCAACAGAAGCTAAATTATGCTGATTATGTTGTGCATTTTGAATGTTTATATCGTGATATTAGATCTCTAGATATTGACAATGACACTAAGGACTTTATCAAAACTAGGATAAAAGATTGTGCCATTTCTTCTTTTCAGTCTTACAACAACAAGGGAGTTCCTGTCAATTTTTCAGAGGATGAGTGGTCTGCTCTCCTCTCCTTGAGTAAGCGATGTGATCTTGTTATTCAAGAATCTGACAAGGTGAATTCTGTTGTTATCGCAGTAGCTGCAATGCTTCTTATTACAAAGAGACCTGTCGACATTTGAAAGTCAGAGCTTCAGAACATATGGACGTATCCTCCTTAAAGGGTAAACCTGTTAAGACTGCTCAGCCTACAGCAGTTAAGAATCATTCACTATTTTGTGGAGCATCTCGTTCCATTGATGATTTTACGGTCATTACATCTGCACGTAATAATTTCTTATTAGATTAAAAGAGAGTTTAATGATATATAGACACAAACCTGTTCTTAACAAAAACATATCATCATCTCCTTTGTACCTTTTTGATAAGTTTCAATGATCATCTTTCTGGGAATACTGCCTACGAGCGTATGCGGATTCTAATCATTTAATCTTTTCGTGCTTTCACCATATTTGGTCAAAAGAACTTATTTTATTTAATTACTTGATTGTAACCTCATAAAGTATTCACCCAAATTGAAAGGTATCACCATTTAGCTTATTCTCAAACGTTTCTGTTTAATCAACACTGTCTCTTTTAGAATGGTTATCAAGTCAATCCAGACATGTTAGGATTTCAGCATGGTTTGTTTGATATTTCAGTAGATGATTTAAATAACCCTGCTGATTTCAAGGATGACAATTCTGTTAAAACGTGTCAAGACCTTCAATGAAATAGAAGCTGCTGTTATCAAGATTAATTACTAAATCTGCCCAACTTTTGTTTTACCATGCCAATGAATGTTGCTCACAATACTGTATGCTATTGGTCAGTATCGATCCACTATCGGAACAAGAAATGTAGTGAATGATAGATCTTTCATCACCTCGGTTGCCTGACTAACAATCATAACTGTATCTGTAGGAAGGATTCTGCCTGTGTAAAGGAGTAATCCATCCTTTTCTCAACTGAACTTTTCGTAACGACTTGGCTTGATAAACTGTTTGATTTCGTTGTTGCTTTCTTGTAAAAATAGTTTTCTGTTTCTGTAATTTCTTCATCTGATAAAATGATGAAATTTTGCTCTTTTGGCGCTTGAATAGAGATTTTAATTGATTTTCTGGTTTGACAATTACGAATGAATTTAATGACAATGGCCACAATCCTGACCACCAATTGCCATGGATGACTATTCGGGTTGATGATATAGTTGGAAAGATGATATCTTCTTGATATTTGCTTTGTTGAATCATTCGTGATATAAGTAGTTTGAGTGGATTCTGGATCATATTTTGGTGGTGTTTCTCGCGTCATTAACTGTAGATCTTGGTTGTTCAGCACTATATTTCCAGTGTCCAGCATGGGGTAATCAGTCTCCTTGTTTCTCATCAAAACCTTTACACCAAACTGAGTCATGTGTAATCTCGTCCATTGAGGTGCACTTTTGTGTTCCGATATCGGCGATCATATTTTCTGATTTGACATATCTCAGGGGCGGATCCAACATTTTTAACATGTCAGTCCCATTTTTTGCGAAGCCAATAAAAGCGCAGCAATGTGCTGCGCTCAGAACAGCTGGGGGTCATGGGGGGCACTGTAAGCCCCCCACGGCGGGTCCGGGGCGCAGCCCCGGAAACTTTCGCTATTTTAAGCCTCTACGCACTATAAACGGCCTAAATAATGTCCAAATTATTAGCTTTGTTAGAGACGTTTTTTACTCTTAAGTTTCGAATGGACAAGAAAATAACAAACCATCTTTTAAAGGGTTGCAAAAAAGTGTATGGAAATTAAAAACAACAGTTTAAATTCAAATATTTTAAGACTGTTTCGCCCAATATTAGGGCTCGTCAGCATGTCTAGGAAATGCCTAATAACGTAATATTAGCTATTCCAGACATGGACAGTCTGCTATATGCTAAAGTAGGCTGAACTAGGGGAAGCAGGGAATTAAATAAAATAAATTGATATAACATAAAGAAAGAAAAAAGACATTTATGCGCAGTAAGCTTATTCAAAAAAAGGTGTTTTGCTTTTACTTTTTTGAATTGTTTTAACCAAAATTACAAAAGTGGTTGGCTTTAAAATTATCATCATATCCTTCATCAACACCTTGCAGACAAAACAGAGCATAAGTATTTTTAGCATTTAATGATGTAAATACAGGTTCAACTTTGCACTTTGCACCACAGTTAGGAAAATAGGAAATTTGGTTTTGATGTATCTGTACAGTCTGGAGACACAGCATAATTTTATTACCACTGGGAAATTAAAGTATTTGGCGAAAGGTGGCAAAAATTTTCTGTGTTCAGAGTACTAACCATGCTACCGCAACTAGTCTACCAAAACAAACTAAACCAAGCCTGATAGTACAAGCAAAAACAGCTTCATTCCCCACAAATTCTATTGTGTTACACCAGTTTAATTGTACAAAGAGGCGTCATCATATGTAAGATGGAATAAATAAATGACTTATCTTGATGTTTTTCTTAGCAAGAAAGTAAAACAGAATTCTTAATATATATACCTCAGGGTAAAGGAAAAACCCTAATGATGAAATGTTGCAGCACGTCAACCAGTCAGTGTATTGTCACCAACATGTAGCTAGGACATGTAGCTGTAGAAACAAATTTCCAGTGACTTTAGGAGCTAAAAATAATTATCCCAGGAAATAAGTAAATTGTCGAAACTAACTTCTGTATTATACAACTCGGATGTAGCACTACAGAATAAAACATATATGCACCCTTTTGGTTGGACACTGCCTATTCTGCAAAATGTGTTTGCTCAAATATTATTCAATTGATAACATAATAAATAAAAGACAAACAAAGATTTTATCACTTAAACCATAGTCGTAATCATGATGCGTATCCATCCTTAAACCATAGTCGTAATCATATGCTGTAAAAAATGCCTTATCGGCGTCCCCGAAAATGCCTAAATTAAAAAACTTAAGAACTACCTCTTTCATCAATCTGGTCTAAAACTATACCATATCAAGTTTTAAGCCATTGTTTTAATTTTTGCACAAGTTATTGGACTCTTACCATTAGCGAAAAGTATGCTTTCTTATACTACCCACATAAAATTGCCACTTTGACTAATCGGTTAGGAATTATTAATTTTTTTTTTAAATTCACAGACTTGTACTAATATCAAAATTCCTAAGATGATATATCCTAGTAGTAAGCTATTAACATCTGCAGAAAGTTATTATCAGTCTACGTGTGCTCTGGGCCTATTTCGTGAAAATTAAAAATTAAGTATAAAAAGGATTTTTCATATGAAAATTAGGTGGTGCTTTTATTAGCTATTACAAGTGTTTAAGATAACAAGAATAATAAAGCATTATCTTCTTACCATAAAGCAATTGCAGAACTCTCTAAGTTTTTGGTCAACAACAACAACTTTAAAAAATAACCCACTCTGCATTGAAATTTCTAGCTAGCTAGCAGCTAGCTAGAAATCCAATATCTATAAGCAACTGTTATTATGTTTTTGACATAAAGATTTGATTTAATGTAATAACTTTACGTATATTTCTTGCACATTTAAAAAATTATTGCATCTCATTGCAGCACACATGTCGTGAGTCACCATGCCTGGTTACTTATTAGTCTTGCATGCTTTCATTTGGTCCGAAAAGCCCTTGATTGCTTTCATTTGGTCCGAAAAGTCATTGATTGCTTTCGTTTGGTCCGGAAAAACCCTCCTAATTGCTTTCGTTTGGTCCGAAATTCAAATTACACGGCATCGGTTACAAAAAAATTCAATGATTATTGAAAAATACATGCTGTGTCACATTTCGAATGCCGTAAATATGGGTCAAAGTCGTCAGTTTTTTGTAAAGCAATCAGAATACGTTATTTCGGCCGGCAAGTCAATCAAATTGCATGAAAATTCTTCGGATGTCAGTCGCTTTTTGCCGTATCCATCAACTCAGTCACACAAGAGAAAGTTCCGTAAAATAAAGGTCAAGGGTCGCAGGGACTGCGGGATCACAGTACCCTATTATTTTTTACGATTCTTAGTAAACATTATGTCAGTCGCGTGACGGCGCTGACGTACACTGGATCCGCCCCTGTATCTCCATCGATCTATGGGTGTGAATCGTTGAATTTCTATAACTCGATTTCGACATGCTGCTTCAATGTTCTATTCTCATTTGTTATCCAGTGTAAGACAAATCGACTATCTGTGAATTTGATTGCTTTCTGGTGAATTTTTTGTAGTGATTTCTTCACAACTTCTCCACAATGCATATTGACAAGTGCTGCGAATAATTTTTCTCGGGGCTGAGACTTGCTATCTGGAACTAAACGAGACTTCAAGAGTATGCGCCAGTTTTCCTCTTGAAACAAATATAGATTGCAGTGCAAACCAAAGATTTGCTCAAATCTCCAAAATCCGGCGTCGAGGTGTTGAGATTTTCTGCATCACTCGAAATAACAGCTCGATGAAATCTGATACTTTTCATTTCTGCCATCATCTGAAAGTGTGACTCCCAGATTGGTCTCAAGCTATCTGATATTACATCATCCCAATCTAATCTGCACCGTATTATATCGTGTATATTGATTTTGGTGGCGGCAGTGACTGGTGTGGGCATTCCTGAAATATCAAAAATTCCTGCTACCTTTGAAGAACACTTTCGTCTAGTGAGCTGGATTTCAAAATGTCTCTAATCTCATTGACTTTGCGTCCAAAATGTTTCTTTGCAAAATTAAGTTCTTTGATATCAAGAGCTCACTCGTCTAGTTTGGGATACCAAAGAAAACCAGCTACGCCAACTGTAATAACGTCGTTTAATAAGCTTTCCAGGGGATTCTTTCCAGATATGGTAACTCCTTTCAGCGATAATCCGCCATGATTTTGGACCAGCTCCAATCAGGCCACCTGTTGTAACATGAGATTCATTGATAAACTGCCAGACATAAAGTCATTGACGTATATGTCTTTGCAAACTGTTTTACATACATCAGGATACAGCGTTTGAAATTTCATCGCTGTGTCTCGCAGAACACGTTCTGCTTGATTTCCAGAAGATTATACACCATAAATGATGGTTTTGATGATTATTTTATCTGGTGGTCTATTCGGGTCCAATTGTTCCTCCCACAGATACCGCTGATTACACCAATCATCCTCTCGAAGTTTGACTGCATTATACATCTTTTGAATATCCGTGTGGAATCCAACTTGGTGCATCCTCCAGTGATAAATGATTTCAATAAGTTTATTCATGTTGTTTCTGCCTTTGATGATTATACTGTTTAGGCTGTGTCCACTTGCAGTTGGTTGGGACACATCAAAAACAATATAGCTTGGTGTCGTTGCAGAACTGGCTTTCAAGACCACTCTTCAAGGAATTTCTTGACCTCATTATTTACAAGAGATGACTGAGTCTCAGAAGGAAGGTTCTTTACGTAGTCAACAAATCAAAGCGTCCGAAATTTTGCCTCAGACTTCGAGATGGCTAATTTGTTGGATGGATTCTTTTCCAAACGTTTCAGCTGTTGGTACTAGACCTTCAGTGCTTTATTTTGATTAGGAATCAGATTGATCAATGGATTCTGCGTGAAAGGAAGATTGGCAGTGGTTACACAGTTCGGAATGTCGACATGAACAGATCTATCAATTACCTCTTGTGCTACTTCCTCTTTGATTGATAGAGATTCGTCTTGATTCTGATTTTTGCAAGTTGGGCAGATTCCGCATTTAAACTGTAACGGCTGTAAACAGCATTATAATTGGATATGAAATCACCACATCCTGTATCGTAGAATATACAATACTGATTGTTGTTGATTTTGATCGTTTGAAGCATGTAGATTGCTTTGTCTTTATTTTTACTGATCGAATTTGATTTGTAGTTAAAGTTTTCAGCTGTTTCGCCATGATGTGATCGCTTGATATCTCTGGAATACGATGGTATCTCTACTGGGTATCTCCTCATGATACATCTGGTTTTGTAATTGTCGGAAATTTGTTGGTTTTCTGGCATGTGCTTGTGCTCTTGAAACACCAACACGTGTTTCTTTCTTAGGTGATTCTCATGCGACAGTTGCTTACATATGAAATCCCTTTGACATTAACTTTCTCTGTGTTTGCCTCGATTCATATCAGACTTTAGATCTCAAGAATGAAAATCTTTCACCAGGTGACATTCTGTTAAAATTGTGCAATATTTTGTGTGTGAATGACACGCAAAATATTGCACAATGACATGATCAGGCCAGTCACAAACGGAACGTTCGATCCAGGATAGTCTGACTTGTTCTTTTCCCCATGTGGAGACTGTCGATTAGTGGTTCGATTTTTCAAATCTAATGGTTTTGTAGGAGGGCTTTTTGTTGATATATCTTGATCTCCTTTTCAAGAAAAAAGATGAGTTTGTTCCACTTGCTTTCACCGGCTACAACATCGTCACAAATAGATGACAGCCAGTGTGTTACTCTTCCATCCCCAATAATTTTGTAGATCTTTTCTACGCCGTCGCCATAGTATAACTCACTCTGAATATGGTGTGTTCTAATCAAGTTAATAAATTCTTTCATAACGTTGACGATTCGACTTTAATTCTCTACCACCTTTTCCACGTCCTTCTCTGTTTAATTGAGCAAATTTCTTCGACAGAATAGTCTTTTGATTACCATAGGGTCTTTTAGTCTGCTCCATATTTCTTCAATATTAGTGACATTTCGTACAAATGTTAAAGCTGGATGCTCTAAAAAATTATTTTTCTATAGATCTGGAAGTAAAGCCTGGTGTGTGGATTTCAGATACACCTTCTCAAAGTCACTTTGCAATGTATAAATGTCATAGGTACTTTCATAGCCTTTAAGTTTAGGCAACTTGATATTTAAAGTGGAAGCATTAAAGGTCTCAACTTTTGATAGCTCTCTGATCTTATCCTCTTAATACAGGGCTTTGACGTACTAGTTTTTTAAGGTAATAAGATCATCATACCTTTCGTGAATGTCATCCAAATAACCATTATTCCTCATTTTCAGAGCAAATGAGATTTTTGAGGTATTTTCTTAGGGTATCCATTTCTTTCAGCTTTTGCAGCAATTCTTCTTTTCGCTTTTTGATTTCCTCATCATCCTGACTAGATAATAATATTGAAAATAAGTTTGTTAAATCAATTATTAAATGTCTTACTTCTTTCCTCAGGAAATCAATTTTCTTTTGCCTCAGGTCGGTGGACTTCAAACTGCCCAGGTTTTCTCAGTTGTTCTCTGCGGTCTCTTTGAGCGACAACAAAGTTGTTTATTTTTTGGATCCTTAAGGTGATTGTCTTTTCGTAGGTTCCTTTATAGAGCTCCTTTAAGCAATTAGACATGTTTCTAAGTTTCTGACAGTAATCGGTGGGAAAATCTTTCATTTTCTTGATGTTTTCATCTATTTTGGCGATTTTTTCGCCGTATATGCCTGATTTACAGTCATCCATGAAATTGTCGTTTTCATCAGCAAGAATTGATTCCTCCATCGTAAGATTGATGACGGGATCGGCGTGTTCAACATTCGTTGCAATTTCTACAGTGATTTCATCTACTGAAGTGTGTTGATTTGATCCTTGTTTCAGTCAAGTAGCATGGACTAATCTGTAGTTAAGAAGATCTTTAGCACTCGTTTTATCAAACATCCCTATGGTGTTTGAATGTAAAGTCAGGGGCACCAAGAACATTTTTGCTTTAGATGTTCATAACAAATTCTTGAAAGAGGGTTCAAACTACAACGAAAAATATGAGGCTGATTTTTACAAAACTGTAAAATAGAAATCAAGTGATACATAAATGTACGCTTACCAGCTTGTCTAAGTAAAAGCTTGTGTATGAACTTAGTGCTTGTTTGATTGATAAACTTAGTGACTCTTTGTTGATCCTACAATGATATAAAAAACAGTTAGGTGAAAATGTAACATCAGTTTGGAAAACAGAAAGAGTTTAGATTTGCAACATTAAAGCTGTTATCTAGATACAAATGTTAAGTGGCCTAGGACACTAGGGAAGATTCACTGTCATGTATATTTACTGTTCTTTCTTTGTAAAAAAATTTTTTTGATATTGATTAATGCCACAATGTTTTTACCAAATCATTTGAAGAAATATAGTTCTTCAGTTCGTCCATGGATGGTTTACATTTCATAAAATACAAAAACATCTTTCCCAAATCTATTTGATATGTAACCCACTTGAGATACATGTAAATATATTTTTAAAAAATCAGGAAACAACCTGAATATATTCAGACTTACTGCTTTTCTGATTTTGGAGAGATTTTCAGTTCTTAACCTGAAATATATTGTCTACTAATTATATATTTCTAATTAGTCTAAAAATAATAAAAAAGTCATAGACAGCTTCTCAAGCTTTTTGATATGAATTCAACTTGTTGTTCTTGGGAGGTTAGCTTTAATTGTTAGCTGACAAATTGAGTTATTCTTGACGTTGATAGTCATCAATAACATTATTATTATTACTAGTCGATAAGGCTCGTGGAAAAATCCACTTAGGCAGGATAAAAATGAAAAAGAAACGTCATATGAATTTTGATGACGTCAGCAACTCATCTACAAAAAAAAATTAGCACCTTGTTTTCACGTTGCCTCTATTGTGTAGAGCTTAAACTGCTGATCAAGAAAATATATATGATCATGTGCTTTTGATGAGCGGTTAATGAGATATAAGGGTTTTAAAATTTTGCTGACGTCAGCAATGGCCCGTCAAAACTTAAATTTTTTTTTAGAAATTTGCATATCTGTTACTTTTATCGTATAGATGTTGAAACGCTGATCAAGAAAATGTATAGGATCATTTACTTTTGACAAACGGTTGCAGAGATATTAGGGTTTGAAAGTTTTTTGATGACGTCATCAACCCGTCCATTCCGAAACGGATCTGGGGACCCAGGTTTGGGAAAATTACCCAAATTGGTCCCAGGTGGTCCCTAGTTACCCACGCGGTGAAAAATCATTGAGTCACCACCTCGTTTCCAAGTTATTTGGCCTCAAAGTTTTAGGTGCACTGTCATGACTTCATTAATTTAATATAGGATATTGACGTTAAAGTAGTGTTATTGACGTCGCGCCGTAGCGTCATAAAATTTAACAAATAAGACATAACTTTTTCGGCTACATCAAAGGAAAATAAACACATCCACTTTGCCTGTCACAGACACACAGACACACTTAGCGTATTATTATAGAGACTAGTCGATAAGGCCCGTGGAAAAATCCACTTAGGCAGAAGGAAGGACAATGGGAAAGATCTGTCATATCATTTTATTGACGTCAGCAAATATTTTAGTATATTGCACACTACCCTTTACCAAAAAAATAAATCTGAAAATGTCAAAAAAGTACGTGTGCAAGATGTAATTCCTAATTTAGCAAAAATGTTCTTAAAATCTTACACAAAATGTCAAATGTCAAATCGCATTAAATCCCACACACAAAACTTACACAAAATGTAAAGAAAAACAGCTTGCAAGGTGTAAAATCTAGTTGATAGAAATTTACAACAACGACACTCACAAAACTGACAGTAACAACACTTACAGTTACAATACCGACAGTCACAACATCTTATGTGATTATGTTAAATACCTTCAATATTTTAATCTGAAGTGTCAAAAAGAAAGGCTTGCAAGAGAAGGCACATATCTATGAAAATAAGCTCTACACATTTTAAACATGGTCTTTTCCCTAAATGCTTATACAACAATATCAAAAAGCCATAGTTTGGAAAACATCAAATTTAAATCTCAAAAAAATAATTTATTGGGGTGCATACCATCCTAACCGGTTAATTTTTGTCGGATGATCCATACTGCCCTTTACAAACCTTCTAAACTGAAATGTCAAAAAAGCAATGAGCAAGGAGTAAATTTGAAATAGACAAAGATCATTATTTTGGAAAACATTGTATACGGTCCGTCCTCACAAAAGTTTACACAAAATGTAAAACAGATTGGTTTTTGAGGAGCACAAACAAATCAACAAAAATCAGTTCATTTTTAGCATGTCCTATATTGCATTGCCATTGCTCATAAATCTTCCACAAAAAGGTTATGAAACACATCAAATTATAGAAAAATCAGGCATTTCATACAATATAAAAAACAAAAACGTTTTAGTCAGAACAATTAGTAATTTTTTCATTATCACCAAACACAGTTATTACTACAATTTTAAAATTCTTAACAAAAACGTGAATTTGTTCTCTCAGTATATTGCAAGTTCACATCACGTGATGTAAACAAAGTAAACCCGCTAGCAAAATGGACATAATTTTTTCGGCGACTTCAAAGAGAATTTCGGCAACATCAAAGGAAAATGACGATATCAACTTTGCCTGTCACAGACACACGGAACTGGCGTATTATTATATAGACTAGTCAATAAAGCCCGTGGAGTAATCCACTTAGGCAGAAGGACAATGGAAAAATAGGTTGTTTTAGATTTTTTGCTGACGTCAGCAGTGCAAATACACAATAAATAAATTGAGAAACTTGTTTTCATGTTTCCTCCATTGTGTAGAGCTTACACTGCTGATCAAGAAAATGTATATAATCGTGTGGTTTTGATGAGCGATTAATGAAATATAAGGGTTTAAAAATTTTGCTCACGTCAGCAATGGCCCGTCAAAACCCAAAAATTTTTCTTAGAAATTTGTATACACTTTGCCTTCATCGTATAGATCTTGAAACGCTGATCAAAAAAATGTATAGGATCATGTACTTTTGACAAACGGTTGCAGAGATATTAGGGTTTAAAGGTTTTTTGATGACGTCATCAACCCGTCCATTCCGAAACGGATTCGGGGACCCAGGTTTGGGAAAATTACCCAAATTGGTCGTAGGTGGTCCCTAGTTACCCACGCGGTGAAAAATCATTGACGTCACCACCTCGTTTCCAAGTTATTTGGCCTCAAAGTTTTAAGTGCACTGTAATGGCTTCATTAATTGATGTTAAAAGATATTGACAAAAAAACTCGAAAAACTCGCGCATTTGGGTTGTAAAAAATATCGTCTTTGTAAAAGTCACACACAGACAGACAGACAGACAGACAGACAGACAGACAGACAGACAGAAGCTCCGTGTTATTATAGAGACTAGTCGATAAGGCCTGTGGAAAAATCCACTTAGGCAGAAGGAAGGACAATGGGAAAGATCTGTCATATCATTTTATTGACGTCAGCAAATATTTTAGTATATTGCACACTACCCTTTACCAAAAAAATAAATCTGAAAATGTAAAAAAAGTATGTGTGCAAGGTGTAATTCCTAATTTAGCAAAAATGTTCTTAAAATCTTACACAAAATGTCAAATGTCAAATCGCATTAAATCCCACACACAAAACTTACACAAAATGTAAAGAAAAACAGCTTACAAGGTGTAAAATCTATAGTTGATAGAAATTTACAACAACAACACTCACAAAACCGTCAGTAACAACACTTACAGTTACAATACCAACAGTCACAACATCTTATGTGATTATGTTAAATACCTTCAATATTTTAATCTGAAGTGTCAAAAAGAAAGGCTTGCAAGAGAAGGCACATATCTATGAAAATAAGCTCTTTACACATTTTAAACATGGTCTTTTCCCTAAATGCTTATACAACAATATCAAAAAGCCATAGTTTGGAAAGCATCAAATTTAAATCTCGAAAAATCATTTATTGGGGTGCATACCATCCTAACCGGTTCATTTTTGTCGGATGATCCGTACTGCCCTTTACAAACATTTTAAACTGAAATGTCAAAAAAGCAATGAGCAAGGAGTAAATTTGAAATAGACAAAGATCATTATTTTGGAAAACATTGTATACGGTCCATTCTCACAGAAGTTTACACAAAATGTAAAATAAATCGGTTTTTTGAAGAAACAAAAAAATCAACAAAAATCAGTATTATACATTCAGCATGTTGTATATTGCCATTACCCATAAATTTTCCTCAAAAAGGTTATGAAACACATCAAATTATAGAAAAATCAGTCATACAGTCCTTGCCCATTACATTACAAAATACAAAAAACAGAAACAGTTTTAGTGAGAACATTTAGTAATTTTTTTGTTATCACCAAACAATTATTATATACTATATACTAGTCGATAAGGCCCGTGAAAAAATCCACTGAGGCAGGATAAAAATTTTGATGACGTCAGCAACCCATGCACTAAAATAAATTTAGAATTTTGTTTTCACGTTGCCTCTATTGTGGAGAGCTTAAAGCGCTGATCAAGAAAATGTATATGATCATGTGCTTTTGATGAGCGGTTAATGAGATATAAGGGTTTAAAAATTTTGCTGACGTCAACAATGGCCCCGTCCAAACCGAAATTTTTTTTTTTAGAAATTTGTATACCTGTTACCTTCATCGTATAGATCTTGAAACGCTGATCAAGAAAATGTATAGGATTATGTACTTTTTACAAACGGTTGCGGAGATATTAGGGTTTGAAGGTTTTTTGATGACGTCATCAACCCGCCCATTCCGAAACGGATTTGGGGACCCAGGTTAGGGAAACTTACCCAAATTGGTCCTAGGTGGTCCCTAGTTACCCACGCGGTGAAAAATCATTGACGTCACCACCTCGTTTCCAAGTTATTTAGCCTCAAAGTTTTAGGTGCACTGTAATGGCTTCATTAATTTAATATAGGATATTGACGTTAAAGTAGTGTTATTGACGTCGCGCCGTAACGTCAGAAAGCTTAACATATTAGACATGCATTTTTCGGCAACATCAAAGGAAAATGAACACATCCACTTTGCCTGTTACGGACAGACACAGAGTCCGTATTATTATAAGAGATATACAAAATTTTGTAAAATTCTCAACAAAAACAAAAACGTAAAACCATGAAATTTTCTTCCAGTAAAAATGACATCACATATACTTTTTCCCAACAAAAGTTTATAATGCGAAATACAAAAAGACATCAGCTTACACAACAGCTTACAATGAAGTGTAATTCTACAAAAATTTGTTCTTTTAGTATATTGCATGTGGTCTATTTTCATAAAAGTTTACCCAAAATTTCAAATAACAGCACTTTGCAACACAAACAATATAAACGGACAACCATACCATCCTCTCATAAATTTTTTTAACCCAAAGTCATAAACCCACGTAAATTTCTAATCTAATTTCAATAACCCCTGTAAAAACAACTTGGCACTTTACACGTAGCCTGACAAAAGTTTAACAGCATGTCAGAAACAAAACAATAAAAAATAATTTAACACATACACACACTTTAAATTCTACAAAATTTGTTTCACTTGTGATATTGCATGTGGTCCCCTTGTAAAGTTTGCAGGTAATGTGAAAAAAACTATACTCTATGGGCATTAACAATGAGTCACACTATCCTAAAAGTTCAGGAACGATTTTGTAGCTATCTTGCTACATCATAATTCGTGTTTAAAAAATAAGAAAAGTTTGACTACTAAGGTAGCTATAAATACCTAAAAAAAAGAGGAATAGCAACATAACTTATAGGTTAGAGCTAACTATGGGATGGAGCTTTCTTGCCTTCTTGAAGCTAACACATTATATAGCTATAGCTAACAGTAGCTAGGAAACCCAGTTAAATATACTTAAGCTGGGGAGACTTAGCTACGTCTATAGCTAGTCATTTGTACTTAGTAAAACACATATAAAGGAAAACAATAGCTATGTAAAAATTATGACATTTGCAGTTAGTTCAACAAACCAAAATTTTCTATTTCGCTAGCACATTGTAGCCAGCTAACAGCTTTATGTAGCATTTTGAATTTTAGGACAAATACATTAGTTACGCACCAGGAGACACACTAATTATGCAAAAAAACAAAAACAAATATGCTACAATCGTGGACAAAAATATTGAGACTAAGGCAGTTTTTTACTCATTATCCAAATATGGACAAAAGAGTCAAATAGTCAATACTCTGCAGCCGGCAGGCTGCAAAGTCGCTACTTTTGCACACAAGTAAGCCAGGCAGAGAGCGTTGAAAAGTCGCTAGTCACATTCTTTAGCACGCCCGCACACCGAAATAATTCACGTCGGGGACCACGAAGGCCCCGAAATTCGTGATTAATGGTCTTGCTGACGTCAGCAACAATTAGCACATTTTATGAATTTCGTATTTACCAAATAACCTAAAAGTAAGTCCACTCTGAACGTTGACAAGTGAACTTTCACAAGTTCAAGATGTGTGAATCTAATATAGAATGAGCCTACGCAATTACTTGTGGTGGCGAAATTCGAAATTCGTTCTCTTGTCCCAACATATTGTGACCAGGATTGTAGCTTCTTTATAAAAAACGCGGTAAACTTTAAGAATTTGAAGCTCTAATGGATTTTTTATTGAGAATACGATTCTCCTTGACAATTTTAAGTGTCCTACATATAAAAACGGAACGTCTAAAAATATAAAAGTTCTTACTTTTTCTCAATTCCAATTCACTTGAAACTCTAGCATTCATTTTGTACTTCTAACTTTACTTTACTACTTCTAGCTCCACTCTTCATTTCCGAAGTAACTTATTGTGGCTTCCAACTTCACTTTTCTACTTCTACTTCTACTTCTTCACTTGGTCTCTTTTTTCGTTTTTATATATGTTTTTTTGAA
This sequence comes from Hydractinia echinata, assembly GCA_030067915.1. Lineage (NCBI taxonomy): Eukaryota > Metazoa > Cnidaria > Hydrozoa > Anthoathecata > Hydractiniidae > Hydractinia > Hydractinia echinata. Next base: position 224,014 of record JASGCC010000308.1, on the reverse strand, counting down.
CTACTTTACTTTTTGCACTTTTTTCAAGACGAAGGGAACGTTCTTTTGTTGTTGTTTTGTGTGTCGATGTTAACCCTGTTCCAAATTATATACTTTTTTAATCCACTCCACTTCTTCACTTTGACTTTCCTTGCTCTTAATATTTGCACTTTTTTATGACTAAGGGATCGTCGAAAATAAGACATTTTTTATCCGCTTCTTTAGTTCGCCCTTTGTCGAGAACTTTGTCGAGAGATTTTTATGTTTGTTTGTTTTTACGCCAAGGAAACTTTATATTCGAATGCCGTCCTGTTCGAAAGTACGTATTTGAGCGAATCATACTGCTTATTTTTTGTCACGTGGTTTCTAACGGTTGCGAGACAAATGTAAACAAAACAAAAAAACTCGAAAACTCGCGCATTCGGGTGGTAAAAAATATCGTTTTTGTGCACAAACAGACAGACAGACAGACAGACAGAAAATCCACTGAGGCAGGATAAAAATGGAAAAGAATTGTCATTTAAATTTTGATGACGTCAGCAACCCATCCACAAAAAAAATTAGAACATTCTTTTCACGTTGCCTCTACCTGTGTAGAGATTAAACTGCTGATCAAGAAAATGTATATGATCATGTGCTTTTGATGAGCGGTTAATGAGATATAAGGGTTTAAAAATTTTGCTGACGTCAGCAATGGCCCGTCAAAACCTAAAATTTTTTTTTAGAAATTTGTATACCTGTGTTGCCGTCAACGTATAGATCTTGAAACGCTGATCAAGAAAATGTATAACATCAGGTACTTTTGACAAACGGTTGCAGAGATATTAGGGTTTGATGATTTTTGTTGACGTCATCAACATTCCATTCGGGAACCCAGGTTTGGGAAAATTACCCAAATTGGTCCCAGGTGGCCCCTAGTTACCCACGTGGTGAAAAATCATTGACGTCACCACCTTGTTTCCAAGTTATTTAGCCTCAAAGTTTTAGTTGCACTGTCATGGCTTCATTAATTTAATATAGGATATTGACGTTAAAGTAGTGTTATTGACGTCGCGCCGTAGCGTCATAAAATTTAACATATTAGACATGCATTTTTCGGCAACATCAAAGGAAAATGAAGACATCCACTTTGCCTGTCACAGACACACAGATACACTTAGCGTATTATTATATAGACTAGTCGATAAGGCCCGTGGAAGAATCCACTCAGGCAGAAGATTAGGTTGTTTTGTAGATTTTGCTAACGTCAGCAGTGCATACAAAAAAAATTGGCGAAATGTAGTTTATCTGTTGCCTGTAATGCGTGCAGATTGAAACGCTGATAAAAATAAGTGTTCGCAAACGCATAAGGAGATATATATACCGTAATGCATCGATTAAACGCCCCCCTCGATTAAACGCCCCCCCTAAATATCAAAATATTTAATAAACGCTCCCCTCGAATAAACGCCCCCCCTATCAAAAGGGGCGTTTAATCGAAACAGCAGCAATGCTCATGTTATAGTCCTCTCCCTGGCCTATGTATGGCATGGCAGTGTACTACGAATAAAAAGAAAGTTTAATTGTTTCAAAATTTTATTATTTCTTATAAACAGGAAACTTTCTGTACACTCCTTTTCGTCTTAAAATAAGTTTTATTGTTGGAAACAGTTCCTTCCTCTTCAACAGTTCCCTTTCGAGCGTCTCTGCATCTTTTTTGCGACTTGTCTCAAAACTAAACTTTGCAGGAACAACCAAACCAACCTCTCTTTGCCTTTTCCCTGTCATTACCACACGTATCATATTGTCTTCACTTTGGTTGAGAAAATGATAGCAAAGGCTAGAAATCTCAACAGGTATATGCCCCACCAGCACCCCGTGTTCTTCATCTCGATACACACCAACACAGTATTTATCATACTGCTGAGCCTCTTCTCTTGAGTCGGGAGCAGTAAAGAGAATTTCACCGATTGTAGAGGACCACATCGACTTGTAAACATGATGACCTCGGATGACACTAATCAAGTCTGTTTTATGGCGCATTTTAAAGGGATAGTGACCACTTGCTCGAGCCATATTTTTACTTCTAATAAAATGTAGCTACGTAATGTTTATTTTGTTTGTTTGTTTGTATTTCTTATGACGTTTGTAACAGGCTGAAATCCTTGCATTGCAACTTACCTACGCATGCATGGCATTCGAATCATATATTCTCATCATAGTCGTTCGAATCGATTCATTTAAAAAAATCAAAACAACATTATTTTAATTGTTCTTCGACACACAACAGTCAATATGGCAGAATTATCTGATTTGACCTCACATAAAGGCAAAAAAAGAAGAGCATTTACAATGCAGTTTAAAAAGGAAGTTGTGGGATTTGCCATTGAAAACAGCAACAGAGCAGCAGCTTCTAAGTTTGGAGTGGAACCAAAGCGAGTACGAGAGTGGAAAGGAGTTTTAGAGCAGATTAAAATATCGAAGCCAAATAAAGAGAGACTCGAACGTGGTGGAAGGAAATGCATCGACTCAGAACTTGAGGATTCAATTGTGCTTTGGATCTACGAACAACGAAGCAAAATGTTACACGTTAGTCGCAAAATGATAATGTTCAAGATAAAGAAACTATATGATGAAAAACATAGAGACCCCGCCGTCCAAGACATATTCATTGCCAGTCGTGGATGGTGTGAAAGATTCATGCGAAGACATGGGTTTTCGTTAAGAAGAAAAACAACAACGGCCCAAAAAAATCCTTCGTGTTTGGTTGATAGATTAGTAGCTTATTGTATTCATGTTCGAAGATTACAAAGAATGCACACTTATTTAGACTCGGATATTGTAGCGATGGATGAGACACCAGTCTGGAAGGACATGATATCAAACACTACGGTGGAAGTTACCGGTTCGAAGGATGTTCCTATGAAGTCTACAGGACATGAAAAAGTCCGTGTATCTGTTTGTCTTACCGTTAAATTAGACGGGACGAAATGTAAACCATTCATAGTATTTGCAGGGGCTAAAAGAGAGGCAAAATCTCTTCATGACGAGTTTAAACGGAAGTGTTCTGTAGCTAGTACCCCAAACGGCTGGATGAATGAACAGCTCACGCTCCGTTGGTGTGAAGACGTACTTGGACAATTTTCATTTCGCAGACGTTTACTGGCTTGGGACTCGTTTGAAGCCCACCTGACGGATGATGGTAAAAAGAAATTGGCAAATTCCAAGATTGATTCAGTGATTATTCCAGGAGGATGTACTAAGTACATACAGGCTCCTGACGTAGTCTGGAATAAGCCTTTTAAGGCTAAAATTTCAGAATTCTATGACGACTGGTTAGCAAACGCAAAACATGAGTATACTGCTGGAGGCAACATGAGACCTGTTCCGCGTAGATTGCTTGTTGAATGGATAGTTAAAGCTTGGGATGAGTTTTCGAGCAGTATGATATCATCAGCTATAAGGTGCTGTGCGTTAGGCTTGTCAGTAGATGGCTCTCAAGATCATCTGATTTCATGTTTCAAGGAAGGGAAGAAAACTGAAGCAGGATCGAATCTTTTAAAAAACCAGACGCTGCTGCTCCAAAATAAGGAACTTGACTTGAACCCGTTCGAAATTTCCGAAAATGATATCGCTGACGCTGCACCAACACTAAACATAATTGATGAAGATGATATAGATGAAGAAATCGACATACTTAACTGTTGAATATTTATTGTTGTATCATATTTTTTGTTTGTATTTCGTTTATTTGACTAACTACAAATATAATAACAATTTGCAATTTTAACATTTTTTAATAAACGCCCCCCTCTTATAAACGCCCCCCTCGATTAAACGCCCCCCCCTAAATATCAAAATATTTAATAAACGCCCCCGGCGTTTAATCGATGCATTACGGTAAGTGTTTTAAAATTTTAAAATTTTGCTGACGTCAGTAAAGTCCTCTAAAGTACAAATAAAAAATTTATTTAGAAATTTGCACTGTAAAATCCACTTAGGCAGGAGTACATTGGAAAAGAGAATCGTAACTTTTATTTTGATGACGTCTGCCAGGACCCGTCAATACACAATATTTTTTCCCTGAAATTTGTTTACACGTTGCTTCCAATGTGTAGAGCTTGAAACGCTGATCAAAATAATGTATAGAATCACGTACAACACCAACAATAATAATAAAGTCAGAAATGACACATCTCAAATATTAAGTATAAGTAAAGTGATTACGTTTGATTACGTTGAAAACCTTTAATATTTTAATCAAAAGTGTCAAAAACATCAAATTTATATCTGGAAAATCATTTATTCGGTTACATACTATCCTGTTCCCCAAAAATATACACAAAATGTAAAAATTATATAACTGGTTAAGAACACAAATTAGTATGATGATCTGTAGTGACCTTTACCAACCATTTTAAACGTAAATGTCAAAAAAGAATAAGGAGTAAATTTTGAATGAACAAAGATATTATTTTTGGAATATATACGGTCCGTCCTCACAAAAGTTTACACAAAATGTAAAACAGATTGGTTTTTGAGGAGCATATACAAATCAACGAAAATCAGTTCATTTAGCATGTCCTATATTGCCATTGCCCATAAATCTTCCACATAAAGGTTATGAAACACATCAAATTATAGAAAAATCAGGCATTTCATCATACAATATAAAAAACAAAAAAGTTTTAGTCAGAACAATTAGTAATTTTTGTTATTACTACAATTTTAAAATTCTTAACAAAAACGTGAATTTGTTCTTTCAGTATATATATAGCATGTGGTATTTTTCCCACAAAAGTTTACACAAAATTTTAAAAAACAGCAGTTTGCAACATAAACAAAAACATGAACAACCATACCATCCTCTCATAAATTAAAATAAAGTCATAAACCCACGTAAATTGCCACCCCTCTACAACCCCCTGTAAAAATAACCTGGCATTTTACATGTAGGCTGACAAAAGTTTAACAGGATGTCAGAAACAAAACAATAAAAAATAACTTAACACACACGCTTTAAATTCTGAAAAAAATTATTGTTAAGTTTACAGGAAATGTGAAAATAATTATACTCTTAAAAAAATACATCCTACTATCCTCCAAAAGTTCAAGTCTTTGAAAGATTTTGTAGGTAGCTAGCTAGCTTGTTACATCATAATTCGTGCTCATAAAAGAAGAAAAGTTTGGAAACTAAGGTAGCTAGCTATAGATAATTAAAAAGGAGGAATAACAACATAAGTCATAGGTTAGAGCTAGCCATGGGGGATGGGAAGAGTAGGATCTGGAGGCTAACATTAGCTAGCTAACAGTAGCTAAGACTCCCCCAGTTAAATATACTTAAACTGGGAACATTTAGCTAAAACTAAAGCTAGCTATTTATGCTTAGTAAAATACATATACACAAGAGAAGCAATAGTAATGTAAAATTAATAACATTACAGTTCAACAAAACCAAAGTTTTCCGTTTTTTAGTCAGCCAACAGCTTTATGTCGCATTTTGAATTTTAGGACAATACATTAGAGCCTGATTATATGAGGCGAGTTGGCTCGGTGTTGGCCCGGTTGGCGGGTCAACCCGTTTGAAAAAATTACGTATTATATGGGAAAAGTCAACCCGGATCAAGACCTACACTGGTGCCGGGTTGAAAAAAAGTGCGCATATTTTCTTAAAAATGGCGGATGCAAGATGTGAACAAACAAGCGAAATTAAATCAATCATTAAGTATTTTGGTCGCCAATAATTTGTTATTCCAAATCCAAGGTGTTCTGTATTTGTCATTGCTTCAAAGAAATCGCCTAATACAGAACATATTGACATATTTTTTAACAAAACGACGGAAACTCCTAAAACGTTTGAAATACCAACAGGAAAATCAACGTAATAAATATGCTCCACAAGTTCTAAAGTCCGTTTAAACTTCTTGTCTGCTGCTTCGCTTGCCATTATTGTTTTTCCTCTGTTTCGGATCACAATGCGCATGCTCTTCTTTTTCAACCCGGCCCTGGCTCGGCAAAGTGATATTATATGAACCGAGTCAACCCACCTAACCAACCTGTCCCGGGTTGAAAAAACGAGCCAGCTCGCCTAGGCGGGTTGACTCACCTCATATAATGTCAAATATTCTTTTGTAGTGATCTGCCATTATGCCGAGCTGTTTAATTTTATCATGCTGAGCATGTGGCGAGCCAACACCGAGCCAACTCGCCTCATATAATCAGGCTCTTAGTTACGCGGGCACATGAATTATGCAACAAAACGTAAACAAATATGGCTACATACGCGGTAAGATATAAAACTGTGGCTTTTCCTGGGAAATGCGAGTCTGCTTGCTCCACCGACATAAAAACCAAACGACTAAAAATATCAAAGTTCTTACTATTTGTGATTTCAAATCCACTTTAAACTCTAGCCTCTGTTTTATACTTCTAACTTTACTTTACATCTAGCTCCACTTCTCACTTCACTTTTCTACTTTTTCACTTGGTCTCTTTTCTTTTTAAATATATAGATATGCTTTTTTAAACCACTTTTTTCTTTTTTTTCAAGGTAAAGGGATCGTTCTTCTGTGCTTTTTTTTGGTGGCCTTTATTTTCTACTTCTAAATTTACTTTACTTCTAGCTCCACGTAGCTCCACTTTCACTTCCAATTTCACTTTTCTACTTCTTCACTTGGACTTTTTTCTTTTTAAATATGCTTTTTTGAACCACTTATTTTACTTTTTTCAAGATAGTTCTTTTGTGGGTTTTTTTGGTGGCGAGAGGACACCATTTTTCAAAAGTTAGCCGTTAAATTTATTTCAGCAAATCAAATTGAGTCGTTTTCATCACGTGACGTAAACAAAGTAAACCCGCTAACAAAATAGACATAATTTTTTCGGCGACTTCAAAGAGAATTTCGGCGACATGAAAGGAAAATAAGCATATCACCTTTGCCTGTTACAGACACACGGAACTGGCGTATTATTATATAGACTAGTTATTTAAACCCGTGGAATAATCCACTTAAATTTATTGTGCTTCTTATCACAAAAAGGTTTGTTGATAATTTTATTAAGAAGGCTGAAAAAGAAACGTTTTAAACGAAATCCCGTGGAGATATCCACTCAAAAATATTTAAAATTTATTCTATGTTTCTGATCACAAAATCATTTGTTGTCAGTTTCATTTTAAAGACACAAACAATTAAAACTTTTGAACGAAATTGACAACTATAATAACAACGTTAATTGCCTGTGACTTTACTCGTATAACAATTTATAACAAAGCACCCGTCACGGTAAATTTAAATTCGCATGCAATAAAATTCCTAACTAATGAAATCACTTTATTTTATCACATGATTTGTTTTAGCCAAACAGCGAAATTCATTGTTCTTTTCGTCAAAACGTTTTGTTGTTAATTCCATTCAGGCGGGAATAAATAAAACCAATATGTTTTTCATATAACAGTAGACAATAGACACGTGCTTAAGGGAATAATAAAAATTAATTACCCGTGACTTTTGTATAATAAAGTTTACATCATTACACAAAGGTTTTTATGAGAACAATAAAATAAATTAACCATGACTTTTTTAAAACAAAAATTTTAAATCAATTTGAAAAAGCACGCAAAAGACAGAATAAAAATAAAAGTTTAGCAAAAGTGACATGTTACCGCGGCTGTTTCTTTAGAAAAAACAACACATCCACTTTGCCTGTTACAGAGACACAGAACTGGCGTATTATTATATAGACTAGTCGATAAGGCCCGTGGAAAAATCCACTTAGGCAAAAGGCCAAGGAAAAATAGGTTGCTTTAGATGTTTTGCTGACGTCAGTAGTGCATATACAAAAAAAAAAATGTTCTTAAAATCTTACATCAAATGTCAAATCGCATTAAATCCTCCACACAAATCTTACACAAAATAAAAAAGAACAGCTTGCAAGGTGTAAAATATAGTTGATAAAAAGTTACAACAACGACACTCACAACATCGACACTCACAACACCAATACTCACAAAACCGACAGTAAGAACACCGACAGTTACAACACCAACAGTCACAACACAGATAATAACAATCTCAGAAATAACGCATCTCAAATATGTACATCTTATAAGTGATTATGTTGAAAACCCTCAGTATTTTATTCTGAAATGTCAAAAAGGAGGCCTGCAAGAGTTAGCACAAATCAACAAATATAAGTTATTTTACACATTTTAAATATTGTCTTTCCCTTAAAAGCTTATACAAAAATATGAAAAAGCCATAGTTTCGAAAACATCAAATTTAAATCTAGAAAAATCAGTCATTTCGGTTGGATACCATCCTCTCCCACAAAAATTTACACAATATGTAAAAATCAACCAGTTAAGAACACAAAAAATTTCCTTTTTAGTTCCGTACTGCCCTTTACCAACAATTTTAAACCTAAATGTCAAAAAATCAATGAGCAAAGAATAAACTTGAATCGACAAAGATCATTATTTTGGAAACATTGTATACGGTTCGTAAACAAAAGTTTACACAAAATGTAAAACAGATCGGTTTTTGAGAAACACATCTAAATCAACAAAAATAAGTTCATTCAGCATGTCGTATATTGCCATTACCCATTAATCTTCTACAAAAAGGTTATGAAACACATCAAAATTTAAAAAAATCAGTGATTTCAGTGCATACACTCCTCGCGTTTAGATTACAAAATATAAAAAACAAAAACAGTTTCAGTCAGAACATTAAGTATATAATTTTTTTTATCATCAGCAAACATTTATCCCTACAAAATTTTGTAAAATTCTCAAGAAAAACAAAAACATGAAACCATGGAATTTTCTTCCAGCAAAAATTACATCACATACAGTTAGTTCTCCCAAACAATAGTTTATAATACGAAATATAAAGACAAAGTTGTTTATATAGTCTGAAGATGTACTTAGTGTACGAAAAGCTTAACAAATAAATACTTTTTAACTTTCAAACTCGTTTTATTTTTTCTTAATTAGTGAAATATGGCTGTTATTTTTACCGATAAAGACATCAGCTTTACAACAGCTTACAGTGAAGTTTGATTCTACAAAGATTTGTTCTTTCAGTATATATATTGCATGTGGTCTATTTCCACAAAAGTTTACACAAAATTTCAAAAAACAGCATTTTGCAACACGAACAATATGAACTGACAACCATACCATCCTCTCATAAATTTTTTTAACCCAAAGTCATAAACCCACGTATATAAATTTCCAATCAAATGTCAAAAACCCCTGTAAAAAACCTGGCATTTTACAGGCTGACAAAAGTTTAACAGGATGAGGAAACAAAACAATAAAAAATAACTTAACACACATACTTTAAATTCTATAAAATTCGTTCCACTTGTCATATTGTGGTCCCCTTGTAAAGTTTACAGGAAATGTGAAAAAATTATTCTCTATGGGCATAAAAATGTGTCACAGTATCCTAAAAGTTCAAGAAAGATTTTGTAGCTAGCTTGTTACATCATAATTCGTGTTCAAAAAAGAAGAGAAGTTTGACTACTAAGGTAGCTATAAATACCTAAAAAAAGAGGAATAACAACAAAACTCATAGATTAGAGCTAGCTATGGGATGGAGCCTTGAAGCTAACATTAGCTAGCTAGCTAACAAAACAGTACCTAAGACACCCAGTTAAATATACTTAAGCTGGGGAGACTTAGCTAAGTCTATAGCTAGCTATTTATGCTTAGTAAAACATATATAAAGGAAAACAATAGCAATGTAAAAATTATGACATTTGCAGTTAGGCCGTCATCAAAAATATGTTGTGTTCGCGTCCTCCGACCGACTCACTTTTGGTAATAAAAACCCGAGTCGGTAAGTCGGGAAAAAACCGGGAAAAAATTTCGCGAGATATTTTTCAAAAAGAAAATTTTTTTCGCCAGATCTAATTTATGCAAAATTGACAAAAACTTGCGAAAATTAAATTCCGTAAAAATTAATTCCTTTAGGGCACTCCTGTGGCTACTGACAGTTTACGGGGCGGCGAAAAATGGTCTACAAACGATGTCGAGTGGCGCTATACTGTTTTGGCCCTGGGAACGAATTTGCTTGCTCCGATCTGAAAATCCCGGGAAAAAATACGCCCGACCGCCCGACCGACTCATTTTTGCGGGGTCTTCGGGACGCGAACACAACATATTTTTAATGGTGGCCTTAGTTCAACAAACCAAATCTTTCTATTTCGCTGGCACATTTGTTTGGTAACCAGCTAACAGCTTTATGCAGCATTTTGAATTTTAGGACAAATACATTAGTTACGCACCAGGGGATACATTAATTATGCAAAAAAAAGTAAACAAATGTTAGCTGTTTTATAAAAAACGCGGTAAAACATAAAACTTAAAGGTACTGTCCGGTAAAAAATTAAAACTTGATATTAGTTACATCTCGGCACAAAAGTAAAGAAAAAAGTATTTAAATACAACCAAAATTGTCTTTCATAAGTTTAAACTGAATTTGTTTACTTGACCATGCCATTCTCAATCGCCATCTTTACTGAACTTCGAACGCGGAAAAGGACTGGGTAAAAACATTAATATGCGCAATTTATGCAATGACGTATTCTTTGGGTTACCCCCGTGTAGAGACTGGCGCGTGCAGAAAGAAAAATAAAGAAAAAAAAGTTAATGATATTCCCAACAGAATTTTTTTACGTTTATCAATCATGTTCACAAGCAGAAATATAAACATAATTGGATTTCAGTTTGAGCCAGAACGACCCAATAACAAACAACAAATTCCCTCTTATAATGACGATGAACCAGACGCACCAGAATCACCCGCTGCTTCTCGCACACCGATAGATGTCAGTGAGTGGTGCTTATGTGAAAAGTGCGAGAGGATGCCTTCAGCTGTTCAGTGTTTGTGCTGTAACGAGGTGGACACTATAAAATACTTGCAGCTACGGTACCTATATAATTTGACCTCACATTTTCCTACTGGTTGTATTATAAATGAGCGCCTGGGTACAAGGTTTCTATTGTGTTTTAGATAAGAAATGTATAACAGAGCATACTAAACAGAGCGCGAAGATTTCAACGCGGTTGTGATTTTAAAGAACACTTTGTGGACAGCGTTAGTCGCTCTTCACGATCGGGAAAGCCGTGGACTTAAAAAAAGGACGAAGTTTCTAACAAGTAAGTTGCTAGCACTCTTGAAATTTCTGTTGTCATAGTATTTCCAATCTTATTTGAGGATGATATTTTTAGATCTTATCGATATGCGGCATACCGCCAATTCTGTTGGCTTGTTCATAACCACTTGGGAAAAGGCGTTCGTCGGGTTATACCATCTTGTGTCGTGTCTAAGATACGTAAGGAATATCCAAGTACAAATGGGGTGAAGAAGGTGAAGAAATACCTGAAGTTGATTTTTCTCGGACAAATGAAGTTGACGACGAGAATATTTGATTGTAAATTAAAAACAACAGTCTTTTTCAGGAGAAGCGTGCGATCGCACGCGCACGCCGTGGCACACGCGTAAATCGTTTCAGGCGTGCAATTAATCGCACGCCTGAAAAATAAATATTGAGTTTTAAAAATCAACCTATAAAATCCCATTTTATAGCGTGCGATGGCAGCCCTCGAAATAATTTTTGGAGTCTCGTCAGACAAAATGCCCGCCACATTTCCAGTTTGGTCGGACATGTCCTTAGCTCGTTTAGAACTTTCGTCGGACAAAACGTTGATAGATTTCCGTCTTGTTCGGACACTTTTAGATCTCAGAATTATCGAATAGTCCTGGTCCTTTTCATCCACGAGCAAGCCTATTCATAGCCAACCTGACCATCCTAGCTAATTCACCGACTCCTGACTTAGTTAAAAGAACTACGTAGACATGAATCTCTTTTGCCTGGCCCCTTCGTCGTTGGTGACCAGGTCTTACACAAGAAATCCAGCCATGCGGTTCTTAACTTATGCGGAGGTGAACGCCGACGGAGCACGGATGAATCAAGTCTGCAAAACTGCACTTACAGGCGGAACAGACATTTTATCATGGATTTAATTGTATATAATTTCTTCATTTGACAAAACAATTGGAAACCATAGCAGGTCCGAATTTACTGGGGTTTTTTCTTCATGCCCCAAGTGTTATTTAAACAATTTTAATCCACGTGCGGTATAATCTTTTTTCTGGGGGCGTTTAATGGGCGTTTATTCGAAGCATTACGGTATAAAAAGTATAAATATGAATAACCTCGAACCAAGTATTTCTTTTTGTTCGCTAATTGAGGTAGCTTTGGTAATAGAATAGGGGTACTGGGAACGAGGTTTATAATTGTCGAGGAAGTATAAAGGTACAAAAAACACAATTTATTTAATGCGTTTGTATTTTCTATACTTTCTTCTTTTGCTGGTTGGTTTTCTGGAGTACGATATATGTACGATATGACAACAACAGTTGATAGTTTGGTATATTACAAACAATGATTCAGATTCTTCAAGGAATTTAACTTGTAATGTCGCGTCAGATTTTTTCATTTCATCATCGCACGATGCTGTCTGCGTTTGAGCATCGACCACTCCAACGGATGTCTGCGTAGATATACTTTTACGTAAATTATCTTACCCGCGTCTGGTCTCAGTATCGGCACAAAAAATAAAGCAGCTTTAAAATAATCTACTTTAATTTGTGTAGAGACAGACATTCTGTTTGTGTGGACAGGGACATAAAGTTCTATCTCTGAAAGTGAGTTGCATGCTTTGAAATTAAATATTCATAAATTGCTACATTTTTTTAAAAAGGGGGTAAAATATTAAAAAAAAATTAAATTTAATCTGGTAATATTGTTCAGAGTAAAACAATCATTTTCTATTTACAATGTTTTGATTCGCCGAGAACCCAACGCTTACGTCACAACAAAAATATTATTTTAGCCTCCCTTTCATGTAGAATGGCTTCGGTATAAATTTGCTTTCGACAACGTGCGATATGAAAAATTTGTAAACATAAAGGAAATGTTATTCGAGTTGTAAAACTTTAGAAATATAATCACTTATATTTTCGCAAAAAAAAAGAAAAGTGCAATTCAGTTCAGGCTACTTTTTTATTATTATATTTTTACTGGACAGTACCTTTAAAGAATTTGAAGCTTTTAAGTGACTTTTTCCTGGCAAATGCGAGTCTGCCTGACACGTAACTCTAGCGACATAAAAACATAACGTCTAAAAATATCAAAGTTCTTACTATATGTGAATCCAAATCGACTTTAAACCCAAGCTTTTATTTTCTACTTCTAACTTTTCTTTACTACTTCTAGCTGCACTCTTCACTTTCGAAGCAACTTCTCGTGGCTTCTAACTTTACTTTTGTACTTCTACTTCTCCACTTTGACTTTTCTTGCTTTTAATATCTGCACTTTTTTGTGACTAAGGGATCGTCGAAAATAAGACATTTTTTAACCGCTTCTTCAGTTCGCCTTTTGTGTCGAGAACTTTGTCGAGAAATTTTTATGTTTGTTTGTTTTTACGCTAACGGAACTTTTTATTCGAATGCCGTCGCGTTCGAAAGTACGTATTTGAACGAATCATACTGCTTATTTTCTATCACGTGGTTTCTAACGGTTGCGAGACAAATGTAAACAAAACAAAAAAACTCGAAAAACTCGCGCATTCGGGTGGTAAAAAATATCGTGTTTGCAAAAGTGACAGACAGACACACGGAACTGGCTTATTATTATAAGAGACTAGTCGATAAAGCCCGTGGAGAAATCCACTTAGGCAAAAGGTCAATAAAAAGAAAGTTGTTTTAGATGTTTTGCTGACGTCAGCAGTGCAGTGCAGATAAAAAAATTCGCGAAATTTGTTTATTCTTTGTCTGTAATGTGTAGAGGTTGAAACGCTGGTCAAAATAATGTACAGGATCATATGTTCTCGACGAACGCCTAAGGAGATATCAGGGATTAAAAATTTTGCTGACGTCAGCAAAGACCTGTCAAAACCTTAAAAATATTTTTTAGAAATTTGTATACCTGTTGCCTTCATCGTATAGATCTTGAAACGCTGATCAAGAAAATGTATAGGATCATGTACTTTTGACAAACGGTTGCAGAGATATTAGGGTTTGAAGGTTTTTTGATGACGTCAATAACCCGTCCATTCCGAAACGGATTTGGGGACCCAGGTTTGGGAAAATTACCCAAATTGGTCCTAGGTGGTCCCTAGTTACCCATGCGGTGAAAAATCATTGACGTCACCACCTCGTTTCCAAGTTATTTGGCCTCAAAGTTTTAGGTGCACTGTAATGGCTTCATTAATTTAATATAGGATATTGACGTTAAAGTAGTGTTATTGACGTCGCGCCGTAACGTCAGAAAATTTAACATATTAGACATGCATTTTTCGGCAACATCAAAGGAAAATGAACACATCCACTTTGCCTGTTACAGACACACGGAACTGGCGTATTATTATAGAGACTAGTCGATAAGGCCCGTGGAAGAATCCACTCAGGCAGAAGATTAGGTTGTTTTGTAGATTTTGCTAACGTCAGCAGTGCATACAAAAAAAATTGGCAAAATGTAGTTTATCTGTTGCCTGTAATGCGTGCAGATTGAGATGCTGATAAAAATAAGTGTTCGCAAATGCATAAGGAGATATATATATGTGGTTTAAAATTTTAAAATTTTGCTGATGTCAGTAAAGTCCTCTAAAGTACAAATAAAAAATTTCTTTAGAAATTTGCACTGTAAAATCCACTTAGGCAGGAGTACATTGGAAAAGAGAATCGTAACTTGTATTTTGATGACGTGTGCCAGGACCCGTCATACACAATATTTTGTTCCTGAAATTTGTTTACGCGTTGCTTCCAATGTGTAGAGCTTGAAACGCTGATCAAAATAATGTATAGAATCACGTACAACACCAACAATAATAATAAAGTCAGAAATGACATTTCAAATATTTACATCTTCTAAAGTGATTACGTTTGATTACGTTGAAAACCTTTAATATTTTAATAAAAAGTGTCAAAAACATCAAATTTATATCTGGAAAATCATTTATTCGGTTACATACTATCCTGTTCCCCAAAAATATACACAAAATGTAAAAATTATATAACCGGTTAAGAACACAAAATTTTTTCTTAGTATGATGATCTGTAGTGACCTTTACCAACCATTTTAAACGTAAATGTTAAAAAAGAATAAGGAGTAAATTTTGAATGAACAAAGATATTATTTTTGGAATATATACGGTCCGTCCTCACAAAAGTTTTCACAAAATGTAAAACAGATTGGTTTTTGAGGAGCATATCCAAACCAACGAAAATCAGTTCATTTAGCATGTCCTATATTGCCATTGCCCATAAATCTTCCACATAAAGGTTATGAAACACATCAAATTATAGAAAAATCAGGCATTTCATCATACAATATAAAAAAAAAAGTTTTAGTCAGAACAATTAGTAATTTTTTCAGTATCACCAAACACAATTATTACTACAATTTTAAAATTCTTAACAAAAACGTGAATTTGTTCTTTCAGTATATATATATATATTGCATGTGGTCTTTTTCCCACAAAAGTTTACACAAAATTTTAAAAAACAGCAGTTTGCAACATAAACAAAAACACGAACAACCATACCATCCTCTCATAAATTAAAATAAAGTCATAAACCCACGTAAATTGCCAATAATGTCTGCAACCCCCTGTAAAAATAACCTGGTATTTTACATGTAGGCTGACAAAAGTTTAACAGGATGTCAGAAACAAAACAATAAAAAATAACTTAACACACACGCTTTAAATTCTGAAAACAAATATTCCACTTGTCATATTGCTTGGGTCACCTTGTTAAGTTTACAGGAAATGTGAAAATAATTATACTCTTAAAAAAATACATCCTACTTATCCTGCAAAAGTTCAAGTCTTTGAAAGATTTTGTAGGTAGCTAGCTAGCCAGCTTGTTACATCATAATTCGTGCTCATAAAAGAAGAAAAGTTTGGAAACTAAGGTAGCTAGCTATAGATAATTAAAAAAGAGGAATAACAACATAAGTCATAGGTTAGGGCTAGCCATGATGGGGGATGGGAAGAGTAGGATCTGGAGGCTAACATTAGCTAGCTAACAGTAGCTAAGACACCCCCAGTTAAATATACTTAAACTGGGAACATTTAGCTAAAACTAAAGCTAGCTATTTATGCTTAGTAAAACACATATAAAGAGAAACAATAGTAATGTAAAAATAATAACATTACAGTGAGCAGTAAGTTCAACAAACCAAAGTTTTCCGTTTGTTAGTCAGCTAACAGCTTTATGTAGCATTTTGAGTTTTAGGACAAACACATTAGTTACGCGCCAGGGGATACATTAATTATGCAACAAAAGCATAAACAAATATGGTGGCTAGGTTGTTTTTTTAAAAAAGCGGTACAATATAAAACTTCAAGAATTTGAGGCTTTTCTTGGAAAATGCGAGTCTGCTTGCTCCAGTGACATAAAAACTAAACGTCTGAAAACATCAAAGTTCTTACTATTATTGATTTTAAATCCACTCCAAACTCTAGTCTTTGTTTTCTACTTCTAACCTTACTACTTTACTTCTAGGTCTAGCTACCACTTCTTACTTCACTTCTTGGACTTTTCTTTCTCTGAATTACTTTTTGCACTTTTTTCAAGACGAAGGGACCGTTCTTTTGCGGTGTCGAGGGACACCATTTTTGTAAAGAAAGCCGTTAAATTTATTTCAGCAAATCAAGTTGCTCCATTTTGATCACGTGATGTAAACAAAGTAAACCCGCTAGCAAACTGGATATAACTTTTTCGGAGACTTCAAAGGAAATTTCGGCTACATCAAAGGAAAATGAACACATCCACCTTGCCTGTTACAGACACACGGAACTGGCGTATTATTATAAGAGACTAGTCGATAAGGCCCGTGGAAAAATCCACTTAGGCAAAAGCCCAATGAAAAAATAGGTTGCTTTAGATGTTTTGATGACGTCAGCAGTGCATATACAAAAAAAATGTTCTTAAAATCTTACACCAAATATCAAATGTCAAATAGCATTAAATCCTCCACACAAATCTTACACAAAATAAAAAAGAACAGCATGCAAGGTGCAAAATCTAGTTGATAAAAAGTTACAACAACGACACTCACAAAATCAACACTCACAACACCGACTAAACCGACAGTAAGAATACCGACAGTTACAACACCGACAGTCACAACACGGATAATAACAATGTTATAAATAACGCATCTCAAATATGTACATCTTATAAGAAATCCTACACAAAATTGATACACACGCCATTGCAAAGAAACTCAGGAAGATGTTTTGCCGCCACGGATCCCCAGAAGAAATGGTCACAGACAATGGGCCACAGTTCATAAGTGCAGGCTTCAAACGTCGGATGACCGAGTTCAACATCAAACACCGCAAAGTCGCTCCATACCACCCACAAGCAAATGGTGAGGTGGAGCGTTTTAACCGGACACTGAAGAAATGCATCCAAACCGCCGTAGCTGACGGTATCGATTGGCAAATCGCATTGGAGAACTTTTTATTGTCATACCGTTCCACACCCCATGCCACAACAGGTGTGGCGCCTGCTGAGCTCTTATTCGGCCGTCCCATCCGAGATAAGATCCCTACAAATGATACATCGCATCCCGATTCGACGCGAGTGGAGAAGCGAGATGCCGACCGCAAGGTAAAGATCAAAAGCCAAGCTGATAAAATCGTGCCAAGAAGCCACACAGCATCAAAGTAGGAGACCTCGTCCTCATCGCCGACAAAAAGAAGCATCGAAACAAGCTCACTAGCCGTTGGGAACACAACCCCGCTAAAGTCACGAAGGTCAAAGGGAACGCCATTGCCCTTCGCCGTGATGACAAGTCATTCATGCGAAATAGCATGTCAAGCCATTTCGCAGTTCAGGCAAGAGAGTGCACACATCTGCGAAGTGGAAAACAATCAGCACCACTTCAGATGAATCAGATGTGGATTCAATTACGGCCGAAACACCAGATACTAACGAGGTCGAAGGTAGCACTGACGAAAACGAATCTGAACCATCCTTGCCAGATAATTACCCTGCCGAGGTCGATAATACCGCTGACGAGTACGATCCCGAGCCACCAACACAAGAGAACGAACGTGAATCCTCACGTTCGTTCTCTTGTGTTGGCAAGGAATCCGATGCCACCATACCGTATGATTACCCGGAAGAAGAGGGAGACGCGCTAATTACCGAAATCGCGGAACCACAAGCAGAGCAACCTCACCAGGCAGTCAAGAGCACACACAGGAAGAGAAGGCCTCCAGGATATCTGACTGAACATCCGTGGGGGAGAGATGTGGTATTCCGAAGAGACATAGACATCCGACATGCTCACATAGACATCCGACATGCTCCGCCGTTGTTCGGTAGAATAGCGCATGCGCGTGCAACCTAGTTAGTTTAGAAAAGATGGCGTCTTACAGTACACACGTATTTTGATTTTCCGAAGATTTCCATGCTTAATTAGGGATATTACAAATGCAAAATAAATAAACAAAAAAATAAATACAATATAGCTAGCTAGCTATGCTTTGTTATATGACCTATGATTGGATATTGGAGACGACACATCTCGGTTAGTAAAGGTGTAGAAGAAGGAGGCCAGCAATTCCCAACTAACTTTTCTGCATCCAGCAACCCTTTATTTTGTTTAGCTGGCAAACTGAATATAAAATTTTACTGGGATTAGCCATTAAATACTGAGAATAAAATCATCTTCTTCTTGTTCTTCTTTTTCACCTCGTTAGTTTTTCAACTAAGCACTATTAATTTGTTATCATGTGCAAGGTTATTATTTTGTCTGCCAAACTATTTTAACATTTAGAAAGGTCTTCCTTTTAATTTTAACTTATCTTTTTGATTCTATTCCATAATTTTCAAAACGAAAGTGAAACTGTTCTGTCCAATCTTTCAACGCCGGCCTAACGGTCAACGCTTGCCCGACGAGGTGCTGGTTCGCCGGGAAACGCCACAAAATCCATGGGGGCTGTCGGCGACTTCCGGCGTTTTAAAAAAAACTCAAAGTTTCGCCCGGAGAAACCCGAATCAACCCGAAACAACATTTTTTTAAAACATTTTTTTCACATGCATAATTTATTCTTTTAATGTCGAGCAGTGGTAGTGGATGTTAGACTTAAATCTCTGGTTATAGACCTTTTTGAATGTTTACATTTTCCGCGGTAAGCCCTTTCGGTTTTAACAATTGCGTGGCAGGCAAAAAGATGCGGGCGCTAGATGAAGTGAGGTCCTTTTTAGTCTGTTTCTTCGCACGACGGTATCATTACGACTTTATATGAATATATGTCAATCAGAAATTATCCATCTACACTCGATAATAGTTTAAAGCCTCAAAAATGTTTCCGTAGAAAGAAATGGGCTGAAAAAGACCTTTCTTCAGCAAGCTTCCGCATCTTTCTGCCTGCCACACAGTTGTTAGAGCCAGAAGGGCTTACCGCGGAAAATGTAAACATTCAAAAAGGTCTATGACGGAGGGTTAGTAAACGAAATAAGAACGCGTATATTTATATTAACATAAATGTCTGTCTTCGGTGTATTAACGAAGTCCGTAGATACTTTACAGTACAGCTACCGCGCCATTATAGCGCATTATTTGGTGTTGAGTGTTAAGGTACCCAATACCAAACATAAACATAACGGTAGACTACAATTCAACAGTGGAAGTTCTGAAAAAACTGTTTTTTTATATCATTTATTCGATAAATATAGCTGTAATAAAATCCCACAAATAATAAACTGAGAGTAAAATGACAAAATAGCACCTTCCTTCTTCGCGACAAAATTTAAATGAGAACAATGAGCCTCGCGCGCATTACATTTTGGGCGCAATTCGGGCGGTTTCGGACGGGCCCAGGCAGACGCCCTAACATATACGGCGTTTCCGGCGAGTCGGCACCCTCGTCTTACCAGTCCTTGTTTGTAAACGGGACGCTCCGTCAATAGTTGGGTCAGAGCATTAAAAGGTGGGACGGCCCAACTATCAACGTTTGCGTCCATGGTGTAAGACTTGAATAAATTTTTTTTACTGCCCACGCTTGTTCTTATACAAGTTTTTTAAATGAAAAAATGTGACGTTTGAAGATGAACCACCCGTCCCAACTATCAACGCTTGATCTCATACAAGCTTTGTAATGAAAAACAGTAGCGTTTGTAGATGGGCCACTCATCCAAACTACCAACGCTGATAAATTCATCAATCCTTTCTCTGAATGTAGACATACTTATGTTTTTAAAAATTATCGCAACTTGAGCCAACAAGTGCAATGTGCAGTTCTAAATTTTAAGACTAGCACAATTCAAATACATTTCTTATTTCAAAAAGGAATTCAAATTATTGTATCAGGGAATTCCATGAATCAATCGTTTTACATCGACAGCTTCAACTGTATCATTAAAAACAGTTTATAACCACTTGTGGTTAAAAAGTTAATTAAATGTCGTGTTTTTTTCCCCGTGTTTAAATTAAATGTGTTTTTTTCTGCCTGTGTGTAATTAAATGTGTGTTGAACATTTTATTTTAAAATTCTTAACTGTATAAAAGAACATAACATACTCGCGTGAGAAATTTTTAAATCTTTTTTTTCTTATTGTCGAAGAGAGGAAAAAATGTGTGAAAATGTGAATGTTTTCATTCATTTTTTTTGCATATAATTTAATTGTTGCCACCAGCTCTCGAGGGACCGGTTTTATATTTGATACAATATGAACACCTGTGACTTCAAATAAACCTTCTGCATTGTCATTGGTTTTTTTAAATAAATTTCATTTGAGACAGTCTGAGACGAAAATCTTATTTAAAAAAGATGTTGTTTTGTAAATTTGTACTACGTAACAGATAGACTTTTTCGGAAATGTCTTTTTCTTGTTTTACTTTTAAAAATCTAAAGAACAACTTTAAATCTAAAAACAACTCCACTGTTTAAATTTAATTATATGATATTTACCTATTATAAATTACTTCCTACAACGAACCAAGGTGTTTTGTTAATATATTTAGCACTTTTACACCACTTAAAGAACACTACGGGACTGATAAGAGTGAAATAAACCAGGAAAAAAATCGGAAAAAACGCACACACAAATTTTCTAAAATAGATTTACGCGTGCGATGTGTAGCACGCGTGTTGTTTTCTTCGTGGAATTCCCTGTGTATGCTTCGACACACGTTTGAAAAGTGTAGACAAAAACTTTCTAAAAACTTTTTTATTTGTTAGACTGATTCAAATTTTAACGACTTAAATTTTAAAAATGATTTAAATCTTGAAAATAAAATGTCAAAAATCAATTATTACATTATTATTTGTTTTAATAAGATTCTTCCTGCTTTTTTTGCTACTTACGCTAAAGCGTTGATAGTTGGGAAAGACGGGATCACCGTTTAAATTTAGGCCGTCCCGTTTACAAACAGGACGCTTGAAACACGTGATTCGTGATGTATTTAACAGAACGTATTGTTAATAAAGGCGGCGAAGTCACGTTGTGTTCTGGTTGTGCGTCCAACGTGTTCTATAACCAGTATTGACCCCTTGGCCCGTTAAGAAGCCTAGTTAACTAAGTTTTTTTGAGGATATCAAATTCAGTTTCTTTCAAACAAAAGCTCAGACGCAAATAAATGTCAGAGCAAATCCCTAAAATTTAAATCCCCCTCATAGCAAACCCCGAATATACACCTTTACGATTATTCAATTGTACATGCGTTTCTACGGCTCTCCATCGTTGTACAATATCGGAAGAAAGGATGTTTTTATAAGAGTTTGTTAGAGACGAAAGCGTGTTTTCTCCAGTTTTTTAACTTCCTTCGTATCAATTTCTTTCAAATTTCCAGGAAACGTTAATAATAATAAGATACAACTTATGTGTACTTTTCATTAAAAACAAAACGCGGCAAGAAAAGTTATCACGAAAGAACGTGTTTTCTCCTTAATAAACTCTTATAAAAGTGTGATGTTTACCTCCTCCGATTGCAAAATAAGCTGCGATGGAGTGTTAGTTTTCCCGAATTATCATAAAGGTGTATTATAAATTAACCAATGAGCACAAAGTCTGCATGGTGGAATTTTACACCTCTTAAATAATACAAGAATTAATTATATTTGTTCGGATGAGTAAACAAAGGATTTCCTGATATTGACCCCGTGAGCAAAGAACAATAGATTAAACCAATATAAAAGTGTGGTCAGTATTCTGATCGCAGAAAAATTGTTTGAGGCCCAGCGTAATTTTTCACACCTTAACTAATTGCGATTTCCTGGTGGTAAAAAAAATTGTGCTGGGTCTCCTGGCTAATCATCAGTAAGATTGTGGAAAGCGGGATAAATACACTGGGAACGAAGTTGCCGCCCTTGGAATTTGCGTAAATCTCAGCGTATCCTCTCGTTTCTGGCAAGTAATACAACTCATTTGGATGACCATTTACTTGAGAGAAATTAATTTTCTGATATAATGGTTATTCCACAATACCTTGATTAGGTTTAAAATGCGCTCTTATGACTAGTCCAAAAACAAAGCCTGCATATGCCAGCTTTAAATCATCGTCTGGATGGTATTCATCGTTGTCGATCATTTCACGGAAGAAATGATGATCCAAGAAGAGTTAATTCTTTTATAAAATGCCTGCCAAGCTTCTAGTCTTTGATTAGAGTGAGAACTACCAAATATATGAGCCTCAATACCAGAGTGATTATCATTGTGACTTCTTCTCATGTAGCACTGCATTAAACCGAGTGAAAACTTAAAAATAACTAGCAGAAACATGGTAAGATTTTTCAATAGCAAAACTTCTGCATCTTTGAAATATAAAAGTATATACACTTATTTAAAAACATATGTATATATTTCCCTTGAATTTAATAAATAAACACTGGTCTGAAAGAACTAAATAGAAGATCCAGGCAGGATTTGCACCTGTATATCCATGTTTTTGAATAAACAGAATACCAACTAAAAGCTGGATCATAAACACTTTATAAAGTTCTGAGCTCTTCAAGAAAACATAACACCAGCACTGAATAGTATGCCATTGCAGCCTCGTGCAACAAAACAGTCCATCCATCAGAAGCATGCGAAGTAAACAGAGTGAATTTAATGAGGCTTTGACCATGGGCATTATGAATATTTCTCATTTTCTGAAGAAATAATTAGTCTCACTCTCATGATATTTGCAGTAACCCTATTTAAAACTGTGAAGGAATTGTAACTTTTCTTTTCAAAATATTTCACAAAAAAATTATTTCACTTTTCTTCTTCATCTTAATTCATAACAGTTTACTTCCTTTTTTCAATCCTCAAAGAGCGTTGTAACAAAAGAAAGATTTATTTAAACAATGGTTAGCTAAAACTGTGAACTCATGTATTTGAACTTTGGGGCCATCAACAATATAATTTCTTACTTTTTATTGGCATTAGGCAGATGGTTGGGATATATGTGGGTTGAACAAAAGAAAGATTTATTTAAACAATGGTTAGCTAAAACTGTGAACTCATGTATTTGAACTTTGGGGCCATCAACAAAAGAATTTCTTACTTTTTATTGGCATTAGGCAGATGGGTGGGATATATGTGGGTTGAACAAAAGAAAGATTTATTTAAACAATGGTTAGCTAAAACTGTGAACTCATGTATTTGAACTTTGGGGCCATCAACAAAAGAATTTCTTACTTTTTATTGGCATTAGGCAGATGGGTGGGATATATGTGGGTTCAACTTTGTGACTGATCAAAAAAATGAAAGATATCCAAAGGAACTAATTTCAATTGAGTAAAAGAACTTGTTAGCTACAGGACTGGCTAATTAGTGCCAAGCTTACAGATGTTTTTAAACTGTTTTTTGAATTTCACTATACTTTTTAGTATTCTTTTATCTGATAACAGAGGGGAAAGGGAGGGGAGGGTTTAAGTATCAATCAGCGCGCTTACACTCAAAGTAGTTCCATCACTTTGTGCACCACACAAAGCTTAATCTATTTTAAGGTGTGGGGGACTTTCACAGAGCAAGCTCTAAAAGCAGTAAACCTTTCAAACACTATGCCACTATCAAATGATTATAAATCATTATCAAGCTTTAACTATAGTTACCCCAGGTAATATTAACCTGTTTTAGTTTTAGTCATTGCAAATACCATTAAACTCATTTTATGTGCCTTCAAAAATTAAAATGAAATAATAATTTGTTCTTAAAAAAAATTAAACAAGAATATTTTGTTCAATTTCACTCTTTTTAATCTTTGTATGATTGTCTTTTGGAGAATTTAAAAGAATTATATACAGCATTATTTAAGCTTATTAAGAAACTAAAATAAAATAACTAAAATATCTTTGACAATAACCGAATATTCTTTTTTTTTAATGATCGATCGTTAGCATTGTAAACACAAGGTTATATTGAATATCATTTTGTAGTGGCCGTTCCACTTTCATCATCATCATCATTCTCGGCTTAACGTCCGTTTTCCGTGCTAGCATGGGTTGGACGGGGTATATTAATGACCCTCTTCCAATCTGATCTAGACTGTGTTAGATCTAAACTCAACTTCCTCTGTATCAACTTTGCGTAATTTAATTTATTTTTTGTCCCACAAGTACAACTTGTTCTTATATGGGTTAAAATTCCTGACCATGCACATTGCTGGAACTTGCACTTTGATTGATTGCTTGCTACGCAAGAACAGTAGCCCTTTCCCGGTGTACGGTGTAAAGAATTTTGTTACTAAAATAGCTGCAGATTTTTACTTTAAAAATAGTACATGTAAGAAAATTGGGTGCATGATAATAACGCATGTCTGGCGTATTTTAGGTACTTTATGCACCACGCACAAGGTGAAAAATTCATGACCAGGCCTGTACTTCTGAAAAAATATCTATGTTGTGTTTTTTTTATGAAAAACTAGCATACAAAGATACAATTTCGCCATATAGTTACAATTTCACCCTAAAAAAATAAATTCTATTTACGCAACTGTGTGGCATTTAATTGCTTTGGGTTCCAGAATAATAATACAAAATCGATAGAAACAATATATTTCTATTGGAATGAGTAGATACAACACGTTAAGTATGCGTTGAACTATTTATAGAAATATCTAGGGGAATGGGTAGGAATGCAGACCTGTGCCTCCTTCATGCTTCGTCACATGCACAAATATATAATGCATATTCTGAGCGTCAAGATATGCATTATAGGGATCTTCATGCCTTTAGCGTCAGGCGCATAAGACGGATGAGATGCCCTGAGGGTCAGGCGCATCGGCATTTCCTGAGCCTCAGGCACATGCTAATTATGGTGTTTTCCTTCATACCCTGAGCGTCAGATGTATGAGAGAATTGAGATGCCCTGAGCGTCAGGTGCATCAACATGTCCTGAGCATCAGGCACATGCTGGTGTTTTTATTCATACCCTAAGGGTCCTGAGCGTCAGGCGCACCTCAATGTGTGTCAAGTTTGTTTCCAAGTACGCAACTGGAACAGCAAATATGGTAAACACAATTACTTGTATTAATTGCAGCTATGTTTTCAAAAGATGAAGGCACATCACTGACACATCATGAAGAAGGCACATCACTATTTGTACTTAAACATGCCCGTGGGCCTAACCAAAATTACAAACAAATATTCTGTTGTTTTCTTTATACAATAAGATTCCCATTGTTGGTAATCATGCATAATTAACAACTAATATATTTGTTGGTTCTAGACTAAATAATGAATTATACCGCAATCCCAAAAATCAGGTAAGTTAATAAGGATATCAGTAAATGAACTTTCTGAAAATTGTAATGCAAAACATTTTATGAAATGTTATTTTATTTATTTAAATGTTTTTAGTTGCTTACACGAGGAGTTGAAAAATAAATTAGTTACAGCTGAAGCAGTTAAGAAGAATCAGGACATATATCTAAGAAAAAGCCTTCAGCAGTGTCAAACCGAGACCAATGAGAAGGTATATATCTTGTATTTCTGCACTTATGTTCGTTTAGAATATAAGAGCAACATTAATTTTGGTTGACAGAGAGGGGATGTTAGTAAAGAGACAATGGAATATTTTCTGGTCCAAAACCCTAGGCTGGGTCGCTTACAGTACAGTCCGAATGTAAGCTTCCGCGCACGCTGAACTTGCATAAATAGTTACTTTCATAATAGACCATTGTTTTTTAGAGAAAATAATTGCATCGCGAGAAATTGAAAAGATCAGGAAAACTTATTGTTTAAATAACAATACCCTGCGTGTGATGATGTTGAGAATACTTTCAGCGCGACGTCTATAGAATTTGTAAACAAAAGCAATTAAAATTAATATAAAAATAAACTTTACTGCAATATCATGAAGTAATTAAAAAGAGACGCTGTCTAATTTTTATATTAGAGAATATTACTTGTAAAAAAAAAATAGTTTTAAATTTTTAAAACACCGTATATGTGATAAGACTCAAAGCATTTTTGAACGGTGTATTTTATTTATATATAAATACATTGTTTAAACATGCTTTGAGTCTTATCACATTACGCACGTTGCTTTAAAATGATCTATTTTTGTATGTCTTGCGTAAGTAATCATGACGCAAATTAGAAGACTCACGTTAGGAATTGTACATTATTTCATTATTATTTATTCCAATATTTCTAACACTGCGCAAGTAAAATAAGTTTTATTTAACATTACATGCAAAGCTTATGATTAAGCCTGTCAATTAAAAAAAACATTCTCCGCTATTCAAACTCTATGCAACATTTATTATTTAATAATAAACAGTTTTTTATTTAAAATAAAGCTATAACACAAAATAATACAAAATATATACAAAAAAGGAAATTATTATTTAATTTAGGACGTTTTAAATATTCGTTCATTGATTTCACCATGGTAGACCAGGTTGATTTTTGTTGTCCCCCTGCTACGTCGAAATAGTTAAACACCAGATGTTTAATATAGTCAATGCGTTTTTTGTCCAAGGGCTTTTTGTGCAAAACTTTTCCGTTGACAACTTTGTGTATCCCATATACATTACGTTTCCATCGTTCCTTCACACTAAAACCTTTTTTCATGATGTGAGTGGCAAAATTTCCAATTTTACCACCGGATTGATTCCTTGCACATTGGATAACATCGTCCGGCAAATTAAAAGTGTGCTGAAATGTTGGATGTGATGGCTGTTGTTGGTTTGGAAAAAAGGCAGCAGGGTGAAAAAATGGTGGATATTTCTGATATGGATTGTAAAGAAATTGATTTTTTGGTAGAGGTGGGGCATTTTTAAGTTGTTGTTGTGGTTGTTGCAAAGTAGACAGAGCCACTTCAAAGTCGGCACTTTCAGTGCTATCATTATGATTGGGTATATCTGGCTGGAATTCTTCAAGTTCTGGCTGTTGTTGTTGATGTTCGTGTGACCGTTTTTCATGTGATGGTCGCTGTTGTTCCTGTGACTGTTGTTCTTGTGATATTGGTGGCTGTTGTGGGTGATGTTGTGGCTGTGGTGGTTGTAGCTGTGGTAGTGGTGGTGGTTGTGGTTGTGGTGGCTGTGGTGGTTGTAGCTGTGGTGGTGGTGGTTGTGGCTGTGGTGGTGGTGGCTGTTGTTGTGGAGGTGGAAGGCTTTTTTTCACTGACGTTGATGTCGTAAAATTGTAGGAGTCAAGTCCTTGAGATGTTGTAAGCTCGATATTTTTCACAGCCAAAGCTTTTTTCAAGTCCCTTTTGATGTGGCTCATCAACAACATAAAATCCTAAAAAAGAGAGTAATAAGAAATATTCATAATACAAGGCAAGTACAAACATTTACATAACGTCACACATAAGTAATATTTACCTGAAGAATTTGCTTCATTTCTTTCTGCTCACTCATCATTATTTTTAGTGCATCGTGAACCTCCGTACAAGAGCTGCACGTCTTTTCGTTTTGGCGTGGGGAACATGCGAAGAGCAAGTTCCAACAAAGTTTACAGCCGGGAATTTGAACCAAACCCATTTAATGTAAATTAAATTACGGAAAGTTGAAGCGTGGCTAATAACAATATTTAACATTTCAATGCTAAGGATGGATCATGAAATTCCTTACTAAAATAATATTCTTTTCCTTTAACAAATGATACAAATAACACAAATTTAAAGTTTTTTAAAAGAACCCAATACTTATGACGTTACTTCACTTACGTTTTTTTCCCTCAATAACGATTTCCTCACTCTCTCTAAAACACGATTCTGGACATCAATTTTTCTTTTGTGTTGAATGTTATTCATCATCATCATCATTCTCGGCTTAACGTCCGTTTTCCATGCTAGCATGGGTTGGACGGGGTATATTAATGACCCTCTTCCAATCTGATCTAGACTGTGTTAGATCTAAACTCAACTTCCTCTGTATCAAGTCTGTCCTTATAACCTCCTGCCAAGTCTTTCTCGGTCTGCCTCTGGGCTTTGCCCCAGGAAATATCAAGTCTCTACACTTTCTTACCCAATTATCCTCCATTCTTTCCAAGTACCCCAGCCAATTCATTCTTCTTATCTGGATAACATCTTTAATTCTACGGATACTTAGCCTGCTTCTTAGCTCATCTGAACTCTTTCTGTCTCTCAGACTGGCGTTACACATCCACCTAACCATTCTCATATCATTCCTTTCTAAACGGTCAAGATCTTCCTGCTTCACTGCCCATGTCTCACTACCGTACAACATAACACTTCTTACACAGGCCTCATACAACCTACCTTTTACCTCAATTGACAAGACTCTGCTAGCCAACAAAGGAAGTAACTCTCTGAACTTTTTCCAAGCAGAACCTATCCTGCAAGTAACACTTCTTCCAACACCCCCTTCACTGCCCAACATATCACCTAAGTAACAGAAGTTCTGAACTATCTCTAACGAGCCACTGTTGTACATCATTAAAGCTGGAAATACTTCATTCTCTATAATCTCACCTTTGCAACGCTTGCATACAAACTGAATGTCAGCTCTTAACCTTCCACCAATACTACTGCACTTCTTATGTACCCAATGCTTGCAAGTCTGACAAAAAATTGAGTTACTACCAACCCCTTTCCTGCAAACTCCACAAGGCCACTTTCCAACTACAAGGTCACACTTGGCTGCAATGCTACTAATCATGACTTTAGACTTTGCTGTGTTTACCTTTAGCCCTTTCTCTTCTAGCCTTTCTTCCACTTCTCAAACTTTTCAACTAATTCTTCCATCGACTCTGCTATGAGAACCAAATCATCTGCATACAATAACTCCCATGGACAACCTGTTCTGAACTCCATCGACAGCGCTTCTAAGACTAGAACAAACAACAAAGGACTAAGTACAGAACCCTGATGTACACCAACATTTACACTAAATTCATCACTAAGTGAATCGTTAATCCTGACACGACTTCTAGCATTGCTGTACATAGACTGTACCATCGTAACTAGCCACTCATCCACACCTAATTTTCTCATAGCCCACCAAATAACTTTACGTGGCACTCTATCAAAAGCTTTCTCTAAATCTGCAAAGGCAAAATAGAGATTCTTTCTCTTTCCTAAATACTTTTCCTGAAGCTGTCTGAGTAAAAATATTGCATCTGTAGTGCCACGCCCTGGAACAAAACCAAATTGCATCTTATCTATATCAATTCTTCTAATTCTAATCTATTTATATCTTGGCAATCACATTGAGCATATTGAAATGATTTGCTTCTGGTAATAGAGCAGTGTGGCAGGTAATCATTTTTAGGTGTTATTGACATGTATTTTACAAGCTAGTTCCCAGGACTAAATTGATAAATGCTGTTAAAAAACAGTAAAAAATGTAACAATTTAGTTTGAATGATATTTATTCTATCTTTTCTTTCTATATTCGCTATACTTTCAAACAACAGGTGGCCACAAAAAATGTGAAAAAAAATTAAAAATACAATTAATAAGACACATGAAACTTTGTCCTCCCCATTACTGCCACTCATTTTATTATGCACACTATGATTGGTAAGATGAAAATGGATAATAAAATTATAAAAACATCGTTGTTACAGACGATCTGTAATAATTCATTATTTTGTTTCTATTTTATGCATTTTAACTACGTAGTTTTCTACGTACATGAAAAAGATTTAAGTTAACGATAAGGGTTGTAAAGCGTTCTTAACTCATTTTCTGACTTCATATTTCGTTTTTTTTTTGTAATTTCGATAATTCAGAAAGCTATCACAGACATAAAGAAAACAAAATTTGCATGTGCGATTAATCGCACGCCTAAACAAATCTGCGCGTGTGTGGAGGTGCGCGCGTGCGATCGCATGCCTCTCACGAAATGGTATGTATATATGTTAAATAAGAAAGTAAAAAAGGAAATTGAATATAACCAGATATAAATTTACCACTTAATCCTAATAACACAGCTTGGTTTATGTCATTGGCTTTAGCTTGCACATTATAAATTTTAACTTTAACTTCAATTTCTTTCTTGTCTTGTAAATATTGCCTTAAAAGTTCCCCTTCTGCAATTTTCTCCTTTTTCAAAATAGCAGTTTTTTTATCTTCTTGAAAGTACACCAACGCGTAATTTTGAATTTTGAATTTTTTTTGCCTGTTTTTAACAACATCTGCAGAAGCCATTTCTTATTTTGTTGTCGATGCTGCAAAAGTTATTGTTAAAAAATATCGAAAAAAAATGTTCAGAAGGATCATATGTTTTTAATAAAACACGCTATAAGTCTTAAAGATGTAAAAAAAGCATGCACGTAAAACTTATTTAAGAACAATAGATTCGTGCGTGATTTATTTTAATCTTCAACGTAGTTAACAAGTCATTAATTTTTACTTCGTGCTAATAACCTAAGGGGATTTTATTTTCAATGAGTTTTCTCAATGAAACTCGCAGTTATGAGAAAATAATTACAGTATTGTTTAATCGCGAAGCTTTTGTTAATTTACTCACAATATAGCTCTCGCTAAGATCATTAAAGTAATTATGATAAACAAAGGATAAAACGGCTTCCGACATGCTGGAAAAGGTGTTGTATAGCGCGTACGCGATAGCTTACATTTGGACTGTACTGTATCTTCTCCAAGATTCATAAACGTCCTCAAAACGTGCCTGGTCGACCGGTAATTTCCAATAGCAGTTTTTTTACAAAAAATATTTCTTCGTTTTTTGAATCATTACTTACAACCTCATCAAGCCTCACCATGTCAAGTCTTACATAAGGATACAAACCACTTTTTAAAGAAATTGAGAAACCTACCACCTTTACCTGATTTACCTTTCTTTTATGTACTGTTGACATAGTTGGCCTATATCCAAACATTCTACATAAAGATGGGTTGAAGGTTCTTAAGGATGCTCTTAATTCTCGTGAAGACCAATCTATCTCCACTAAAACACTGCTCGAACTTGCAGAGTGTGTTCTAAGAACAATGTCTTTGAGCATAATGAGCATTTTTTTCGGCAAAAACGGGGAACAGCAATGAAAACTAAAATGGCGCTACCATATGCGTTTTGTTTATGGGGGACCTAAAGGAAAGGTTTCTGAAAACACAAACTTTAAGTCCCTTTGTTGGTGGAGTTATATTGATGACATCTTTATGATATGACAACACAGAGAAAATGCACTCAACTGTCATCCCACTATTAAGTTTACGGCCGAATATTCAAACCAAAGCGTAATTTTTTTAGACTTGAAGGTCATTAAGCAGGACAATAAACTTATCACTGATTTGTTTACCAAGCCTACTGATACGCATTAATATCTTCATGCGTCTGATATCTTAGACGGTTGTCTAGTTAAACGGTTGTTGTGCTTGCACACTTTTCGTAGCTAATATCAGAGCTTAATATGCACCAGGACCCCCTTTACTGGGCCCTAATTGTGATGCTCTCTAGGAAAATTGACCGCTTCTATTTTTAATTCGTATTTTTAAAACAATAGTATTTCGTATTTTTAAAAACCGTATTTCGTAATTTCAAAAAATACGATAATATAATATTACTAAAATGAAACGATTATGAAACGATTTTGAAACGATTTTGTAAAAAAAGTTTGAAACGATGGTGAATGAACTAATTAAAAAAAACCAATTAAACTTGTGAAATATAAACTTGTCTTTTCTTTAAAAAGTTGTCGTATTCATTCTAAAATGACAAGAAAACGTATATATGAAGCTTTAAAGTTGCCGTATTTCATTTTAAAATGACGAGAAAACGTCCCTGCGAAGCTTTAAAGTTGCCATATTTTATTTTAAAATGACGAGAAAACGTCCCTGTGAAGTAGCGTTGGTGTTAAAAAACTAAGATTTTTTTCAGATTTCGAACTAAAACAATTACTCCTCTGTTAAGAAGTGGAAAAAATAATTCGCCGTAGAACTCCCTGCTGAACGGCTGGTTTATTGGCCTTAATTTTGTTCTTGCAAAAAATGGATTTTCCGTGTTTAAATATTTAAATATTATATTCATGCATAATGCAGAAAGGAAAAAAGATATTTAAAAATAATTCCTTTATGTATATATGTGATGCTCTCTAGGAAAATCGACCACTTCTATTTTTAATTCGTATTTTTAAAACAATAGAATTCCGTATTTCGTATTTTTAAAAATACGAATTGCGTATTAAAAAATACGCGTATTTTTTTAAAAACCGTATTTCGTATTTTCAAAAAATACGGAATTCGTATTTAAAAATACGCGTATTTTAAAATACGAAATTCGTATTAAAAAATACGCGTATTTTTGAAAATACGTATTTCTAAAAATACGCATTTCTAAAAATACCCTGTGGATTTAAAGTACAAAGACATAAAAAAGTAATGTCTGGCTAGGGATCGTCTCCGAGATCGTTTCATTTTTTATACGAATTGAAAGTTGCCGTATTTAACTGTAAAATGACGAGAAAACATCCCTGCGAAGCTTTAAAGTAGCCGTATATCATTCTAAAATGACGAGAAAACGTCCCGGCGAAGCCTTAAAGTTGCCGTATATCATTCTAAAATGACGAGAAAACGTTCCTGCGAAGCTCTATAGTTGCCTTATTTCGTTCTTAAATGACGTGAAAACGTCCCTGCGAAGCTCAAAGTTGCCGTATTTCGTTCTTAAATGACAAGAAAACGTCCCTGCGAAGCTCTAAAGTTGCAGTATTTCATTCTAAAATGACGAGAAAACGTCCCTGCGAAGCTTTAAAGTTGCCGTATATCATTCTAAAACGACGAGAAAACGTTCCTGCGAATCTCTATAGTTGCCGTATATCATTTTAAAATGACGAGAAAACGTCCCTGCGAAGCTCTAAAATTGCCGTATTTCGTTATAAAATTACGAGAAAACGTCCCTGCGAAGCTCTAAAGTTGCCGTATTTCATTCTAAAATGACGAGTAAACGTCCCTGCATAGCTCTATAGTTGCCGTTTTTCGTTCTTAAATGACGAGAAAACTTTCCTGCGAAGCTTTAAAGTTGCCGTATATCATTCTAAAATGACGAAAAAACGTCCCTGCGAAGCTCAAAATTGCCGTATTTCGTTCTAAAATGACGAGAAAACGTCCCTGCGAAGCTCTAAAAGTGCCGTATTTCGTTCTAAAATGACGAGAAAACGTCCCTGCGAAGCTCCAAAGTTGCCGTATTTCATTCTAAAATGACGAGAAAACGTCTCGGCGAAGCTTTAAAGTTGCCGTATATCATTCTAAAATGACGAAAAAACGTCCCTGCGAAGTTCTAAAAGTGCCGTATTTCATTCTTAAATGACGAGAAAACGTCCCTGCGAAGCTCTAACGTTGCCGTATTTCGTTCTTAAATGACGAGAAAACGTCCCTGCGAAGCTTTAAAGTTGCCGTATATCATTTTAAAATGACGAAAAAACGTCCCTGCGAAGCTCAAAATTGCCGTATTTCGTTCTAAAATGACGAGAAAACGTCCCTGCGAAGCTCTAAAAGTGCCGTATTTCATTCTTAAATGACGAGAAAACTTTCCTGCGAAGCTTTAAGGTTGCCGTATATCATTCTAAAATGACGAAAAAACGTCCCTGCGAAGCTCAAAATTGCCGTATTTCGTTCTAAAATGACGAGAAAACGTCCCTACGAAGCTCTAAAAGTGCCGTATTTCGTTCTAAAATGACGAGAAAACGTCCCTGCGAAGCTCTATAGTTGCCGTTTTTCGTTCTTAAATGACGAGAAAACTTTCCTGCGAAGCTTTAAAATTGCCGTATTTCGTTCTAAAATGACGAGAAAACGTCCCTGCGAAGCTCCAAAGTTGCCGTATTTCATTCTAAAATGACGAGAAAACGTCTCGGCGAAGCTTTAAAGTTGCCGTATATCATTCTAAAATGACGAAAAAACGTCCCTGCGAAGCTCAAAATTGCCGTATTTCGTTCTAAAATGACGAGAAAACGTCCCTGCGAAGCTCTAAAAGTGCCGTATTTCGTTCTAAAATGACGAGAAAACGTCCCTGCGAAGCTCCAAAGTTGCCGTATTTCATTCTAAAATGACGAGAAAACGTCTCGGCGAAGCTTTAAAGTTGCCGTATATCATTCTAAAATGACGAAAAAACGTCCCTGCGAAGTTCTAAAAGTGCCGTATTTCATTCTTAAATGACGAGAAAACGTCCCTGCGAAGCTCTAACGTTGCCGTATTTCGTTCTTAAATGACGAGAAAACGTCCCTGCGAAGCTTTAAAGTTGCCGTATATCATTTTAAAATGACGAAAAAACGTCCCTGCGAAGCTCAAAATTGCCGTATTTCGTTCTAAAATGACGAGAAAACGTCCCTGCGAAGCTCTAAAAGTGCCGTATTTCATTCTTAAATGACGAGAAAACTTTCCTGCGAAGCTTTAAGGTTGCCGTATATCATTCTAAAATGACGAAAAAACGTCCCTGCGAAGCTCAAAATTGCCGTATTTCGTTCTAAAATGACGAGAAAACGTCCCTACGAAGCTCTAAAAGTGCCGTATTTCGTTCTAAAATGACGAGAAAACGTCCCTGCGAAGCTCTATAGTTGCCGTTTTTCGTTCTTAAATGACGAGAAAACTTTCCTGCGAAGCTTTAAAATTGCCGTATTTCGTTCTAAAATGACGAGAAAACGTCCCTGCGAAGCTCCAAAGTTGCCGTATTTCATTCTAAAATGACGAGAAAACGTCTCGGCGAAGCTTTAAAGTTGCCGTATATCATTCTAAAGTGACGAAAAAACGTCCTGCGAAGCTCTAAAAGTGCCGTATATCATTCTAAAATGACGAAAAAACGTCCCTGCGAAGCTCAAAATTGCCGTATTTCGTTCTAAAATGACGAGAAAACGTCCCTGCGAAGCTCTATAGTTGCCGTTTTTCGTTCTTAAATGACGAGAAAACTTTCCTGCGAAGCTTTAAAATTGCCGTATTTCGTTCTAAAATGACGAGAAAACGTCCCTGCGAAGGTCCAAAGTTGCCGTATTTCATTCTAAAGTGACGAAAAAACGTCCTGCGAAGCTCTAAAAGTGCCGTTTTTCGTTCTTAAATGACGAGAAAACTTTCCTGCGAAGCTCTAAAAGTGCCGTATTTCATTCTTGAATGACGAGAAAACGTCCCTGCGAAGCTCTAACGTTGCCGTATTTCGTTCTTAAATGACGAGAAAACGTCCCTGCGAAGCTCTATAGTTGCCGTTTTTCGTTCTTAAATGACGAGAAAACGTCCCTGCGAAACTCTAAAGTTGCCGTATATCATTCTAAAATGACGAAAAAACGTCCCTGCGAAGCTCAAAATTGCCGTATTTCGTTCTAAAATGACGATAAAACGTCCCTGCGAAGCTCTAAAAGTGCCGTATTTCGTTCTAAAATGACGAGAAAACGTCTCGGCGAAGCTTTAAAGTTGCCGTATATCATTCTAAAATGACGAAAAAACGTCCCTGCGAAGCTCTAAAAGTGCCGTATTTCATTCTTAAATGACGAGAAAACGTCCCTGCGAAGCTCAAACGTTGCCGTATTTCGTTCTTAAATGACGAGAAAACGTCCCTGCGAAGCTTTAAAGTTGCCGTATATCATTTTAAAATGACGAGAAAACGTCCCTGCGAAGCTCTAAAAGTGCCGTATTTCATTCTTAAATGACGAGAAAACGTCCCTGCGAAGCTCTAACGTTGCCGTATTTCGTTCTAAAATGACGAGAAAACGTCCCTGCGAAGCTCTAAAAGTGCCGTATTTCATTCTTAAATGACGAGAAAACTTTCCTGCGAAGCTTTAAGGTTGCCGTATATCATTCTAAAATGACGAAAAAACGTCCCTGCGAAGCTCAAAATTGCCGTATTTCGTTCTAAAATGACGAGAAAACGTCCCTGCGAAGCTCTATAGTTGCCGTTTTTCGTTCTTAAATGACGAGAAAACTTTCCTGCGAAGCTTTGAAATTGCCGTATTTCGTTCTAAAATGACGAGAAAACGTCCCTGCGAAGCTCAAAATTGCCGTATTTCGTTCTAAAATGACGAGAAAACGTCCCTGCGAAGCTCTAAAAGTGCCGTATTTCGTTCTAAAATGACGAGAAAACGTCCCTGCGAAGCTCTATAGTTGCCGTTTTTCGTTCTTAAATGACGAGAAAACTTTCCTGCGAAGCTTTAAAATTGCCGTATTTCGTTCTAAAATGACGAGAAAACGTCCCTGCGAAGCTCCAAAGTTGCCGTATTTCATTCTAAAATGACGAGAAAACGTCTCGGCGAAGCTTTAAAGTTGCCGTATATCATTCTAAAGTGACGAAAAAACGTCCTGCGAAGCTCTAAAAGTGCCGTATATCATTCTAAAATGACGAAAAAACGTCCCTGCGAAGCTCAAAATTGCCGTATTTCGTTCTAAAATGACGAGAAAACGTCCCTGCGAAGCTCTATAGTTGCCGTTTTTCGTTCTTAAATGACGAGAAAACTTTCCTGCGAAGCTTTAAAATTGCCGTATTTCGTTCTAAAATGACGAGAAAACGTCCCTGCGAAGCTCCAAAGTTGCCGTATTTCATTCTAAAGTGACGAAAAAACGTCCTGCGAAGCTCTAAAAGTGCCGTATTTCATTCTTAAATGACGAGAAAACGTCCCTGCGAAGCTCTAACGTTGCCGTATTTCGTTCTTAAATGACGAGAAAACGTCCCTGCGAAGCTCTATAGTTGCCGTTTTTCGTTCTTAAATGACGAGAAAACGTCCCTGCGAAACTCTAAAGTTGCCGTATATCATTCTAAAATGACGAAAAAACATCCCTGCGAAGCTCAAAATTGCCGTATTTCGTTCTAAAATGACGATAAAACGTCCCTGCGAAGCTCTAAAACTGCCGTATTTCGTTCTAAAATGACGAGAAAACGTCTCGGCGAAGCTTTAAAGTTGCCGTATATCATTCTAAAATGACGAAAAAACGTCCCTGCGAAGCTCTAAAAGTGCCGTATTTCATTCTTAAATGACGAGTAAACGTCCCTGCGAAGCTCTAACGTTGCCGTATTTCGTTCTTAAATGACGAGAAAACGTCCCTGCGAAGCTTTAAAGTTGCCGTATATCATTTTAAAATGACGAAAAAACGTCCCTGCGAAGCTCAAAATTGCCGTATTTCGTTCTAAAATGACGAGAAAACGTCCCTGCGAAGCTCTAAAAGTGCCGTATTTCATTCTTAAATGACGAGAAAACTTTCCTGCGAAGCTTTAAGGTTGCCGTATATCATTCTAAAATGACGAAAAAACGTCCCTGCGAAGCTCAAAATTGCCGTATTTCGTTCTAAAATGACGAGAAAACGTCCCTGCGAAGCTCTATAGTTGCCGTTTTTCGTTCTTAAATGACGAGAAAACTTTCCTGCGAAGCTTTAAAATTGCCGTATTTCGTTCTAAAATGACGAGAAAACGTCCCTGCAAAGCTCCAAAGTTGCCGTATTTCATTCTAAAATGACGAGAAAACGTCTCGGCGAAGCTTTAAAGTTGCCGTATATCATTCTAAAGTGACGAAAAAACGTCCTGCGAAGCTCTAAAAGTGCCGTATTTCATTCTTAAATGACGAGAAAACGTCCCTGCGAAGCTCTAACGTTGCCGTATTTCGTTCTTAAATGACGAGAAAACGTCCCTGCGAAGCTCTATAGTTGCCGTTTTTCGTTCTTAAATGACGAGAAAACGTCCCTGCGAAACTCTAAAGTTGCCGTATATCATTCTAAAATGACGAAAAAACGTCCCTGCGAAGCTCAAAATTGCCGTATTTCGTTCTAAAATGACGATAAAACGTCCCTGCGAAGCTCTAAAAGTGCCGTATTTCGTTCTAAAATGACGAGAAAACGTCCCTGCGAAGCTCAAAATTGCCGTATTTCGTTCTAAAAGTGACGATAAAACGTCCCTGCGAAGCTCTAAAAGTGCCGTATTTCATTCTTAAATGACGAGAAAACGTCCCTGCGAAGCTCTAACGTTGCCGTATTTCGTTCTTAAATGACGAGAAAACGTCCCTGCGAAGCTTTAAAGTTGCCGTATATCATTTTAAAATGACGAAAAAACGTCCCTGCGAAGCTCAAAATTGCCGTATTTCGTTCTAAAATGACGAGAAAACGTCTCTGCGACGCTCTAAAAGTGCCGTATTTCATTCTTAAATGACGAGAAAACGTCCCTGCGAAGCTCTATAGTTGCCGTTTTTCGTTCTTAAATGACGAGAAAACTTTCCTGCGAAGCTTTAAAATTGCCGTATTTCGTTCTAAAATGACGAGAAAACGTCCCTGCGAAGCTCCAAAGTTGCCGTATTTCATTCTAAAATGACGAGAAAACGTCTCGGCGAAGCTTTAAAGTTGCCGTATATCATTCTAAAGTGACGAAAAAACGTCCTGCGAAGCTCGAAAAGTGCCGTATTTCATTCTTAAATGACGAGAAAACGTCCCTGCGAAGCTCTATAGTTGCCGTTTTTCGTTCTTAAATGACGAGAAAACGTCCCTGCGAAACTCTAAAGTTGCCGTATTTCGTTCTTAAATGAGAAGAAAACTTTCCTGCGAAGCTTTAAAGTTGCCGTATATCATTCTAAAATGACGAGAAAACGTCCCTGTGAAATTATGGAGCTAATTTAAAACCTATTAAAAACAAACTTGTAAAATTGAGCAATTTTTCTATTCAGTTTATTAAACCACTCACTTGATACACATGATAGTTTCTATTTTTAAAAATACGAATTTCGTATTTCGTATTTTTCAAATATACGAAATACGAATTTCGTATTTTTAAAAATAGATTTTCGTATTTTTAAAAATACGAAAATTCGTATTTCGTATTTTTAAAAATACGCGTATTTTAAAATACGAAATCCGTATTTTTTAATACGAAATTTCCGTATTTCGTATTTTTTAATACGAAAAGAGAAGTGGTCGATTTTCCTAGAGAGCATCACATATTCTAAATCCACATTATTTTGTTCTTGTGCATCGCGTAGAATGTTCTTATACAACAACATCACAAATTACATTTGTGAAACACAACCCTCGACTTAATTACGTGACGAATAAGTCAAATACATTGAAATAATCTAAAAAATATGTGTATTTTTACAAATAGAATTTCGTATTCTCTGTTTTTAAAAAATACGAATTTCGTATTTTCTATTTTTAAAAATATGAAATTCGTATTTCGTATTTTTAAAAATACGAAATACGGATTAAAAAAGCGTACTTTCACAGAAAGTAAACATTGAAAAAAAAAGCTTTTAAAAGTACATGGACCAGAAAATAAATGACTTGTTTTGCCGAATTGCGTATTTTTAAAAACACAAAAATCTGTATTTCGTATTTTTTAAAATACGCGTATTTGAAAATACGAAATCCGTATTTTTTAATACGAAATTTCCGTATTTCGTATTTTTTAATACGAAAAGAGAAGTGGTCGATTTTCCTAGAGAGCATCACAATTGATAACAGTACTATTAGGAACTGCAGGGGCTATCCTAGGTAAATAATAGTGTTAAAAGGTGAAATAAACATCTAACCTGATAATCCTTGTAATCTTCAATTTGAGTTCAAGACAACTATACCATTAAACACAACAGCAACACAATGTTGTAATATCTGTACCAATGTACCAAACAATAACTCCAAACAGTAACTAAATCCCCATTCCACACTTTTGTAATTAGTCTTACAGTCTAAACACAAACAGTAGGCCAATTTTTCTTCAATCTTTATGTACACTATTTACACATTGCCAACTTGAGTTTAAAGGAGCCCCCCACGCTGGAGGAATCTCAATAGACCCTCAGCAGATGCTCCTCTTTTTGTCAGACAATTTGCAATTTGTTTCTTGCTATCAATCCACTTTACATCTGTTATTTCTCCTCTGGCAATCATTTCTTCAAGTATAGACAAATCTATCCGTAGTCGTTTATTTACAACAGATTTCATGGAATGAACTGCTTCAAATAGTTGTAGACTGTCTGTAGCATAAATGGAATTTAACACATTATGACCACATACTTCAGTAAGTAAATTTGACAAATAAAATGCGAATCTTTTAAATATTTGGTTCTGCTGAAACATTTCTGGTTGATAACAGCGGAGAATTTGCAAATGAGGATTTTGTATCAATGTGTGAAAATGTAACATCAAAATGTGCACAACAGCTGCATAAAGCCCTTGGAGCAACGGTTTGGTGGAAAGACATGCTATTCTTGGTTATAATGTTAGCGAGATGATGAAGGATAAAGTCAAAGTCGATTTGGGCATTGCAGTTGCCTGGTCAGTGAGTGCCAAAAATTCTCTCAAAATTGTCAATGGCTACAGTCCGAACCAACTTGTTTTTGGATTTAACCTGAATCTTCCGAACTGTAATAATGCAAAATTACCAGCTTTAGAAGGACAGACAACCGGTGAGATTGTTTCAACAAATCTAAATGCTCTGAACGCTGCATGGAAGGCGTTCATACAAAGTGAATCAGTGGAAAGGGTTAGAAGAGCATTAAAGGGGAAGTTCGGTCAAAAAAAAAAAATTATTTTATTTTATAATTCCATGTATTTATACTTATAAAAACAAAAAAACTTTACTACATTAAACTTGGAGTTTCGGAAATGTCTCTAATGTTGACACAAACTTCTTGAAAATGCTCCGTTTTTGAAAAAGCGCGTCAGAAAAAAAAAAGCTGGGTTCTAACTCAAGTGTGACGTTTCATAGTTCAAAACATTCCATCGCGTGAAAGAGTCACAACACAGGCTACACAATTTGCTAGAAGAATTTACTTTTTTCCTGCTATATTTCTTTTCAAATCTGTAACAAATTACTTCTTTGAAAATACAGTGTTAGTTTTGTAAGCAATGGATCAAATTCGAAGCGATTCAAGTTCTAACGAAGATGAAAATGATGACATACCTGAATTATCCACTCTCAGACCCTTTAATTTTGAACCAGAATTTTCTTTGGAAGAACTGAATAAATTAGGAACGTGTAGTTCCGAGAGTGATGAGGAAGAAGATGAAGTTTCAAGGATCGGCAATAATAACTGGTGCCAATGCGGTGGTCACTGTAGAGCGATGGAGTCGTACAGTGAAAGCTTGTGTTGCAGGGATACAAATGAAATTCCTGACAATCATTTTGAAGGTAAAATAAACAAAAAATTCAGCCAAGCATAATTTTCTTTTTCGTGTTTAAAACCATAACAAAACTCTACATATTCCCTTTAAATATTGGTCTTTGTGTTGATAAAAAAAAATATGCCTACGAACACGACAACTGACGCAAAACTTCTTTCAAAATATTTTGCCTAACATGAGTTTTTTTCTCAAAAACATTTAACTCTCCTTCGCATATATTTTATTCGTTATCATTCGCTACTGCCAAAACAATCTCACAAAAAAAACACAACGGTGGTTGTTTTATTTTATTCAGCTTTACAAATCGAATGAGAACGTGCGCTCAAAAATCAAAACTTGAGACGGGGGTCATTTTTTAAGATTTTCTTTTTAGGAAAACAATGTATAACTGAAGCCGAAACTTTTGGGATGGTTTGTCTGTGTAAACCAGTACTAACCACTGCACTGTCTGCTCTAAATAATTTAAGGGGCGATGCAATGTGTTAAACTCGCAATATATGTATGACTAACCTGTAGGTTATCTTCGCAGTTATCCTAATAACGCAATACCAAATAAACCCAATTGATTTATACACAACACAATATATACCACTATTCTAAACACAATGATTTCACCAGCAAGATTGGTTCAACACAAGTAAACCCCACCACCAATTGATTCTTATTAGTAATCGCCTAGAATGGAAGATTAACACAATGCACACGGATAATTGGTACGTTTTTTTATTACATCTTATTTTAAGGGTTAAGGGCAAGAAATGACTTGGGAACAAACTTGTGTTATATCACAATTTCTTTTTAGTTCACTACGTTTTGCCGGTTATAAACAGTACACGTGGTGGATACATAACAGATTGGGAAAAGGTGTGTTAAAAATTATACCGTTGTGTGCTTTATGGGCAATTCGTAATAAATATCCATCTGAAAATGGTATTTATATTCCATTCACGGAGAGCAAATCCGACGACAAACGACTGTATGAAAACACGGATTCCGATTCTGAATAAAAGAACCAACTTCAACCTTAGAGCTAAAGAGGGGATTGAATACTAATAATAATAAAAAAAAAATTATTACAATGTAAACCTTGTTTTCATATTTTCAATGGCTTCTTTTTTATCTGGTTTCTCTCTTGGCGCTATATAATTTGGAACATCGTCGACTTTGGGAGCTGCGTACCCTTCTTTAGTTGTAACCAAATACTTAACTTCACTTACAATATCCTCTACGTACGACCTTTCCTTTTCCGTGTAAACTTTTTTGACAACCCAGGAGTCTGTAATCCTCAAGTATTGTTGCTTATAGCGATGCTCTCCAGACGATGTTTGTGCGTGGGAGGAGCCAGCTCCAGCATTAAAGTCAAGAACGGTGAGTTGTGACCTAGCAATCATTCCTGCAAAGCTAAAGTGTAACCTCTTCGGGCAATATTTGTTGTAGAGTGAGTGGTAAACTTCCAAATTTCCTGTGTGTTTGAACTCGACGAAGTACTTCAAATCACGCAACAAAGACTTAGCCCGAACTACAGATTCAAGGGCTTTGTAAGCAGGCGTTCCTTTCATCAACCATTTTTTTGATCGCTGTTCTAATTTAGAGAGTTTAGAGTGTTCACATTTGTGATATATTTTGTTGCTTTCCCATTTGTGTTTGTTCTTTACATGACACAACAAACTCAGCCATTTCTCTCGTAACTCTACCACGTTACCATTACAAGAGGCGCAACACCACCAGAAATGATTTATGACAGCTTTTACCCAAGGGAGTAAATCTTTAGCAGTTGTTTTCTTGGCACATTTGACCAACTTTCTTTTAATTTTTTTCCACATATGCCATACGTCAAAATGGTGTTTAATATCCTTCCGTTCTTCTCGCATGTACTCCCGGATTTGAACGTGCCTGTCAGTTGCAATGCCTTCAATTGACAGTTGATTTTCTAACAAACAATTAAGAACAACAATCAATCATTGTTTTTCCATATGCGACGAATTCCCAACTTGGCCGACATGAACTACATGAAAGTCAACTATTTCATTTGATTTTGAATTAAGTAACGTGTAAGTTCCGTACTTTGCACTGTAACCTGGTGAATCACACCTCCCATCGCCTGCTAAGTCTAGTGCCGCATTGCTTTCTAGGTAAGACTGAAATCGCAATTCTCGATGAGTGGAATATATTTTGTGAATTGCTTGGAATATGTACTTTTTTTGTATTTCGTAAAAGGTGGTTTTGGACAAAAAATGTATTTTTGCGATTTGCATCATTTCTTTAACGCGTTGGTATGTGTTACCGGAAATTAAAATGGCTGAGGAAAGCAATAAATTTCCCCACGGTCGCTTACTCACCAGTGGTTACGATGACCATTGGTGAGCATGATGATCACTGCACAACAAATGTACGATTAGTTGAGTCCCTTTAACTGCAATTTTATTCA
The DNA here is from genome assembly GCA_030067915.1 of Hydractinia echinata. NCBI lineage: Eukaryota > Metazoa > Cnidaria > Hydrozoa > Anthoathecata > Hydractiniidae > Hydractinia > Hydractinia echinata. Next base: position 180,106 of record JASGCC010000308.1, on the reverse strand, counting down.
CTTCAGCTGGCTTAAAACAGGTGAAACAAAATCGTAGCAGAGGTAGAAGACAAGACCAAAAAACGATAAAACACGTGCCGTTTAGGTCGGGGATGTCCGCATCGGAGTCGTTATAATTCTCACTATCTGGCAGATTTTCCAAATTGAACGATTCGTCTTGACTTTTCTCATTATTACTAATTGGTTCTTCCTCGTATTCTGAAAATTCTTCTTTGACAGACATTGATACTTCTACGTTGGGCGAGAAAGAAAAATCGGTATTACAACATTTGTCCTTCTTTTTTTTTGGTTTTGGAATCTTCACTTTTATTGGAGCAACTTGGATTCCAACCTTCTCATGACTCACATGCAGTGATGATTGACATTGAACGCCGCGTGTCTTAGTGCACTTGACAGCATTGACAGCTTTATCAACGCCATTTGTTTCAGTCTGGGTTCCCATTTCTTGTTTATTTTCAGGTTGTGTAGAATCACTTGCTTCTGTTTCCAGCATAGAATCAATTAGCTAGAAGATAACCAAACAAAACTTCATTTTAAAACAAACCCTCTGTATTGCAAAAACATATAGACACTTATTTTACCTGTCGTTTCTGACGGTCTTCGATTCTTTTTTCTGTTCTTTTACGTTTCTCAGGCTGTTTTGTAAAATTAAAGAAGGTCGGAACAGCACCATCTTTTAATTTCTTCCGCGGTGGAGAACCCATTAGTTCAGCCTAGAAATTTAAAAATAATAGATTTCCATTACCCCCGTTTTACGAAAGCACATGTTCTTGAAGGATTTTTTCGATGTGAAAAAAACATTCAGCACTGGGGGAATGAAAATGAAAACATGCAAAGAAAATATAATGATTTTTTTTGACATGGTTTTGTTTTGGAAATGGCTGTAATAAATGAAACTGTGTTGAATTTTTCTAAATACGAGAAAGACAAATGTTTGGCTGTTTGGTGAAACATAGGTAACAAAAAGACTTACTTGTAAATCTCTTTTGAAGCACTCTGGTTCAAAATGTTGAGAACAAATATAAAACCCAGAGTCTTTCGGCAAGGTACCACTTCTTTTTATATTGTGTAGCCATTTATTCCGAAGCTCTTTATCTTTTTTCGCACTAGGAATGTGATAAAATACTACCCGGATTTTTCTTTCATTGTTATCTTTGTCTTTTGTCGTAAGCTTTTCGTTATCTACCTCCTTATTTTCCTCGCTTCCCTTACCCTTTTCTGTCTTTTTATTATTGCTACTTCGATTTGTACAGCCGATGGCAGCACAGTTTGGCATATTGAAATAATAAAATGCATAAACAAAACGCTTCTTCGTGTGATTACACCTAATCCCCAACACCGAACTTCGCTTTTTGAACTATAAAACGTCATAATTCAAACTCGACCCAGCCTTCGTAAAAACGTAAAGGGGTCAGTATACGGAGGTGTTTTTACGCGTGGTTAACACAGATTATTTAAAAAAAATAAGGGTTTCATTTAAAAAGAATTATCGTATTCTTTTTTTTTCTTTTATGACTATTGATTATGAAAATATAATTTTTGACCGAACTTCCCCTTTAAGGCATCATACTAGAACGTCAGGTGATGATAGATTTGAATTGGGGCAAGGTATTTTATAAAAGAAATACAAGCAATGCTTGGAAAGGCCCAGGCAGTGTCATAGGACAGGATGGCAAACAGGTTTTAATAAAGCATGGCAGTTCATACGTATGTGTACACCCTTGTCGTATCCAAAGAGACAAAGGTTCTTCTCTGATTGATGCTACTCCCATAGAAAGTTGCAGAAATGAACCAATAATATTGACACTGATAATCCTGTTAATGCCGAAATAATTGTTGATGGAGATAGTGATGACAGTGGTGAAGAAGAAAATTTAAATATTGATTTGCAAAACTTCCTAAAGTTATGGATCAGAAGCAAGAGATGCCATTAGAAACGAGAGACAAGTTGCATCAAATGAAATTGATGAAAGTTTAAATGACATAAATAACCTAACTAATAGCATACAGTACCGCCTGAATGTAATGTTACATGTACATGCATTTCACAATATCGCGTAATAAAGTCATATTTACATAAAAAAAGCTTCACGTGTCTATTGTTATCACATGTGTTTTGCATGTTTCTATTGTTAACTCTAATTGCATGTGTTAACAATAATATACGAAAAACTTTTTTTTTGTAAGACTTTCCTTAGATGTAACAAGCAGTGACACACATGACCAAAAGTGGTTTGATGGTTCCATTAAATGAGTTTAAGTTTGCTATTATGAAACCTATAGATGAAACGTAAAAACCAATAAAATGTGATTTTGCAGTTTAAAGGTACTATGAAAAATGTTACTCTTGAAGTCTACGATGACGCATCCTTTGCAAAACTTAGAAACGGAGGATCTCAAGGCAGGTATGTAATATTTCTGAAAGGCGAAAGAAATTATTGACAAAATCATTGAATCGTCCTGCCATTGAAAAAACTACAATCGGGATTGGCTTTGGCTTGTGTACTTTAAACATATTTAGCAGGAATGCTCAAGCTCATCAAAATATTTGCATCTACCATCAACTGTTTTAGTGTTGAACTATTAGGATGACGGAACTGGCAATGAAGTTTGACTGCAGCAGCCTTCTTCTGTAGTGGTTTTGTCTGTTGTAAAACATGACATATTGCAACTGCTTCTTCTGTAACGTCTCCTTCTTTCAACTTTCCAACTCTTTCTATTGGAATACAGTCTGTGTTGAAAATATTTATTTTATCGTCAGCGAAGTCTATTCTAGATAGCACATCTACTAGGCTCTTCATTTCTATCTAATGGGTTCAATCTTCTATTCCCATCTGCAAATCTTCAGGAATATGCTCTTCTGTTATCTTTTAATCGATTTTAAGTTTTATTTTGTCTGTTAGTAGTTCCATAGTAAATGTTTTCAGTCTTCTCGATTTTTGATATCATCACTACCTTGACCAGTCATAAAATTTGAACGATCACTAAAAAAAATTTTCAGCTGCTCTTTGGCTTTGCTGTATTTTAGTTCTGTCAAAGTTGCTTTAATAAGCTGCTTATGACTTTCCGAAATATTTGACCTGTTAATGAAACAACAAGCCAAAACTGAGCTTGTTGTATAGTTTTCAATTTCAATAATATAATCATTTATCGTCATTGATGAAAGTCTGCAAACTTTTTAAACTTTTTTAAACTTTTTATATGCTTTGTAAGCTGAATGGTGTGAGCCCTTAAGATACAAGGAGTCTAACTTCTTCACAGCTTTCTGAACACCATTATCATAACTTAAAACTTCAAGTTCCATCTCTAAAATAATTGCTTCTCGTGCTTGACCGGTCAAAGTTAAAAAAATTATATGTATATCTGTACTTCTTTCTTCCAGTTCTCATAACACATATTAGTGTTATCACAAAGTGTCGGTGGGGCTTTGTAGTGTGCCATCTTTAACAGGTTAGTACACCCTCTGTTACCAGTGTTAAAAGGTCAAATAAACATCTAACCTGATAATCCTTGTAACTCCGACTTAAGTTACAAGGATTGTAACACAGCATTGTAATATCTGTACCAATGTACCAAATAGTAACTCCAAACAGTAACTAAAACCCCATCCAAAACTATTGTAATTAGCCTTACAGTCTAAACACAAACAGTAGGTTAACAAATAGTAATAATAATAACTATTATGGATGAAAGTGAGTAATTGACTTTGTGGTTTTAACACCTGGAGTAAATATATATATTATTCCATACACTTAGTTAATTACTTTTATCTCTACCCAAATAGTTGTGTTTGTGTGTTATATACTAGCATAAGCAAACGTTTGAACCCAACAAATGTTATGTGTGTTAAACTTTTTTGCAGGTTCAACAAAGTTTACATGAATTACACAAAAGTATAGATAGAGTAACAAAGCTTTACAGAAGAAATTCCGTACTACCTAAAGGTATTTAATTTTTTAGTTATACAATAATGGCATGGGTTATTCACATTCTGTTATTTTAAAACAAAAATTCCACAGCATGCCAGGTATTAGACCTGGCATGCTGTGGAATTTTTGTTGTAAAATAACAGAATGTGAATAACCCATGGAGACCTGAAAATTATATGTTTCTTTGTTACTAATTTACTTCAATGTGCATATATGCTTTCCTAAAAAATTTGCTGCCATATAAAAAAATAGAGTTTTTTTCATTTTTCAAAATAAAAAAACATACCATTTTTTAAACTTTTTCAAACTTTCTGTCTTCTTTCAAAAAATTGCATTCATTTTTTTTATAATATTTAACACAAAAATGCAGACAACAGCATATAAATGTTAAATTTAAGATGTTAGCATTTAACAGGCTCTAAAAGGAAACCAGTAAATTTGACACATAATACTATTTTTTCTTATCCTTTTTTTGAGTTCTATCCATGAGTTATAAAATTTCACTTGTACATGAAGTTGCTTTTTAAAAATTTAAATCTTCAAAATACCTGAAGACAACGCAAAGTGTTTGCCAACATTCATTTTTTACAATAAACTGCCTACACTGAATATGTCTGCTCACTAAAATCATATATTTTAGTTCAAGGACTGTGTTAACAACATTGTAAGATGTAGAAAAATGTCATTTTTTGCACTTCAAGTTTTCCAATATTGTCTAAGCATGCTTTTTCCCTTGAATAAACTTAAACGCTTTAGAAATGGAGCTACAATAATAATATGGCATTGTGCCATAAAGTTATCTAAGTAATCTTTTTAGAAGCTATAATCACAAAAAGGCATTCTGGTCCTTTGGCCAATTTACTTTCCAATTATTAAAAAAAACCATTCATGAAGTCTTTCTTATCTAATTTCTACCAATGCATTTGTTAGTCACGTTACCTCGGTATTTCAGTGTTGTTTACAGAGGTTTTACAGTGTTCACCTGCTTTGTATTCTAATATGACCAATGTTTTCATGTTTCAGGTGAAGAGGTTTTTTTCTTTTACCAGCAACCACCGGATCAGTTTTTCTCAAAAGAAGAAACATTCACAAATGCTTTAACCGAGTACACAAGAAAACAATTTTTCGAGGTATATAACAATTTTTTACTTTTATTCTATATTTAAACAGTGCTGTGATCTTTAAGCATTGTACAAAAAAGATTTTGTTGTTGCAGTTTTGCGTAATTAATAACCATATTCTAATGTAGGGTATTGCTGACTTTGCTGGGGCTCGAGATCAATCCCGCTATGAAATACTAGATGTCAGTAAGCCTGAAAGTCTGCTTATAAAAGGTGTGCTTTAAGATGTTTTTGTTTGATTTTTGTTTAAAGATAAAGGAAGCGAGTGACCTAAGTCTGTTATGAAAATTAACTTCCTTGGAATTAAATCATTTTAAAAATTATATTCTTAATTTCCCAAACGTCTGAAAGTTTTTTAGATCTTTAAAAAAACTTGCATAACAATTGTATTACATAACTGTTTTGTTTGCATAGCATTCCATACAAAAGCTGTCAACATTTGCAGGTCTATATTTAGCTAAAATTGTCTACCTTATGATTTTGTTGCAAAGAAAGGACAACTTTTTGTAGTTCTAAAAAGGTAAATCTTTTATCAAGTATTGTGTTTTTCAGGAGAAAACGAAGAAATCCGACTTCAGGACCATCAAGAACTTCAAAGGCTTCAATTGCTGTATGTTTTTCCTTTTTAGCTGCACTTTTCTTTTTTTATTATCATGCCTCTATGTCATGTGCTTGCTGTCGTGAGTCAAAGATAAAATAGCTGTGAGTAGTGAATTCCTTCAAATTTTTCTGACAGGTGAACTCCTGTAGATTGTTCCTCGGGTTAATGACTAGTTGTCAGAAGCAGAAACGATTGATTGAATTATTTTTGAAGATTATCATTGTAGGTTGTAGAAAAGGTATGTAATCAGTGAAAACCAATTGCAGATATTTTTAGCAAAACATTTTCAACATGTTTTTATACATTTGTTGCAGATTCTTCTTCTGCCAGAAATCCTAAAACGTTTAGAATAAAATAAAGTAAATGTAGTCTTTTTGTGTACCTTAACATTTTTAATGCTGTTTTTTTAATTATCCAATTTTTGAACATGATCGGTAGTAAGACAAAAATTCATAAAGAATTTACAAATAAATACCGAAAACCTGGTTGTTTATTGATGTCATCCAGCAGACAATAAAAATTGGGTGTTTTTAAAACGTGAAATATTTTTATATGGATGAAGGAATAGACAACAAAGGAGAGTTTGATTGTAACATTATTGTTATCTTTATCTACTTTTTTAGTTTTTGTGAAATAATATAATGAAATCGACGTGTGGTATAATTTATAACTGCTATAAATTTTTTTAAAACATATTACTAAACTTGTGCATAAATCATAACAAAGAATTCATTCACAATTTACGACAAAAGCATGATATAATGTTATTAATTCTTTTCGATTAGTTAAAAAATCGAACTTACGCTACATGATTGGTTGGTATTTTTTTCCTTATTGTGATTTGACTTTCAAAAGTCATAAGCTTGTCTATTTTCTGAGCACAGTAATTCTTTTGTAAAATTCAAACTATAGTATACTCTCGTTAAGTGGGACACTAAGGGACGGAGGAAAAATGTACTACTTAGCGCGCATCCTACTTAAGCGAATCTTCTCATAATAAGGATTTTTCCCGGTTATCGAGAGATTTGAATCAACAGACTCATAGATTTGTTTCTTCTTTTTCAGCCAATTTGAAAGGGTCTGTTTTTATATTTTATGATCCCAAGGGACAAGTGAATTTTGCCACTGTCAATTTGTTTAAGAATGTGATATTTTTCTGTAATTGGTGTATAGGTCAGCTTCCTTTTTTGTCCCAGCTGTGACATGACTGCAGTCTTACGAAAAGAACTCGAGATAAGTTTGTTTTGTTTACAAAAATTTTCTTTGGAATCATTGCAATGTCTTCAGTCTTGGAAAAATATGTCATTCCATTAAATGTCCCATTTAAGCGAAGTTTTTGCTCCAAAGGATGGAGAAAAAATGTACTATTTAGCGGGACTCCTACTTATCCGGGGTCTCACTTAAGCAAAGTTTTTTTGCTTGAAAAGGGTAAGAAAGTTCAAGGGACAGAGAAAAAGCGTACTATATAGTGGGCGTCCTACTTATCCGGGGTCCCACTTAATGGGGAGTATACTGTAATAATAGTTTCTTTTTAAAAAACTAACGATATATGTTTTTTTGTAATAAAACATTCTTACATATTAAAACAACAAGACATAAAAAATTTTCGCCACCATTATCGAACAAAAGCCAACTTGGTACATATTTCGTTCATTTGTGATGTCATATGTTGTACATAGCTCAACAGGACTTGTGAAGATTCACTCACTTCTTGGAAAAGCTAAGTTCCAGTAGAACAACATCACTATAGAAAAAATAATTTTCAAGAATTTAGCAACATGCAAAAGAAGGTAAACAGAGAAAAACTTTGAGACTGTTTTTGTTTTGTTTTGCTATCACAAAATCACTTACCACAAAATCACTTTCAGTACACTTTATTGAGCATAATCATTTGAAGTTTTGTTTTTAAATTTAGCACATTAAACAAAGCACCTGTTGTCTTTCAAGATGTTTTGATACAAAAATAACACAACAAAAATTTCATAATAAATTTGAATACAATATTAATGCTAATATTTATTTTTTTCCAAGTGATAACTCATGTCCAAAACTCTAAAACTATGTTTATAGCGGTGAAACATCATTCTATTCTGCAGAAGATATTTATTTTAAAACACGATAAATAAAATTACTCTCACACAATCTCAAGAGGCACAGTTTAGCAATCCCTCGCTTTGTTAATTCAGAATGCGTTTGTTTATGTTCTTGCTACTTTGACCTTAAATATCTCAAGAACCAAAGCTCACAAATATAAAATTTTTTAACACAGTCTGTATCGTCACAACCAGAAACCAAGACTAGCTGTTAATCCTTCCATATTTTGAAGCATTCCAAGTAATAATAATTTTTGATACAAGAGGGTGGATATCAAAAACTGTTACTGTACAACATCGTTCTCAGAGTTTTTGCATTTTTGATATCAGAGAATGAAATTTCTTTAGATTTTTGATTAATATGAGACAGGCCTTACACAATTTAATAGCGGTTGGGGAGGGTCGAATAGGAAGGTATTTTATATTGTTTTACACATTATTAGTTTTGCATGGAAGGATCCCTTTAAAATCTCAGTGTTTCATCCTAACATACATTGAGACTTACAAATCTTTGTCTTTTGTTCCACAATGACGATAAGAAGATGGAGCAATGCTTAAACATACCTAAGTGTTTCGTTCTGAAATGACTAAAAATCTGGCTGTATAAAAAGCACACAAGTTACCTTTTTCTCTAAAACCAATATACAAGAACTGAAAAACAAAAAAAATATGACAATCTTTTTTAAGAACAAGTGTGATAACGTGTTTACCATATGAACCAAACATAAATCATTGAATTTGATATACTAGCCAGACGATTGTTTAATTTTAATTATGGTTTAGTAAGCCCTTTATTCTAAAGCGAATAAATAGTTATTACATCTCTTATAATAATATGCCAGTTCTGTCTGTCTGTGACTGTTACAAAGTGGATATGCTTATTTTCCTTTGATGTTGCCGAAATTCTCTTTGAAGTCGCCGAAAAAGTTATGTCCATTTTGCTAGCGGGTTTACTTTGTTTACATCACGTGATGAAAGCGACTCAATTTGATTTGCTGAAATAAATTTAACGGCTAACTTTCGAAAAATGATGTCCTCTCGCCACCAAAAAACCCCACAAAAGAACGATCTTGAAAAAAGTAAAATAAGTGGTTCAAAAAAGCATATTTAAAAAGAAAAAAGTCCAAGTGAAGAAGTAGAAAAGTGAAGTTGGAAGTGAAAGTGGAGCTACGTGGAGCTATAAGTAAAGTAAATTTATAAGTAGAAAATAAAGGCCACCAAAAAAAGCACAGAAGAACGATCCCTTTACCTTGAAAAAAAGGAAAAAAAGTGGTTTAAAAAAGAAAGAAAAGAGACCAAGTGAAGATGTAGAAAAGTGAAGTGAGAAGTGAAGCTAGATGTAAAGTAAAGTTAGAAGTACAAAACAAAGGCTAGAGTTTAAAGTGGATTTGAAATCACAAATAGTAAGAACTTTGATATTTTTAGACGTTTGGTTTTTATGTCGGTGGAGCAAGCAGACTCGCATTTCCCAGGAAAAGCCACAGTTTTTTATTTTACCACGTATGTAGCCATATTTGTTTACGTTTTGTTACATAATTCATGTGCCCTGGCGCGTAACTAATGTATTGTCCTAAAATTCAAAATGCTACATAAAGCTGTTGGCTGACTAAAAAACGGAAAACTTTGGTTTGTTGAACTGTAATGTTATTAATTTTACATTACTATTGCTTCTCTTTATATGTGTTTTACTAAGCATAAATAGCTAGCTTTAGTTTTAGCTAAATGTTCCCAGTTTAAGTATATTTAACTGGGGGAGTCTTAGCTACTGTTAGCTAGCTAATGTTAGCCTCCAAGTCCAGCTCCCCACCATCCCATATGGCTAGCTCTAAACCTATGACTTATGTTGTTATTCCTCTTTTTTAATTATCTATAGCTAGCTACCTTAGTTTCCAAACTTTTCTTCTTTTATGAGCAGGAATTATGATGTAACAAGCTAGCTAGCTATACCTACAAAATCTTTCAAAGACTTAAACTTTTGCAGGATAGTAGGATGTATTTTTATGCCCATGGAGTATAGATGAATTCCGTTGTTTACATTTTCAGTGGTAAGCTCTTTCGGCTTTGACATTTGTGTGGCAAAGAAAAAGATTGGGGTGCTAGGTGAAGCAAAGTAATTATCAGTTCATTTCTTCAAACAAAGCATTCTTAATGAATTCAAATAAATCAGAAGGCATCAACCTACACTCGATAATAGTTTATAACCCCAACGATGTCCCCGTTAGAAGAAATCCACAGTAAAAGACCTTTCTTCACCAAATCCTAGCATCTTTTTTTCCTGCCACGCAAAAGCCAGAGCCAAGGAACTTACCGCTAAAAAGTAAACAAATGACGTCACGCTGGAATTCATCTATAATTTTTTTCACATTACCTGTGCACTTTACAAGGGGACCACATGCAATATGACAAGTGGAACGAATTTTATAGAATTTAAAGTGTGTGTGTTAAGTTATTTATTATTGTTTTGTTTCTGATTTTGTAATCTAATGGGCGATGACTGTATGCACTGAAATGACTGATTTTTCTAAATTTTGATGTGTTTCATAATTTGTGGAAGATTGATGGGTAACGGCAATATACGACATGCTGAATGAAATTATTTTTGTTGATTTAGATGTGTTTCTCAAAAACCAATCTGTTTTACATTTTGTGTAAACTTTTGTTTACGAACCGTATACAATGTTTCCAAAATAATGATCTTTTTTAATTCAGATTTATTCTTTGCTTATTGATTTTTTGACATTTAGGTTCAGAATTGTTGGTAAAGGGCAGTACGGATCATCATACTAAAAAAGAAAAATTTTTGTGTTCTTAACCGGTTGATTTTTACATTTTGTGTAAATTTTTGTGGGAGAGAATGGTATGCAACTGAAATGACTGATTTTTCTAGATTTAAATTTAATGTTTTCTAAACTATGGCTTTTTCATATTTTTGTATAAGCTTTTATGGGAAAGACAATATTTAAAATGTGTAAAGAACTTATTTTTGTTGATTTGTGCTAACTTTTGCAGGCCAACTTTTTGACATTTCAGAATAAAATACTGAGGGTTTTCAACATAATCACTTATAAGACGTACATATTTGAGATGCGTTATTTATAACATTGTTATTATCCGTGTTGTGACTGTTGGTGTTCTTACTGTCGGTTTTGTGGGTGTTGTGAGTGTTGATGTTGTGAGTATCGTTGTTGTAACTTTTTATCAACTAGAATTTGCACCTTGCAAGCTGTTCTTTTTTATTTTCTGAAAGATTTGTGTGGAGGATTTAATGCGATTTGACATTTGTAAGATTTTAAGAATATTTTTTTTGTATATGCATTGCTTACGTCAGCAAAACATCTAAAGCAACTTAATTTTTTAATGGCCTTTTGCCTAAGTGGATTTTTCCACGGGCCTTATCGACTAGTCTCTATAATAATACAGAGCTTCTGTCTGTCTGTATGTATGTCTGTGACTTTTGCAAAGTGGATTATATTCTTCACAATTTTCTTTGATAAAGTCTATAAAACATCACCCATAAATTTGTTATGTAATTTACCAAACTTTAATGTTAAAATAATATTGACGTCAAAGGAAAGTATATTAACATTAGTGAAGCCATTACAATGCATTTAAAACTTTGAGGGCAAATAACTTGGAAACGAGGTGGTGACGTCATTCATTTTTCACCGCGTTGGTAACTAGTGGCCACCAAGGACCAATTTGGGAAAGTTTCACAAACCTGGGTCCCTGAATCCGATTCGGAATGAACGGGTTGATGACGTCATCAAAAAACCTTTAAACCTCAATATCTCTGCAGCCGTTTTTCAAAAGTACGCGATCTTATACATTTCATTTTCTTGATCAGTGTTTCAAGATGTATACGATGAAAGCAAAAGGTATACAAATTTCTAAAGAAAATGTTTTTGTACTTTTGGGGGCACTTTGCTGACATCAGCAAAATTTTTATCTCCTTAAGGTGGCAGTAACCCTTTTTTAGCCGTCCAAACAGATGGATTTTTCAGTCAGTGTATTATCAATACGAACTTTATTATTTCCTGAAAATATTGGCCTTAAGGCACATAGAAACAGTTTTGTTTAATTTTTTAATTTGCTGAGTTAGCAGATATATTCATTTATAAATATGCAATAAAGAAGAAAATAAGTAGCTTTCACGAGCTCCAACTTTTTACAAACTTATGATTTTACATTAACTTCTGTTTTAAAACAAACCTTGGGTTGTTCGTATGAAAGGGGTGTGCAGAAAACTTTTGTCTTTTTATATTTTTCTCACAATAGCCTTTTTTTTTAAAGAAATCTCATTACCATATTATGCTGCATCTACCCGCTGTCAAAAGAAAAATTATAAAAACAAAAAAATTCCGCACACTGTTTTAAAGCTGACAAAGTTCGTGTTGAAATTTTAAAGAGAAACGAAAATACTATCAGAAGTTAGAGCTCTTCGGGTGAGGCGCTATGGAGATCGGAGTTTATTTTTACTTTATGCGCCATCTTTGTTGTTATTAACATATCTCTTTAATAATTACGTCATTTCTTTCTGTACAAATCCGCAAGCGCGTAGACTAAAGCTATATTCGGCAGAACTAATTAATTATTCATGAATTTTAATTTAAAAAGGAATTGTTGAGGCTAAATATTTTTGATGGAAAATAATAGTATTATAGCTATAAAATCGTGACAAGTGTGTTATAACAGAAAAATATGGATATATAGTCTGAAAATAACCTTTTCGTAACTAATTATGTAAAAAAAAAAAATACACAATAGAGGAAACTTGTAAACAAATTTCCGAAGAAAAAAAATTGTGTATTGACGGGTCCTTCCTGACGTCAGCAAAATTTTTAAACGTATATATCTCCTTAACTTTTCCTTTAATGTACATGTTCATATACAATATTTTGATCAGAGTTTCAAACTCTTCACAATAGATGCTACAGCTTAAAATTGTAGAATAATTTTTATGTAGGAGCGGGACACTGCTTGCGTTATTTTTCCTCTGCCTAAGTGGATTTTTCCACGGGCTTTATCAATTAGTTATTATATAGTTATAGTTAAAAAGTTGTTGCAACATATATATATGAACGTATCCTTAAATTTAGAAAAAATGTGTAGATTTTGAATAATGCAAAACTCGTTCAACATGCTGTAAACTACAAATAATTAAACTTAATATTTTAGATGTTTAATATAAAAAAAAAGAAATAACTGTCAACAATGTTTGTTTCACAAAATTAAATTGTATTTATATGGGAAGAAAATTATGAAACAAATTTACTGACAAGTTCTGGTTTTATGAGAAAACAATAACTGTACTCCACAAGTTATTACCAATCAGCAAATGCATGCTATTTCAGCAAATCGAAAAAAAATTTAAGTAAAAATTACACTCGTTTCTCTGTAGGAAATAAAAATATAGCATTATATTTCATGTAGATTAATCAATCAAAATGCAAGGAAAACTTAATCATATGATAATAAACCTTTATAAACAAACAAACCAAAATAATATCTTTAACATTACTAACCAGCAATGTTGAGAATTTACCTTGTCAGATTGCAGAAATAAACAAGGGTTTGTGTAAGCAATAAGTGTATGTCTTCAGGGTAAAAATAGAAATTAGGAAAATCTCACAGTTTTGGTTGTAAGTTGTCACAAGCTATGAAGAAGATATATCCAAATTAACTAGGATGTAACATTGACTAAAATTTTTTTCTAGCAAGTAAACAATAACGTTTTCAATAAGTTACAAAACACAGTTTGTCTTTTAACCGTTGTTTTTTTGGGGGGGATTTTAATTGGGATTAGCCATTCTAAGAACGCTGGATTACACCCTGCACAATCTCTTCAACAGTCCCTTGTTGATCATTGCTGTAGTATTTAATTTTTTTTTGTTTATAGATATATAAAAGCTTCAGAAAAAAGATTGAATGTAGAAATGTCATACGAAAGTATGAAACGAGCTGCTGAGATTGCAGAGAAACAGTTGCATCAACTGCAGTCAAACACTGTGGTTGATATTTCAGATGATTATCTTAAGTACAGCATTCTTTTTTTTATTAATTCTCTTGTTTGTGCGCATTTTGCTTTAGATGCAGGCAGATTATAAAGAATCATATTTTTAAATATTATTCTCCTTTTTTAGTGCATTGCATTTTACTCAGAGGTTTTGCCAAAAAATATTAATCGCTTGTTTGCACTAATTAAAGCACACTTTTAAGAACTCCAAACATTGAATATAAGTATTGTGTGGTAAGTGGTAAGCCCTCAATTATTTGATTTTTTTTGTTGTTGGAAGGGTTTCGATCATTAGCAGACATTCTTTAGAAAAAATCTTTTTTAGTATTCCTTGTGGTTTTAGTTGTCTTTTTAGAGAGTATAGACCATTATAGAAGTCATTGGTTAAAAATAAAACTTCAATAAAATACATAACTATAACTTCAATTAACTAGTTTAGTTTGAGAAAATCAAAATAGAGGAACAAAAATTAAAAAAATCCTAAGAAAATTTCACCCTGTATTCAGGTGTTTTGCTACAAAAATTGAGGCTCAGGTCAAAAAATGGTTTTCTTTAAAAAAACAATGTGTAATCAGGAAAATTTAATATCTTAAGATTATCCTTAGAACTTGAAACTCACAACACAACTTTATTAGAGAGTTAAAAAAGTCAGCAAAATTGTGCACACGTCGTTATAGATGTACCCTTGCTTTATTAGTACTGTAAAGAATTCTTTTAAATGTTGTATAACTTGTGAACATTGACATTGTAAATAAACAGTTCATAATAAAAATGGTTAAGTAAGGTATAAAAAGCTTGAATGAAAAAAGATCATGTGTAATTTTTTTTATTTTTTTTCCTTTCAAATTTTCTTTATTCCTGTTTAGGAATAAAGCATTAAAGCTGTCTGAAGAAACTGTACGAAGTAAAAAGAAGTTAGTACAAACATATGAGCATGAATTATTTCCTCTACTAAATGAATTGCAGCAGCTACAATCCACGAATGTTTTGAAAGGAAATTATGATTTAAAAATTGCAAGACAGGATTATTTCCTATCTAAACAGAATGAAGTAAGTTAACATTTTATTTCTCCAGTTTGCAATACTCAATACTACGTCTAAGAGGTAGAAAATTTTACTTGTGTGGCCTATGTTTTGCTATTAAAAAGATAAAATCAGGGTGTGAATTTTAAATGTCAGTGTGACATTAGCACAGTCTGCAATTTTTGAGTCATCCCTTGTAATGTTGTATATATCAAGAATCTGGATTTATGTGACAAGAATTCTGAGTCTGCATTTCCGCGAACTAAAACAAACTTTTATAAAGTAGTACCAGTAGTATCAGGTTATCCTGTCTATGATTTTTGGTGTTTGCACAGTATGATGCATGATATGATGCAAATATAGTATACAATGAATTGAACTATGGATATGGCTAATCAGACATAGAAAACTTACAGCGAGCAAAAATGATTTTTGAGAAAAATTAGTATCCAAAGTCTTTTGTTGATTTTATTATAAGAGGTACTTTATAAAAAAACATGTTGAGTCTGAGGAAAAGGAGGAAGAAGAATATAGGAAAATGTTATTCATTGAATACAGAGGAAAGATTTCAGACCAATTTAAAAAATCTCTTACGTCCATGTCAGGTTATTTTTACTTTGAAGAAATTAAAAACTGTTTTACTGTCGCTAAAATCATCTGTAGATTGGAATACATTGTGAAAATAAGAATGCTCATTGTTAGTTATACTTTAGTTGATATAGAATTAATGCCAAAATGTTTTTACCAAAACAAGTCATTTTTAGTTTAAATGTTTCCTAAACCATATAAATACCTCCATATAAATACCTCTGACAGTAGAAGAAGTGTAATAATATCAAATAAACGTGAATTTACGCTCATGTATTCAAACATGGTTTGCCAAGCACAGTTGCTACTGTTATCACTATTGTTTTTGCCTTAATTATCTGGTCATCTTTTTCGTTGTAGTGATTGGTGTTTTTTTTTGGCCTACTGTTGTTCAAACTAAATTGCATAAATTTGTTATTTAAGGTTATCAACCAGCTTCTGCTGCAATTTTCACGCAACTACCTCTTGACAACGTTGTATGAAATTGAATTAAAAGAACATCGTAATTCCTATCATCTTATTGCATCGTCTAAATCTATTCTCGAAAACGAAATTGAATTCATACAGAAAAGAATCGTATCCTTCTTTTATGATAAAGTTTTTTTTTGGTAAAAAGCATTTTTAAAGTGTTTCTTTGTGCAAGAAAACTTTCTGAAAGGGTTTAAATAAATATTCGAAAATTCTGAAGTAATTTTCTCACACAAGGATCGTCTGTCGTACATATTTTCTGCATTACTACCTTAAGGGAAGAAACTATTGCACAAGAAAATATTGTGGAAGAAAAGATAGACCTTTTCATAAATTATTGCGCAAAAGTATTAAAAACGAGACAAGCAGTGCTAAGCTTTTTTGTAAACAAAGGCAGACCGAGAAAGACTTGGCAGGAGGTTATAAGGACAGACTTGATGTTAAATAGGAATATATATATAAGACTAACCTGTAGGTTATCTTCGCAATAGTTCTTTCTGTGTATAACGCAACGCTAAATTAGTGTGATTGATTCAACTCAACACTATGGAACACCACTCTGACTAAACACAACGAATTACCAATGATACTGGTTCAACACAATTAAAACCCCACCACCAAGTGATTCTTATTAGTAATCGCCTAGATAGAAGATCAACAATCTCCCTCTATTTTCTTTCTGTTTGGCGTTCAGTTGGTTATTCGAATGTGAGAGGAATTTATAGCGACTCCTACTCGCTTAGTACAGTGGTCTAGGGGCAAAACTGGCTTTTCACCAAAACCCTCTACTGTACTAGTCTTGGTTAAGTCATCACTACATGTATCTCTCTTTCTTCGTGTGATTACTTGTGTGGAATTTAAACATAAAAATTCTAAAAGATAAAAACTCAAAAAAACTTTAATTTTTGAACACAATATTCAAATTTTCATAACTCAACATTTAATTGGTCACTATTATTCTTCATGACCCCTCTGTAGCACATTCTTTAAGAGTGTGCTATTTGCTCCTTGTTTTGTTAACACGTCTGCTAACTGATGTTTGGTAGAAATCCACTTCAATTCAATCTCTTTCTGATTGATACTCTGTCTAAGGGAAGCCATATCAACCCTTAACCGTTTGTCTTCCAAAGACTTTGTTGAATGGGCAGCTTCAAACAATGATTTGTTATCTGTATGACATAAGATGCCTTCTAGATTAGTATTCAACACTTCATTTATCACATTCTTCACCCATATGCATGTATCAATACCATTAACAAGAGCTAGTGTCTCAGCAGCAAGAGTGCTACGCGCAACTCTCTTAATCTTTTTAGACTGCCATGTGATAGGTGCCATAAGATTCTCAACACCTTTCAGGAAAATAAAAATTCCACTTTGAGAGCTGCCATCTTGAAGGTTCCCAAATGAAGCATCAGAATATAAGATCAGTTGTAATGGAAGCTTAAGTTTCCAAAATTTCAAGGAAATGTTGGGATCCAATTTCAACTTCTTTACCACTTTATTGGCTCTCATGACATCATCAACTACTGCACAGTTTAGTTTTGTGCTTAGCTGGCACACATCAAATGAAATGTCAGGCCTTGATTGCGATGACATCCAGTTTAGTTGCCCACATATACATCGGAAGTTTGATTGTTCTTCATGTGATAGTTGACGATGTCTGTCTGTTGTGTTTTGAATCTTGACCAGTTCCATACCTGCCACATAGTTCTTTTGGTCATAGTTAATTGAACCATTAGATTGTTGTATATTGACACCAACATATTTGAAATTGGAGTAATCTTCAGATCCAATGAGAAAAGTTTCTCTGATAGGCGAAATGACCTTCACTTGAAAATCATGGGATCCTCCCCATAGAAAATCATCAACATGTATTACAATCAGTCCTTGGCAGCAGTCATCTTGAATCCAATAAAATAATGCTTCATCAAATAAAGACATTCTCAACCCCAAGCCGATTAGCTCTTCCTTCACACGTAGATACCAAGCTCTTGAAGCATCAGCAAGGCCGTATACAACTTTATTTAATTTCCAGAACACACCTGTTGTATTTGCTTCCTTTGGGGGCTTTATGATAACCTCTCTGTCAATCTGGTTGCCTTGAAGAAATGCCGTCTTGACATCTAAGGTGTGACATTTCCATTCATAGGTTGCTAATATCGTAAGTACAATGCGAAGACTTTCTTTTGAAAAAGTTGGGGAGTCCTTAGTCAGATTTTTGACCTCTTCTTCTTCAAAACCTCTTATGACCAAACGAGCTTTAACTGTTTTGTATCCCTCTATATTCTTTGTTGTGACCACCCATCTTGTGGATATTGGAGATTGACCCTTATCTTCTATGGTGGAGAAAACTTTGTTGTCTTCCCAATTGGCTAATTCTTTATACTTTGCATTTAGGACCTCATCTGTAACAGTTGCTTGAGTCGATAATAGTACTTCTTCAGTTTCGTTTGTCTCAACAACAGGTTGCCAGTCACTCACACATCTTTTGAAATCTAACCAATTTATTTCACCTGTGTCTTCATTTTGGACATTTAAA
The DNA here is from genome assembly GCA_030067915.1 of Hydractinia echinata. Classification (NCBI taxonomy): domain Eukaryota; kingdom Metazoa; phylum Cnidaria; class Hydrozoa; order Anthoathecata; family Hydractiniidae; genus Hydractinia; species Hydractinia echinata. Next base: position 161,731 of record JASGCC010000308.1, on the reverse strand, counting down.
CAGCTACCATACTGTCTGCCTTCTTTTCCTTTTCTGCTCACTTTTCCTGCTCTGCTGTGGACTAATCCCCTTGTCCATTCACTGTCGGGAGTTAGCTTGTAAATGATTTTTGTCTTCAACTTTGGCATTCCTTGGACTGTTGACGAATTGCTAACATTTCGATTGGTTGTGATTTCATTTGTTGATATCTTGTGTGTTGTTGTTTCATTCATTGAGGCACCGTCTGATGTTGTTTCTTTTGTTGTTTGTAAATTTGTTGTTTTCTCATTTTCTGGTTCTTCTGTATTGTTACTGTCAAAATCATCTGCACCAACATATTCACCAAAAACATCATCGCGTTCAAGCGGAATGCAATTGTTCACTTGTGTAGTTGTCACTTCAGTACTCCTTTCCGTGTCTTGTAAAGGTTTTTGTGAATGCAAAACTTGGTCCAACTTCTGCAAGCGACACATGTGTACTCTAACATAACTTCCACCATGTTTTACAAGGACTTGCTTATTCTCCTGTCCAATTACAGTGCCTGGTCCATGCCATTTTTCACTGTCTTTTCTCTTATAAAAAACTCTATCTCCATTGATATATCGCTCATCATTGTAACACTGAACATTATGTCTCAATGCTCTTCGTATACGCTCAGAAGACTCTGCTGCTATAAAGGCTCTTCGTGATGCATGCATTACAGCAAGGTTATGGGCCACGGTTTTGCTTGAAACTGTGTCATTCATAGCTGGCAAATGATCAGTGAGGATGCAGGGATAGTCGTGATTTTTACCATAAACAAGTTGATTTGGTGAGAATCCCTTGTTGTTTGATAAAGAATTCTTTGCACTTATAGCCCAGAATAGTGCCCGATTGTGTGTACATTTTGTGTCTTCAATAATTTTTTTCAGCATTTCCTTAATCATACCATTGTGTCGTTCACATAGTCCATTTGACCAAGGACTTTCAGCTGCAGTTGTTGAAAACTCTATGTTAAACTGCTCACACATTTCTTCATACACTTTGTTAACAAATTCCCCACCATTATCAGCTAGAAACTTCCTTGGTTGACCAAATCGGGCTAACCAAATTTCAAAGATAATATCTGTTATTACATCTTTGTCTTTCGTCTTTGTCAATTTTGCTGATGAAAATCTGGTAAAAACATCTATGATATGGATAAACCATAATGATTGCGAAAGTTGCACAAGATCTAGAGCCACACACTGGTTAAATTCTGATGACATTGGTAAGCCAACAATAGGGCGCGGTCTTGGTTTTCTGTATTTGATGCACACTTCACAAGAGTTTGATACTTCATCGATGACTTTCATAACTTCACTTCGGTCATTTAAGAAGGAATTAGATGCTTTGATGAGAGATTTTAATTTTTCAGCACTTGGATGGCAAAATTGACGATGAAGTTTGATAATCTTACTTTTTCTTGATTTTGTACTTGCACAAACAAAGGCAACCTGGGGTAACAAGTGGTCATGTTTCTTTCCATCCATCTCTATTATGTTGTTGTTCAAAGGTATGCAATAATGACCTGTAGTGGTAAATTTTAAAGGATGGTATTCTCCAAACATTGTAACCGAATCGTTGATAAAATCTAAAACTGCCTCTGCTTTTTTCATGGAAGCTTGACTCAGTAACAAAGGAATTTCGTTTGGGACAATTTCTGTCTCCAGATAAACTTCTTTTGAGCCAATAATTACAGGTAAGAACACTCTTTTCATAGAACAAACTGCTTCACCATCTCCAAATTTAAATCTTATTTGGCTGGGATGCTCTTCGGGCAATCTATCATTTTCAAGATTATCAATAAAACATTGATACCAAGTATTACCACAAACGGTCTTTGTGCAACCACAGTCTAAAACTGCACATGACAGAGTTTCGCCGACCAGAGATTGCATTTCATCCTCTCTGATTTTTGCAAAAAACGTAACCTTAGAATGACTGTCATCTTTTCTAACATCCTCAGGTTCCTGGTTCTCATAAGAGTGTGGACAGTTTGAAGCCCAGTGATATATAGATTGGCAAATATTGCATCTTGATGGACTTCCAGATTGATCGGATGGATTCATTCTTCTATTGTTGGGTCTGGTTTTTCTTCCTGCATATCTCTGATTTGAAGCAGTTGCAGGTCTTCCTCTTCTGAACCTTGAGCGTTGATATCCCCCTCTTTGAGTGAAGTAATTTTGCTCAATTGTATCTGCACTTGCCTGAAGAACTGGTTCTATCTTTACTTCAGTATTTGTTCCTAATGAGGCCACCGTATCCCCAAATATTTTCTTTAACTGCCGTACCATTGCATCATACCGTAGTTCATTTAAAGTTGCTCTTGCTAACTGTTGCTGCTCTGGTGTAAGGTTGGCACTTTGTAGAACTCTATATGCCAACACTCCATCAGGAAGTACCATATTATGTCCTTGGATCTTATGGTATAACCGTTCAAACTCTATAAGATAGTCATTCATACTCATCTCAGGCGGTCGCTTAAATCTTTCAAAGGTTTCATAAGCTAGGTAAGCAGTTTGATTCTCATCTTTTAAATATATTTTGTCCAATCTGTTAGTAATGGCTTTTACTCCAGTTGCTGCACTTATCTGTTCAATGTCTAATTCTAGAACTGATTCTTTAGCTTTCCCTCTTAAGCCCATGAATATAGCTGGCCCTTGTTTTTCTGCCTTTAATTCTGTCAGTGCTTGCCATATTTGCACTTCTTTTTTCCAATCTTTGTAACTCGTCTCTTTGTCTAATGATGGTGGGGGGACCCAACTTTTTGACATTTCACTTTTATTCCTCTGCTACCATTGTTAAATAGGAATATATATATAAGACTAACCTGTAGGTTATCTTCGCAATAGTTCTTTCTGTGTATAACGCAACGCTAAATTAGTGTGATTGATTCAACTCAACACTATGGAACACCACTCTGACTAAACACAACGAATTACCAATGATACTGGTTCAACACAATTAAAACCCCACCACCAAGTGATTCTTATTAGTAATCGCCTAGATAGAAGATCAACACTTGATACAGAGGAAGTTGAGTTTAGATCTAACACAGTCTAGATCAGATTGGAAGAGGGTCATTAATATACCCCGTCCAACCCATGCTAGCATGGAAAACGGACGTTAAGCCGAGAATGAGAATGATGAGAATGATTTGCAAACGTAGGATGCATTATAGATTGTGTAGAGTTTAAAATTGCAGTGCCTTCGTCTTTATATCTACACAAAATGATGTACTCAGAATACAAAAGTCACACCACTGTTAAAGTACTTGTTGGCATTGCTCCTGGTGGAGGTTTCACATTTACCCTGGTAGCATCTCAGATAAAAATATTGTCGTCAGAAGTGGTTTACTATTTCCAGAACTTTGGCAGGCAGGAGATGCTATTATGGCTGATGGAGGACTATGTAAAACCTCTTGGTGGGAATTAATTATGCCATAATTTTTAAAAGGACAAGAGCAATTTTCAGAGTCTGAAGTAGTCAAAAGTCAACAAATAACATCAGAAAGAATTCATGTGGAAAGAATGATTCAACGACTCAAATGTTTTCGAATATTCAAGTGAGTTATTCCAGTAAACATGTTGAACTCTCTGAGTTAAATTATATTAGTATGTGGTATTCTCACAATTTTTCAAGACCATATTTTGAAGTAAACAAAGTTATGTATACTTTAGACTGAAGCAATGTTTGAAATCAAAAATATTTACGAAAACATGATATACATTACATATATATACAGGTCTTATTTTACATCAATTTGTCCTGGTCTTTCTCTTTGATTTGTGGTAGCATATATGTGATGCTCTCTAGGAAAATCGACCGCTTCTATTTTTAATTCGTATTTTTAAAACAATAGAATTCCGTATTTCGTATTTTCAAAAATACGAATTGCATATTTAAAAATACACGTATTTTTTTAAAAACCGTATTTCGTATTTTCAAAAAATACGGAATTTGTATTAAAAAATACGCGTATTTTTAAATACGAAATTCGTATTAAAAAATACGCGCATTTCTAAAAATACGCATTTCTAAAAATACGCTGTAGATTTAAAATACAAAGACATAAAAAAAGTAATGTTTGGTTAGGGTTCGTCTCATTTTTGATACGAATTGAAAGTTGCCGTATTCCATTCTAAACTGACGAGAAAACGTCCTGCGAAGTCTCAAAATTGCCGTATTTCACTCTAAAATGATGAGAAAACGTCCCTGCGAAGCTTTAAAGTTGCCGTATTTCATTCTAAAATGACGAAAAAACGTCCTTGCGAAGCTTCAAAATTGCCGTATTTCACTCTAAAATGACGAGAAAACGTCCCTGCGAAGCTTTAAAGTTGCTGTATATCATTCTAAAATGAAGAGAAAACGTCCCTGCGAAGCTTTAAAGTTGCTGTATATCATTCTAAAATGACGAGAAAACGTCTCTGCGAAGCTTCAAAGTTGCCGTATTTCATTCTAAAATGACGAAAAAACGTCCCTGCGAAGCTTCAAAATTGCCGTATTTCACTCTAAAATGACGAAAAAACGTCCCTGCGAAGCTTTAAAGTTGCCGTATTTCATTCTAAAATGACGAGAAAACGTCCCTGCGAAGCTTCAAAATTGCCGTATTTCACTCTAAAATGACGAGAAAATGTCCCTGCGAAGCTCTAAAGTTGCCGTATTTCATTCTAAAATGACGAGAAAACGTCCCTGCAAAACTCCAAAGTTGCCGTATTTCATTTTAAAATTATGAGAAAACGTCCCTGCGAAGCTTCAAAATTGCCGTATTTCATTCTAAAATGACGAAAAAAGGCCCTTGCAATGCTTTAAAGTTGCCGTTTATCATTCTAAAATGACGAGAAAACGTCTCTGCGAAGCTTTAAAGTTGCCGTATTTCATTCTAAAATGACGAGAAAACGTCCCTGTGAAATCATTGAGCCAATTAAAAACCTATTAAAATAAACTCGTAAAATTGAGTAATTGTTCTATTCAATTTATTCAACCACTCACTTGATACACGTAACATTTCTAAAAATACGAAATTCTATTTTTAAAATTAGAATTTTGTATGTTCTATAATTAAAAATAGAATTTCGTATTTTTTATTTTTAAAAAATACGAAATTCGTATTTCGTATTTTTCAAAAATACGAAATACGAATTTCGTATTTTTAAAAATAGAATTTCGTATTTTTAAAAATACGAAAATTCGTATTTCGTATTTTTAAAAAGAAGTGGTTGATTTTCCCAGAGAGCATCACATATGTAAAGTAAAACCATAAAATGTTTTTTTGTAGTTCTTGCCTTAATTTCCTGTCAAATGGCACTCTGTCGATTACAAGACCTTTTGACGTAAAATAAATAAAATCAACCATGTTTGACATGTCATAGCCAATTGCATTTTTATCTGATTATGATGTGTGTGATCTTTATTTATTTTGATGTTTTCCGTATTGCTGTCATAGAGAATGCAAGGGTGTTTCGCCACAGAACACACTAACTTCGGATCTATGTCTCTATACAAGTGACTGCATTTTACTTCAAGGATGCCATAAAAGCCATCACAGTTAACTCTTCCATTTGATGTAGCTCCCAGCACATAATTATTTTGATCTATTGTTAAAACCATTATTCTCAACAACAACCTGGAAACCTGCAATCTCCATGTACCTTTCATAATGTGCAATGGCTATGGGTTCATGATATCGTCCATACTCAAATTTAACTTTTAAAATTTTTGTGGTACACAACCCTGCACTATATTTCGTGCTAAAGTTGTAAAGCCTCTTTCTGTTTTTGGGTCCACTGTTTCCAAGTTTGTTGCACAGTGAGGCAGTAAATCTGTTTTCTCTATATTTAAACCATTTTGGATTGTTAGCTTGCTCTCGTCTATGTTTCAATGCTGATTGCATCAGTTGCCTGCTCTTTTAAATTTTGCAGTGCATTTTTTTGCTCAACTAAATAAATTTCATCAACATGATTATTGATAACATTGTCATTTGGTTTAAAAAAGTCAGTGAAACCAAAACCCGGTCGCCCTTGTTTCCACCCTCCCTGATGTTACAATAAACTTTAAGATCTGGTGGCATTAAGTTACATCGGTAGCTCAGGATAGATCCAGATGGCATTGGCCAAAATTGTGTTTGTGTGTATACCTGAGGATTTGTGTTTATAATTTTTGGAAAATTGGTGACGTTGTCAAGCAAAATTCTCCAATTATCACTACGTGTGTCTCTGTTATGTCCAGATCTTGGCTCGTACAATGAAGACGTAATTCCTTTTTTAGAAGCTCATTCAGTATTTGTGGCATTCCTTTTTGAATCTGGTGATTTAATGGTTAGTTCTGAGACATGTGGATTTTGCATATATTCTCTTGCCTGAGGTACATTGATGTGCATGCTCTGGAATCATACGCAATTCATCAACTACCCATTTAGCTAACAGACACATGGAATTGATGTGCATGCTCTGGAATCATACGCAATTCATCAACTACCCATTTAGCTAACAGTTTCATAATAGCATAGCAATGTGAACATGTGCCGTTTTTCCAGCTGGACATTGACGCTGTGCCAATACTACTTCACCATTATTTTTGTCAAGTAAGATAAACACCCATATATTATTTTTTTTAGACTTGCAGCAGCTATACCTTTTATACAGAATATTTTATTGTCTTGTTTGACATAATTGTGCTAGTATCAATGTATTTTTCTTCTAAAAACTGTTCACCTCTTACAAAATGTTTTTTTAATTGTGTTGGACTTTTCAACAAAGGTATTGTTTACTTTTGTGTGGTAGTCTGCTATTTGCGTAACGGTAAAGGCAGGTACACCTTGCAAAGCCTTTGACCAACCAGTGAGGTCCAATGTTTTTTTTAAATCACTTTGTATTGGTGAGGGTGCTTCAGGTACTGAGCCTTCTTTCCTAAATGGTTTTAAAATTTCTCCTAGCTTTTTTCCTAATACAAATCTTATCAGGTGTTGGATCAACAATCTTGTGATTATTTTTATTCTCAAAGTAGTTCTATACCCTAAAAAGAAGAATATATAGTATAGACAATGTCTAGCCATACACATTTATGTAAAATAGCATGTAAAATAACTCTCTATGAAAATATAAAATCCAAGGAGGTTGTTCTGACTTCTGTTGTAGAATTGTGTTAAATACCAACATTCTCTTTTCTTATGTTTCTAGAGTTGTGTTTGTAAGTTCAATAAAGCTATAATTCTGTTCATTGATACTAGCACAATTTTCTCTTCAATTTCATATCACTTACCTAACTTGGGCATCTTCTATTGAGTTAACTGTTTTAAATGTTCCATGGGATATTTTGAAAACATTGTAACGTCTAATTTTACATATGGGTTGTTTATATCATCTTCTGTGAGAGTGATTGCATCGATATCTGCATACATTTAAAAAATCTATTATATATACATTTTTTATGGTTTTTATTTTTCCAACAACCACTTATGTCCATTAAAACGTAAATTTCTCTTAAAGGCTACGTAGCTATAGCTAGCTAAAATTTAAGGTTACTTACCAACCATGTTGTTTTTGAAATACTCATTAAAATCTGGTATTTCCAACTCATGCTTTTTAAATCCATATTGAGGTGGGTTTTAGCTATTAAATAACTGTTTTTTACAAATTTTTTAGATAATATTTGTGAAATAAAGCTTGCCACAATACCAAAAACTTCCTTAGATCTTGTCTTCAAACTTAGAACGCCAGCGCTTAGTACTGTCAAAAGATGTGCAACTTTATGGAGATAATAATAATATTCGGGAAATTTTAAGACCAACAACGCAATTTTATAGAATAATATATTTCGAGTTTTCGTAACTCATCATCAGATTCATTCTGTATAAAACAAATTAATAACAGTTTAAAAACAGTTTTATTAAAAAATATATGCACACTTTAAAAACAAATACTAAAAAATGTTATAACACATCTTAAATCAGATTTTAACCAATAATTATAATAAGTCATAGCTAACATCCCTGAAGACGTTGTTAATTATATTTTAATAAGTAATGTATGACTTTTATATTCGTCCTTTGTGTTCAAAGTTGGTTTAATTTCACGAATATATAACGCTTCCAACACCATTAAATGATGGGACGATCTGCTTGATGAAACAAGTATAATAACGTCATCCATTGTGAGTGCGATGTTGCATGATTTGAAGTGACTACCAACGGGACTTGTTGACCTTGTATGCTCTTTTACGCGGGTTAGTAAATGCCGGGTTGTTTGCCCGACATAGCACGATTTACACCGTGGACATACAATTTGGTAAACTAAACCACTTTTAAGAGCTTTTTCGATCGTTCGCTTTAATGGTGGAAATATTGTTTTAATTTTTTTTAGCGTGAAAACAACTTTACAGGGAGCGTCCATTCTTTTAAGAGACTGTTCGAACTTATCTGATATGCGTCCTCTGTACTGGATGAACATCATTTTACACGGTACCTGTTCATCTGATTCAACTTCACCTTTCAGTTCTTTAGGTATAATAACTGATTCCAACACTTTCTTAATAATGGGTTCATAGAATGAAACAGGATATTGATTATTATTAAGAATTTGTTTCGCTTTCGCTTTCATGAACGGCTTTCCAAGAACTACAAGCACGCACTATTCGATGTACCATACCGGACACTACAGATCGTTTATACTTGAGTGGTGCGAGGGAATGAAAATTCATAGTTAGACCTGTATCGGTGGCTTTGGTATGAAAGCAAATATAGTTCCTCGTTTCCTGAGATTTCGTGTTCCGAATAATGGTTGTTTTGATGACAGAGAAGTACATGAGTTTCAGTTACGTCTACTGAGAAAAGAGTTATACAAAGCTGGAAACGAACGAAAAGCAGCCACGGTGAAATTATCAGAAGTACGAAATGAGTTAAAACAGAAGTTGCCTGTAAAGTGCATTCCATCCATCATATTGCACTCCCTTTACGATCTACGAATACTGCGTCAAAAGCAAATCAAAAAATTGAATGACAAACTTTATCGACTATCGGAAGAACAAGAACGTACGTTGTTTAATGTCCAAAACACCGTCATTTGTTACAATATTGACAGAATACCACCTAAGTTTGTGATGGATACCTTGTCTTTAGGCCCAAAGAATGCTATTCTGGAAAAATTCAACCAAAATGATGTATTATCGGAGTTGGACTAATTTATTAATTTTTGCAATGATCAAAAAATAAGTGACAACGTCATTACTGATATTAATGTGAAAACACTTACTTATATACATCAAAAACTGCAAAAAACAGAAATATACAATTAACGAAAAGATATTTGAGTGAAAACAAACTATTAGCCATACCGTTTGATAAAGGTATAGGGATATGTTTAATGAAAGAGGAAACGTATAACCAGAAGCTAGAGGATATAATTAAGCTGCCTCAATTTAAAAAGTTACATCCTAAACGAAAGAATGAAAAGAACCCAGTAATAAAAGAGGAAGAAAGAATTACAACGAAATTGAAAGAACTCAGAGATAAAAAGAAGATTACTGAGTCATTAATCATTACGCCACAATGTTTTTACCTTTCAAGATAATAATAATAATAATAATAATAATAATAATAATAATAACCGATTTATTTCAAGCATATCCATAAATTACATGGTTCTTCATCTTGAAATGCGTAAGTATATATATATATGAAATAGCGTAAAGTAAAAAATCCTTGAAACACAAAGAACGAAAATCAAACATTAATTGTTATGCGGAAGTAAATCTGTTGATTAAAGACACTGGTAAGGATTAGGATAACATCATAGGCGCGTAAATGAACGAACAGGAATTGGTAGCACTTGTGGACCACTTAAACACACACACACACAAATAAAATACTTAATTAATAAATAAATGAATACAATTAAACATTAAATACTTGAGTATACGAAAGAAAATCCATTTAGAATAAGAAGATTGACATGTTGATTAGGATAGGATCATAGGCGCGTAAATTGAAAGAACAGGAATTGGTAGCACTTGTGGACCACTTATACACACACAACAACAACAACAACAACAAAAATTTTAGCTATGGGAGACTGTTATAACTTAAAAAATTTATATCATTGCCCGTGCTAAGGTTTTGTCAACTAAGTACTTTTTAGTTTTGTTTTTGAATTCATTAAGTTCATTGCAATCCTTTATGGCCTTTGGTAAATCGTTAAGGATAGTCTTTGCTTGGAATGTCGTACCGCTGTCATTACAGTCAATCATTGTTCCTGTGTTGTTGGTGTTAGTTCGAAGGGTTCGATGATTGATCTTTCGTTTGACTTGCATGTTGTCGGGAACAATTTCATGTAAAGCTTTGAAGGCAAGCACAGCTATCGCATACTTGTATCGCTCAAGCACTGGCAGCCATGACAGTTTTATAACGTCTGCGATCTTCGTATGTCTTTGTAAAACAAAACCAGCCGCTGCATTTTGGACCTTTTGAAGCCTTTTAAGTAAGTACGCTGGAATCGTGCCGATGTACACCGAGTTGCCATAGTCCAGCTTGACAAAACCAATGCGTTTACAAGTTGTTTTTTTAAAGAAAATGGTAGCAGTCGCTTTATGAGCTTCAATGATTTGAGTGTACCGAAGCAGTTTTTTCAGAGTTGATATGCATTTTCCAGTCGAGATGTTGATTAAAGGTCACTCCAAGGACTCTGAGCTCCTCTGATGATTCCAGGAGATGACCATTGCACGTAAGCTTGGTATCAGCGTTTTTGATGTTGTGGGTTCGTGAAAGTTGCCTGGTGCTAAATAACATTGTTTTTGTTTTTTTATTGTTAAAAACAAGGTTGGAATTTGTTGACCACGATATAAGGGTTTGTAAATCTTTTACGAGCTCGCCAGTCTTTTCTGCTACTTGTGTGGCTTTGCAGTGGTCATACACCGTCGTATCATCGGCATATTGGAGTGATCCGGATACGTTCAGATGATTAGGGAGGTCGATGACGTAAAGGTTGAAGATTACTGGCCCAGGTATTGATCCTTGAGGAACACAGTATTACGCATGCTAGATGAGTTATCGTCAATCTGTACAAAGTGCTTGCGATCGGCAATGTATTCTGTTAACCAGTGAAGGAAGTCTTTGGAGAAATTTAGTTTTTCAAGCTTTCGCAGTAGAGTCGCGTAGTCGATGGTGTCAAACGCTTTAGAGTAGTCGGCAAAGACAGCTACTGTTACCTCCCCTCTACTCATCGCTTTCAGTATGTCGTCCCTTAGCTTAAGAAGACAAGTAACCGTTGATCTGGATTTTCGAAAACCATGCTGTGTATTTTTGTATAATGTTTTGATATATTCTAACAACTGGTGTAGTATGACTCTTTCGTATACCTTTGACAGGATTGGCAAGACAGATATTGGTCGGTAATCTACTGCTTCGGATGGAGATTTGACTTTCGGTAATGGACTGATCCTTGCTATTTTCCACTCTGTTGGAAACGTACCCTCGCTGATGAAACTGTTGATTATATGGCAGAGTGGAGAGATAATGTAATCAGTCATTTGTTTCAAGAGGTTAATTGGTATGTTATCATGTCCTGTTGAGCAATCTTCCCTTATTTTGTTTAGGGCAGTTTTTACGACGTTGTAGGTGGTTGGTTTAATCGTGAACCCTTGCGGATTGTCTGGAAATGTTTTTATTAGACTGTGTAGTTCAGTACTTGTTAGAGACTTTCTATTCGTTAGTTTTTCCGCAACAGTATTAAAGTGGTTGTTCAGGGTTTCAGGATCGTGCTTAATAGTTTTGTTGTTTGGATGCAGTATTCGGTTTATTACGTTCCAAACTTCTTTTGGTCTTTTTGATGATAAAGCTTTTCGGTAAAATGAGCCTTTTGTTTCATTAATACACTTCTTAAGTTTGTTTCGAACATTACGAAAGAGTGTCCAGTCTGTTGAAAGCTGTGTTGTATGGGCTGCTTTGCGAAGTCGGTTTCTCTCCTGCTGTAGAGCATTAATTTGAAGATCTTTCATCTACGGTGCTGGAGGTCTTGACATTTTGAATTTTGTGAGTGGAGCATGATTTTCGATACAATCCAAGATTAACTTGTTAAATAATTCTAGCTGTTCGCGTGGATCTGCAAGAGCATACACAACATTCAGTGGAAGATAGCTAAAGTCATTGACGAATTCTCTCAAATTGAATTTTTTGTAGTCACAAATAACTTTGTATCTTGGAGCAAATACCTCGCCTTTGACATTCATTATAACATAAGGTGAATCATGATCACTAATCGTTTCGCAAGGGATCACATCACAGTGTGACACTTTGTCAGGAATATTGGTGATTATGTGATCAATGAGGCTTTTTCCATGTCTTGTTGGTTTCTTGACAACGTTTTCAAGATTGAATTGTTCAAGTGTTGTTTGGTACTGATCGTTTAATTGGCTTTTTGTTACCGAATCGATATTGCTATCTCCACACATGACGATGGGACCGTCCCAGATGTTATTTACTTCAGATAAAACAGTTTCAATTTGTTGAAGCCAGGTGTATTTCGATGCGGAGTCAGAATTCGGTTGATAGAAAGAAGCTACTAAGTAAGAGTGTTTTTTATTCCTATCCTTCATCTCAATCCACAAGTGTTCTAGGTCTTGGTCGAGTCGGACAATATCTTTGCATAGTTGGTATTTAATCGTATCTTTAATGACACCTCCTCCTCTTTTCTTGTCCCGGTTTTGGAATTCAACATTGTATCCTGGTATGTTGACGTAATTAAGAACGTTTTTATCATCTTTTAACCAGGTTTCAGATAGAGTTCCAATGTCAAACTTGTATGTTTCCACGAAAAGTTGAAACTCGGGAAAGGACGAACATAACGATCTCGTGTTCAGATGAGCCATTTTTTTACCTTTTTGTTGGAGAGCTTGTATATGACGATCTGTTGTGAAGTTTGTATCGTATTGTGGTATGTTGGTTGTTGTGAAGTCTTGATTATAAAAAGGAAGATTTGACAGCAAACAAGTTGTGCAGGTCCAACTAGCGGCAATTCGGGAATTTTTGAAATGAAAGGATGATCCTTTGATGCATTTTGAGTGGGTTGTTCGTCTGCAGGTTTCACAAATCACCCTTTTTGAGTTTGCCCGGACAGTTTTGTCACATTTGGAGCAGTATGTTGGACCTGGGTTTAATTCAATGTCACCAGATATGAGCAGGCGAAAATGTGCACAGTGTTTCGGATAATACGAGATGGGTGCAGATCGTCTTTGGCGGCTGGTCGAAAATTTCAGCGATGAAGGTTTTAGTGCTAAAAACTGCACTTCATAAACTTCTTTGTTTAGACGAGTCAGCACAGCTATCAATGATACTAACAGGAACCATCTCAAATAAAATATACGCCTTCTTTTCTGTTTTTGTAACAGTTTCTGCATCTTTTAAAGGTAATTTTAAGGTCTTTTCGAGACGTCAGTTAAAAAGAAACGTCCGTTGCGGATGAAGACCTTGCAGTTAAAGATAAAGATAAAGCCTTTTATTAAGAAGTTAACTTGTTTTTATTTAAATATTGCTCTCATATTATTGTATCTCCGCAGTGTTTTGAATCGGTTGTTAGCATAAACAAAGAACAATACTAAAAGCAATTTGTAAAGAATTTTAACCCCTGCTTGCCTCATTTCCGTGCAATTACGCATAATTACACAATAATTTATGAAAAGATGTATTGCGGAATTAAAGATTTTGAATTTGGCCAAAATTTTAAATGCCGCAATTTCTCGACACAATAACAGATTCACAATCTTTAATTTCTGCAATTTAAGATTTTTTCTACCATGAATTCGCAATCTTTAATTCCACAATCTTTTCTTGCACAAATTTTTTTTTCAGTATGTCGTAATTTGAGTAAAGTCAGCATCTGAGGCATGATTTTTAATTGTCATGTGACAGACATCATCCGTACCAAGTTTTATAAGTTATAACCTAATACAAGGGAAGTTATGGTGGTAGGGCATTTTGATGAAAATGTAAACAAACAGAAAAAATGCCTGAAAAGTAGTTTTGAAAGAAACTGCAATCTTGTTAGAACACAAAAAGTGTTAAGAAAATTTCCTTTCTCTAGCACTGAGTTGCTTAGATCTTCTTTCCAAATTTCGGACTGCTTTCAGGGGAGCGTAAAAAAGTGTTGCATGCAAAGGAATCTAAAGAGCTTTAGTTTCTGATTGGTCATTTATCTAAAAATCCACTCCTGATTGGTCCTTTAATTTAGCGGGAACTCGTCCCTGCAGGCCCCCTGACAGATTTATCGTCCCTGTGCTAGCAGGGTAGTATTTCGTGCATGGCTAACACCATTAGAAACAGACAGGCAACGGCTCTTATTAAAGAGAAGTACATTAACGTGGTGGCAAAGTGTAAAGAAAGGTGGAAATTGTTACTTAATGTGGAAGGCACTAAAAGTACCCTAATGTCTTTCTGATTTATTTCAAATGGCACCCTTATCTTAGATTTGTTGATGAGATTGCACTAATAAATTTTCAACATTTAGCAGTACGACTATTAGTTTTGCATTTATCTGAAAATTTTAAACTACTTTTTTTTACTTTTGTATATAATCAGAGCAAATAAGATTCTTAATTGCTGAAGATGTGCACAAAATGATTTGTGATATTTGTGATATTTTTGCTGGGATTTTCTTTAACTGTTACTCATGAGAAAAATTTATCTGATCCTATACTGGCTGTGGCTAATGAAAATAAAGAGACAATTACTTCCAAAGATCACTTTGTAAATAAGTTATATGACTCCATAGGTAAGGTCTTGTTTGTGCTGTTGTTTTATTATTATGTTTTGTTCTATTAATTGGGAAGGTGTAGGTGTATTTAAAAACAGGTGTGAGTCTTGGTGAACATTTGTTGGGAGTAATTTATCTGTGATATTAGCAAGTTGATGTATTTGAATTGTTCATAGCAATAGTGTTGTAACATTCAGAAACACTAAACGTTTGTTGGCAGTCATGAATAGTGAAGGAAAGCCATTGAAAGTCCAAATATTTTCTGCCACACCCTTGATATAACATGCACATATTTTAGACGATATAACATGCACATATTTTAGACAAGTTTACTTGTCAGTGTTTGCAACAGACTTAGAAACATGTACTCCGTACATAGGCATATATATCCATGAAAAAGAGTGTTATTTTTATCCCATTTTGATGTAATACAACTGTATTAACTTTGAATTTATTATTATTATTATTATTATTATTATTATTATTATTATTATTATTATTATTATTATTATTATTATTATTATGGAAAAAAATGGAAAACGCATGGAAAAAAGAACTCCACTGCAAGGTATCAAGTTACCCAAGGGTAAAGGAGTATGGGACGCAGCTAATGATTACTTCAAAGAACATCTGAAAGTGGGAGACGAAATTGTTAATCTAGACGAAGTGGTAGAAAATGTTCAGACTACAATGTACGAATACTTTAAAAATACCTGTGGAATGACGTGTGATAAGAAAAATAACGACGACAAGAACCTTTTCGAAACATATGGTAGTCAATCTCGGCGAAGACTTAAACGTGAACTGAAAACACTGAAGGAAACAAACGATATCAGTTTACTACCTACGATACGTTTTATTAGCAAGCTTCTTAGAGTAAAATACAGCAAAGTAGCTCATAAGATGAAAAACTGTGTTGATCACGATGATAAAATTTCGAAAAACTTCTGGAAATATTGTAAAGACACTTTTGAAAAAAACGACAAATATGATCTTGATTGTGACGAAAAAGTGTGCTTCGAGTATTTCTCAAAAGTTTAAAAAAAAAAATCAACCATTTAGAGATTTAGTTATTACCTTACTTGATTTAAAGAACGCATTTGGGGAAGTTAGCCACGACCTGCTTAAAATGTCGCTCAAATTTCATCATGTTCCTGATCATGTGATAAATCTTATTGAGAACTTCTACTCCGATTATTGTATTTCAGTGGGCACCAAAACTTTTATTACGAACCCCATTCGAGTTGATAAAGGTGTACTACAAGGAGATTGTTTAAGCCCAATTTTATTTAATCTTTGTTTTAACACCCTACTTAGAACGATCGATGTTGAACGAATCAAACTTATGGGATATCACTTTGACGAATACCTCAAGCCACGTCACTGGTTTCAGTTTGCAGACGATACAGCTATTGTTACATCATCACAAGAGGATAACCAGCTTCTACTCAATGTTTTTTCAAAATGGTGCACTTGGTCAGGTCTTATCGTACGTGTTGACAAATATATGACTTTTGGTATTCGTAAAAATAATACTTCATCAGTACAGTATAAGCCATACCTCAAAATATCTAATGTGACGGTACCGCAAGTTGGAATTAACGAACGTTTCAAGTATCTGGGTAAGGAATTTTGTTTTAGCATGGAAACTGATTTTGTGAAATCCGATCTTGAACAGGACGTTTCCGGTTACCTAGAAAAAATAGACATATTACCCTTACATCCTACAAACAAATGTAATGTCGTGACAAAGTATGTATACAGTAAACTTCGTTGGAGGTTGTCTATATACGACTTATCAGAGACCTGGGTGAAACAAAATTTAGACAACATGGTGAACAAGTATGTAAGAAAATGGTTTGGTATACCAGTTTGCGGAAATATTAGTCATGTATCGTTGCCACCATCAAATTTCGGATTAAATTTCAAAAATGTATTGCAGATTCTTAAACACTGTAACCTTAGTACGAGACGTTTACTGAAAAGTTAAAAAAACTGCGATATAAATGGTATTTACAATCTTACTAAGTCGAAATTTCTTACCGAAGATAACATTCTTAACGCAGAGGCAAGTGTGACAAAATCGACAAAAACGCTTCAGTCGCAATTAAACACCAAAGTTTCAGATCATTTTGACAATCTTTCCGAACAGAGTGCTATAACGAAAACTCTAAAATTATATCTTTCTAAAACAGAAATTAAGTTATGGTGCAACATGACAAAGCTTTTACCGACATTTTTATTTAATTTTGGATGCAAAGCACTTGTATTTTGTCTAGCTAATAAATCAAATTTGCACCGCTGGAAGAGAGTCGATAGTGATAAATGTGACTTATGCTTTCAAAAACAAACACAACTGCATGTATTGTCGAACTGTTCAGTGGCAGTGAATCAGAAGCGATACACTTGGAGGCATGATAGTATTCTTTACACCTTGTTTTTCTATATATTACAGCTGCAACAGTATGATTTTAACGTATTAGTCGATTTAGAGGGTTATTCTTCAACCGCGTCATTATTTAAATCACTTTGTCCTGATTTGGTTTTTACCAAGGGCGACGATATGACGGTCGTAGAATTAACTGTATGCTCAGAAATGAATATTGATAGAAGTAAACGTTACAAGGAAACGAAATATAAAAATCTTCGAGATGACCTGGTTAAACCTGTGAAAAATTTCAAATTGATAACGATCGAAATCTCTGTGCTTGGATTTTACCGTTGTAACAAAGAGTTATGCAGATTATTGAAAAAGCATAACATTAATATTGATAGATGTTACCAAAAAATGGCTGAGTGCTCTATACGAGCCTCATATTATATATATACTAAGAGGAACACACCTTGGGACAATCCAAACAGGTTGTCATTCTACTGATCTGTTTGCACTGATGGGTGCTCGCAAACGATTCCTGGTTTACCAGAGAAAATAGTTTGTGTATTTTAAGACTTTTCTTGTAAATTTATAATTGTAATAAAGAATTCAATGTTTAAAAAAATTATTATTATTATTATTATTATTATTGAAATTATTTACCAAAGATAGCCTGTTCAGTTTCTATTGGTACTGCTATTAACGAGGGTCCTGCGAAGGGGGTCCTAGTGCATTTATAATTCCCATTTAAGCTACGAAAGACGTGCAAGCACAACAATAGCTCAACTAGACAACCACCTAAGATATCAATCCTATTCTCATGCTGAACGTTAAGCAGAAAGGATAGAGTCACACTTTTATAGACCTCTTGCACTGAAAGCAAATGCTCTACCACAAGGCTACCAGTCAGTAATGAAAATATCTTTTCTTTGTCTCTCTATTATAGCTATAAAAACTTGAAAGTTTTGCAGTGTCATTAATCATTGTCTGTACAAGTTTTTTGACACAATTAGAGCTTTAGAGCTCTTTTTTGAAAGGTTGCAACGAACAATAATTTTTGTTAAAATCAGCATTTAAACATGTGGCTGCCATCTTTATTAGTTTGTGTATCTGTAAATTAACTTTTAAAGAAAAAATGTAGTTTAGAAGTTTTTAGGATAAGGCATCCCTCCTCTTTCCCTTAGCCTCTGCTCACTCATACCCCAACCTAAATAGGGAAACGCTGTGTACTAGTCCCCTCTGCAGAGTTTTGGGGGCAATTATTGTTGCATTTCCATTTTTAAGAATAGCCCGAAAAAATTCAAATTGTCCTGTCATATTTGACCAAGGTTGTAGTAGAATTAAATTTCCTATTTAATTTTAATATATATGCCAGAAAAAAATCAGTTTTTCGTCATTAGGCATATTTAATATTTATTTGTTTGTTTTCATGTATTTTACAAAAATTCACCTTAAATTTATAGACAATGGTATTGCCAGGTAAAAACAAATTATTTTTCAGTATAGTCATTATAGCATTTGTTAAAGGTGTTTGAAAAAAACTTCTATCAACCTTATCGACCTCTTTGTACATACTCCTGATTTTGTCAAAATGGTTTTTAACTACTTTCAGATGCTGAAGATCGAGAAGAGTTGTATAAAACCTATGATGCTATGCTCAATGAAGCTACAAAACTCTTTTCAAGTCAAGACTCTGTTAAAACTAAATATGCACAAATGCAGGAGGAACAAACAAAGATTCTTGACTCCCTGTATGTAGTATTACTTCAGATATAGTTGGTTTCTACTTAAATTTATGTAAGAGAGAAGATATTTTCAGAATATTTATTTGGTTAATTTTATTTGAAATATTTATTTAAGGAAGGGTACTTAGTTAGCCATTGAATTTTTTTTCATCAGAACCACGTTGGTTTTTCTACTTCGGACTTGATGCTTAAAATGTTTTTCTTTTCTTTTTTTACTTTGAATGGATGCATGAATTTCCAGGTGAAATTTAATAAAAGCTTGAAAATTTATTTCCTGTTATTTCTAGTTGCTATATAAGAACGAGTCATGCCTTGAAGCCTGTCAGTGTATGCTTCTGGTTCTATAGAACTAAATTTATTTCTAATTATTGAATTTTTAACCTCAATCAATGTAATTTTGGCCTTTCAACATGTCCTGACTATGGTGAAACAGACATGTCGTTCTTTCATCTTGTATTCCTTGTATTCTTTTTTATTCGTTCAGGCTTTCTTTAATTTAGGGAAACATGTTTGAAAGACACATCGAAACTACTTAGTGGAAAGAAATCATTCTCAAATGAACATGTTAGTTTACTTTCGCGTTTTGTTGTTAACAATGTTTGTTTTTTTGTGTTCTGACAAGATGTTTTCCTGTCAAAGCTTTTTTATTTTAATTATTCTGTTGGTTTTAGTAGAAGAAACTAAGAATTGATAAAATTATTGTGCACTTGTGACTAGGTGTGTTATATTATCTTAGCTTTCTGAAATAATACAAAATCTAGAGGAAAATTTATCTATGGCAGAAATGCAGGTTAATGATACAATTAAAGACATTGTTGGAAAACGAAAGGTATTTTATCCTTAATACTAATTTTCAAGTGTTCAGCAGCAGCAGCAGCTTTCTTTTTTGTGCTACTGTTTGTTATTTGATGTTTTTTTACATTAAAATGCCTTTATAAGAGCATAAATTTAAGTGTCGAGGAAATTTAGCAAGAATGGCAAAATTTGTCAAAATTAAATCCATACTAAATTTTAAATATTTAAACATTTTTGCCTGATAAAATTTATGCCAAATTTAAAACAAAAATTTATCAATTATTTTTCATCTTTCGCTAAAATAATCCATTACCAAATTAAGCAATATATGTGATTGACCAATTTTAATGCATGCCAAAGATCCTATTTCAGCAAAATTTGCATATTTTTTTATGTTAGTGTCTGTCTAATGATCGCTCAGCTTGAAACTCATGTACTTATTTAAAAAAAAATTTCTATAAATAAGTGAATTAATCCATGCCAATATAATTTCCTCTTAAAGAGAAACTCTGATCAAATAAAAAATTGAGTAATAAAAAATAATAACCAAACGAATATTTAAATTTTTTCTAAAAATATTTTCTGACTGTTCCTTCTACAAGTTATACAATATTGTGGATTGCACCAAGAGCAGTTTGAAGCACAGGTTCTGGTAGGCAGACTATTTTGAATTCTTTAACGTTCACAACGCATGAATGGCCTAAAGAAATACATCAGACTATTGGTTATTGCAGTAACCCCTGTCTAAAAACAGGAAACGCTTGTAAATTAATAATAAGATTACATGATGGATAAAAAGATGTGAAAATTAAGATTCGTGTACAGTGATACTAAAATGAAAATCCTAAATATCGAAAACCCTGAAAATGACTGTTTAGAATGTCGTTGTTATCTCTACAATATAAACTATTGTTCTCCATATCCATTGCCCAACGATTCTCACTCGCACCACTCAACACGTCCCACACAGATTTCTGAAATAGTAGTACTCTATTTAACATTTTCATCATTCCTTGACGCCTCTAAAACAGCAACTGCTAACTTTCACTTCGTTCTGGTTCAAACATGAATGGAGAGAAACTAAATTCTTCCATTTCATCAAATTGAGAATCACTTACATCAGAAGAAGTCAAAGACATGATTACTCGTCTCATAAAATATTTGCAGTGAATAATACGCTTCTAAAATGTTTTTGTCACAAATTACATTGTTTTTCCTGCTCAACTTTCGTAAAGAAATTTATTTTTTGCTAGAAATAATTTTGGGAAATTCACCTTTCCCGTAAATCTGCTCAAGTGCAATGCATTATGGTAGTTGTAGTCAAAATTGTAAACAAACATGGAGCGTGCTACAGAAAATTTATTAAATAATAATTTTATTCGATGTTCAACACCTATGAACAGCTGTTTTAATAGCTTTGTATCTCCTGGTTTCTCAAACTCAAAACCTAACTTTTAGTACAGAAGAAAGCTTACAAACAAGTTCTCAAAAAGATAATTATGAAACTTTTGACGCCAGCACTGTAGCTACTGGACGCTTTACTTGTTGTGTTTCCCAGTGTTACAATAATTCTAAGCGCAACAAGAATTTATCTTTTTATGTCATACTAAAAGAACAAGAACTGAGGAAAAATAGGTTTCGAAAATTAGCAAAAGAATTTTAAGCCAACAATTGCACATAAAGTTTGTTCTGCTCACAAAGATAGGAAAAAAACTATATGAACAACATACCAACTAACTCCTAAAACAATAAAACCTGTGGCTTTTAAAGAATTGTTAACCAAAAGTAATCTTGGCCTGTTTGATCGAAGGTTACCATCGCCAGAAAAAAAAACAGAAAAAGAATTAACACAGGAGGAGAAGTTACAGTTAGAACTAACCAAACTAAAAGGTCAGCTAGCAAACATGACACATAAATTTAAGCAAAAAGGCAGAAATGAGAACTGAGATATTATCTTTAACATCAGAAATAAATGAACATAAATTTACAGTTGAGCGACTTAAACATAACAGTGCTCACTTCAAATTTTATACAGGCTTTGAAAGCTTTTTAGCCTGCAGCAGATTCGCTTATATACTGGGGTTCAAACACAATAGTTGAAAACACAAAAACAATTAGCACAGAAGAAGAATTTTTCCAGATTTGATCAGACTTCACACCTTCCCTATTGAGGATATAGCTATTCAATTCGGTATGTGTTAGCCGAATACTCCAGATTTGATTTTGGGAGCCATGTATTGGAAATAAAATTCAGACAAACATGGCAAATGTATGTTGTTCCATTTGTCCTTTACAAATCAAATTCGTTTAAAGCACATTGATTTCTCTGTATATACTATGAAGTCAATTTCCTCGGTTTGCGTAATTGCCATTACACCTTGACACTGCATAATAAACATAATTTTGCTTTAATTTTGGTTTACCATCACACATTTGCATATAAAACGACTCATCCTGGCATGCCTCTTTGATTGTTACGCCTCTTTTTGAAAACTTGATTTTAATTACTTTTTTCTCTGATTTTAATTACTTTTTTCTACATCAAAGCCAAGGCCACTTTGAGTTAACAAAAAACCCACATTTCTTAACTTGCACTTTTTCTTGAGTCGCATATTTTGTAATTATAAGCTCTTTTTGAATTTCCCATTGACATGCCCCAGCACTGAAAGTTTTAGAGGTGTTGTTTGGCTCCTTTATAGGTGTTGCATGAAATCCGTTATTGCACACCCTTTACGGTTGCTAATATTTTTTTCTCTGGAAAAAGGAGTCATATCAAGCACCCTAAGGGGTGTCGAATTGCACCAGGTAAGGGTGCTATCATTTTAGCACCCCATATGAGGGTCAAATATGGCACCTTAAAGGTGTCGAATGACACCCATATGGGGTTATAGGGATTCAACTCTAGCGCCCTACGAGTGTCAAATAACACCTATTAAGAGTGCTACAATATTTCGTGCTTTATTAGGTGTGCAGTAACGGACTGTTGGATTGGCACCCATAAGAGGTGATGCATCCTGTGAGTGTACCTCGTTGCCACTATATTTGAGTGTTATGTTAGAAGCTCCATACTGTGAAAAAAAAATTGCACTGTTCAGTTAAACTGAAATCAAAATATATTTAAATCAAATAATGAAATCAAATATACAAACATTATGTTAGTCAAAAAAAGTTAACGGATTATTAGTATATAGTCAAATATTACGTAGACTAAAAATATAAAATAAGAATAAGCACGAAAACTATACCTGAAAATTTTAAGCCTTAAAAAAGGGGGAAAAAGTAGCCCTTCTCAGCGCTTTTTTATAAAACTCCTTTAGAAAAAGTGTCAAGAAGCAACAAGACTCTAGCTCAAATGAAACACAATTTCAACGCTAATACTTTGGGTTTAGTCTTAGACCTGTCCTCAATGTTTAATATACATTTTTGAATAAAAGATAATGTTCCATCCAGTTTTTTATTATATACCAAATTGAAAACGTAGTACGACGCAAACATCACAATAAAACTGTTAATGAAGTCAGATGAATTGCAAATACTTCTGCCTTCAACCGTGACTTGAAAAGTGACAACGTCGCACAGTAAATCTTTTACCGATATCGGTCGACTTGGTATGATTACTGGTGCGGAACAATTTGCATCAAATAACGCATCCATTGATTCCTTCAACATTACTACTGATGCAACCAGTGCAGTTGTGATGGTACAGTCTAAAATAAAAATAATTCTTGAAAACATTCTCCTTTTTTTACTGTCTTCCTTGTAAAATTACCGCCAAAATGACATTTTTTCGCAAGATTTGATTCATCATCATCATCATTCTCGGCTTAACGTCCGTTTTCCATGCTAGCATGGGTTGGACGGGGTATATTAATGATTGAAAAGAAAATAATAATTTTAATGTTAACAGAGATTTTAAATTCATGCCAATTTTTTTTTTTGCTCTGCCAAATATAGTATTTTTATTAAACTCCACTTACACTCCTTTCTTTGTGGTTCTGCAATCTTTAACATTAGATCGTAGGTCTTTTGAAGCACAGCACTTGTTTGTATCCTCAAAAGTGCGTGACAATTGCTTTTCAACGCCTCTTAGAATTTGTCCTTTATATCAAAGTCCGAAACTCTTCTGAATTGTTGCAAAATCTAGATGTATATAAGCATTTCATTATACTAAAAAAATTAATAGGGAAAATAGCTTTGTAACAAATGATCTTTTGAAAACATGATTTAGATGTCTAAAATCAATTTTACAAAAAATTAAAAGCCCACCTGATCTCCCTCTGCCAATAATGGATACATGTCTAAAATATCTGACAACTTCATAAGTTGTATAATAAGGACTTTTCTCCGCTCAGGAAAAGTATTTTTCATTGCCAAATTAATTATGTCATTGTTGCGCCTACCAATGGTAAGATCTTTTTGTTGTTTCAACTTAGAAATATGTTGGGATATGGTGGAATCATCCTCACCAGGCAATCTCTCTGGAAGAAAATTTGCCACACCCCAAACATCTTTCCGACTCTCTCCGCCCAACAGATCAGATTCTTGGCCTTTTCTTTTGCCATATTTCGCCTTTATCTCCAACACAGCACGACTGTCCTTTAAAGCAGAAGATCTCCTACGTAGGTTCTTGAAATAACTTCGCAGTCAATGTTTCCATAAGGAAGTTCCATCAATATGCGAAAGCCCCTCCCTTAAATGAGGCCAGCGTTGTATTATTGCTCCTGCCATGTCCACATACTGTTGTGAGGATGGGTAACTATAAGTAAAAATATGGCCATTGTATATATACTTCAAAATTTTGCAAATCAACAAATTAAAAAAGCAAGGGAAATAACTTTTATGTGAATGACCTTTCACAATTTTGACCAAAAAACAAGAAATTATGAAATTTTCTTCTGTTAAACCATTTTCATAAAGTATCACCTCTATATGCAACATTATATTTGAAAGCAGTCTGACAGCACTAGCAGTCTTACCAATTAAAAATGAAAAAAATTAGTAAAGTTACTTACTATGTGTATTTCCCACAAACATCAAAGATTCCGTCTGTCAATTTAACGCGTTCATGTGATGTTAACAGCACGCCTTGGTTAAGTTTGGCTAACAACAGTGAATGTACCATGGAATCTTTTATGATGAAGGGGAATGGCCAAGTAGCATTGTTAAAAATGAGAAAACAATTCGTACTAACTTGAACTCCTTGTTTAATGAAATACAGTTTTATAAATAAGATAACATGGGGTACATACCTTACTTCTAACGTTATATCACTCGTTAATGGTTCTGAATCTAAAGTATATTTTGAGCTGTTACTATTTGCAGTGCTATTTAATGGCACTCTGAAATTTTCATTCACTATAAAATTGGAAGATATGTCTTTAACACTTGCATCGTCACTTCCCATATTCACATTACTTGCAATTGACTCTTCTTCAACAATAATCTGCAACCTAATAACAAAGCGTTATATTTAATATAATAAAACATTTGGTAATTCCAATTGAAAGGTAGAAGTAATTAACTTCTATAAAAGGCTGAAAGGTTTTTATAGAGGATGTTATCATTTATTTTTTAATTTCAGCAGTCACACACAGATAGTACTAGTACATAAGAAATGATGGCTAAACAACAAACCTTTTATCAATAACACAAGCCAAGTCTTATATATTATCTAAATCGATAAATTCTTCAAAAGAATCTTCAAAGTATTGAATGCGAAAATTAGTTCTGAACTTTGGACATTTACTAAATGCAATTCAATTTCCCTATGTAGTTCATCATTCATTGTAACGGTTATCAATTTTCTGAAATTCTCAAGTGCATTTGTGTTGTTTGTTTTACTAAAATCAGTATATAATTTAGAAATATGCACGCAAAAAAAACTTAAAATCTCAAGATTGAAACTATTATTTTTCAAAAACTACGAAAAAATACGAAGCTCTGTCTCTTAAAGGTACACACTATTACAATAGAGAAAAGAATATTGTAGAAATAATATTTAGCACAAACCTTATTTAAAAAAAAAATATACAAGCACACTCTGGTTATATATATACACATACACATTGGTTATACCTAATTAATTGGCACATAATACCTCAAAATTACATAATCAACATTTTCATAACTATATAATGCCAGTGGGTGATAATCCAATGATCAATTCATTATTGTCGCTTTGTTGAACAGGTTATGCATGGATATGACTATTGTAATCATCATCGTCTAGGATATTGCATAGCAAAATAATCGAGTCATTGATGATAAATACTTTTAATATCTTTCCAAACACATATTCATCTTCCTGAAAATCAATAATGACCACTTCATCCTCAGTGTATCACTGACCTTCATGTTTGACTGCCTTTGCCACAGTAAACACAAAATCTTCATTGATGTTAATGTTTCGAAATAACTTTTTCTCAGATTCAACGAGACAATGGAATGAGATTTCACTGGAACCAACCACTTCTAAATTTGCATGCACAAGAAGTGAATCTTCTTGTAAAGATAGATACAAATACATTTGATGTTTTTTTGCCAAACTCAAACACATTTTTCCTATTTTTGTTATTGTTTTATAAAGCTGACCAAATTTCTTTATCATGTCTGGATAATGTTACAAGAAATGACATTTTGGTTTGAGATTATTTTTGGAATAACATTGTAGATAATCTTCTAGAAATTCATCTATTACATTTGCTAAAATCAACAGTTCTTCTTTACTAAAGGATGGTGCCCCTAAGCGATCAACAACATCACGAAATAGAATAAAATTTTTCCAACAGCTGTCGTCTGAAGGTATTTTTTCTCCAATAAAGAATGGTAGAAGGCGTAGAAAGTTCCACATTTCAATGGCAGTTTGCCTCACCTTTATCTGGGATGCAGGCTTATCTTGTATCACTTGCGGTTTATTCTTTTTGTCGACATCAGAATATGGATAAGTTATAATTTCTTTATTTAATTCTGCCAATGAAATGTATTTATTATCAATTAGATACAAAATTAAATCCACTGTCAGATCCTTTGCGAAGCCTTCCAGAACATCATGGGCAAAATCTGGTGGTAAACCATCAACAGCATGAAAATATTTTAGAGAATATAGGCACAAATCACAGGCAATACCATATGTTGAGGACAGTGAAGGATCTATTGTAATATTTTCAACATGGTTATTGAACATTTCTTTTGTCCTTAATTCCGAGCGAATGTTAATATTAGTCAGCGATATTCTCTCTGCCATGCAAAATCGACAAAAACGTTTGACTCTACTAAAATTTTGAAAAAAACACCAACAGCATGTGCAGCTAAGTTGTCTACAATCAAAATTTCAATGCCTAAAGTTTCTAGTTTTTTTAAGTCTTCAAGAACTGGTTCTAAAATACTGCTATAACCATACTTTTTCACAAGTGCTGCTGGACATACAAGAAGAAGATAAATATTGCTTAGTCTGCTTCTGTATTTTGGTGGTAAGTTTCCCAGAAGAAAATAAAACCCTGATATTTTATATTTTTGAATTTTGTTTCCCAATGGATTAGATACAGTGAAGTCATCATGATACAATACAATTTGCAATGAATTTTCAACTTTAGAAAAGAGTTCATTATTCGTAAATGCAGTTCCGTCTCTGAAATCATTCAGTCTGCTTTTGGGCCCATTGGTGGGATTTAAGGTGACAGTATACCTTTATTGTATCAACAAATCGTTTTTTTTTATTAGCCATTTATACTAAAGAAACGACGATCTTTCCAATGGTGGAAGTATTTATTTATTTTTCGAAGGGGAATATTGACTTTATCCAAAAAACTAACTTTTTTTTTCTGATCAGTCTTTCACACCTTCAAATTGAATAGGAATTACGAGTGAATGTTTTTAACACTTATCATCCTCTTGAGTATAATTTTTCAAAATGAAAAAATCTTTCATATTTCCTTTCTGAAAAGAAATGACCATCTGGAAAAAAAACATCTCAAATCTTTCATTTCTCAAAATCCGTTCGTGTCTTCAAAAAAACGAAAGAAGAAAAATGTTAAAATAAATTAATCTTTTTCTATGCCATCCTGTTCTGCTTCTGCAAGTCACAGAAAAATGTTAAACGACTTAGAAAGTTCTATTTCTATGGTATACTCAGTCACGTCTTTGCGAATAATAAAATTTAAAAGGACAACCTTCTGAATAGTCATCGCCTCGGAAGTGTGAAAGTATCACCATCATCATGAGTATGCTTTAAAGGTGTGATTTAAAAAAATCTTTAAAACAGTTTTTCGTAGTGTTTTTTTCGTATACCATCTATTACATTTCAAATCTCTTTTACAAAACTACAGAAGATCTACAAGAGAGAGTGCTACTGTGCTGAAGCCAATGTGTTTATCTAAAAGCGATTTTTTTTATCTTCAAAAAATCAACGATTCTCTAGATATTACATCTTAAAGACGAAAGTGTAAGTTAAAAAATGGCTTTTTTGGAAAAAGTAAAATAAATCAAAAACGGGGACTTTGTGGAAAATAATTAAAAAATCCTTTTTACATACATCTATCACGATTCTAAAGAACATCGAATGGGGGTTGGAAACGAAGTAGTTTTGTAAATGAAGTCACTTTTTTGAAGGCAGGGTGTGTTTCAAAAATGTCTCTGTACTTTTTACAAATTAAAAAGTTTCAAATTATTTTTATACCATTTGATAGGTATTTAAAAATGCTTTTTGGTGATGTATGAATGAATAAACTTTGATTAACTATCGCTGAAAAAATCGCGATTTAAAAAACCATGCTCAAAAGGTATACCGTCACCTTAACACAGCTCCAATTACATCTTCATGACTTAAAATTTCAGTTAAAGTTTAAGTTTAAGTCAAGAAAATGTATATGATCATGTGCTTTTGATGAGCGGTTAATGAGATATAAGGGTTTTAAAATTTTGCTGACATCAGCAATGGCCCGTCAAAACCCCCAAAAATTGTATACATCTTGAAACGCTGATCAAGAAAATGTATAGGATCATGTACTTTTGACAAACGGTTGCAGAGATTTTAGGGTTTGAAGGTTTTATGATGACGTCATCAACCCGTCCATTCCGAAACGGATTTGGGGACCCGGGTTTGGGAAACTTACCCAAATTGGTCCTAGGTGGTCCCTAGTTACCCACGCAGTGAAAAACCATTGACGTCACCACCTCGTTTCCAAGTTACTTGGCCTTAAAGTTTTAAGTGCATTGTAATGGCTTCATTAATTTAATATATTTATATTAATATATTTATTTAATCCATTATGCTACCTAATTAACTTGAGTCTTCGGTCTCGTACGTTTCCATTGGCTGAAAAAGTAGCACGCGTGACTCCAGTATACAAATCGGACGATAAATCAAAACTTGATAACTATCGACCAATTTCCGCGCTAAATGTATTCTCGAAGATTATCGAACAAATTGTACATCACCAACTGTACAATTATCTAGAAGAAAACAACCTTCTTCAATGCCAACAATTCGGATTTCGTAAACAGCGGTCTACGCAACAAGCGGTGTCATTGTTTGTAGAAGCTATTCTCAAAAATGCAGATAAAGGAGAATGCACTGGGGTGATTTATCTCGACTTACGAAAAGCCTTCGACACTGTGAACCACTCGCGCCTTTTACACAAACTCCAATTTCATGGCATCCATGATATCGAGTTGCAGTGGTTCGAAGATTATTTATTCAATCGTACCCAATATGTCACATACGATAACATAAATTCATCTCCTCAACATATTACTTGTGGTGTACCCCAGTGTTCAACCCTGGGTCCATTACTATTCCTTCTACTCGTTAACGACTTACACCAACTACTAAGTAAATCGAAAGTACTTTTGTATGCCGATGACACTGTTGTATATTACTCATCAAAATCGAGCAAAGAAGTTGAATCAGTTCTTAATAACGAAGTCCAACGTATTGCAGACTGGATGAATGAAAACTGTTTAATAATAAATCTTTAAAAGGGAAAGACTGAGTTTGTTATGTATGGAGCTCATCAAAACCTACGTAAACAGGATGCATGTACCATCAAGATAAATGCTACGTCCATTATCAAAGAAGATAATTATATCTATCTGGGAGTTAATCTGAACAACCATCTGACACTACAGGAACATCTCGACACAACATACAAAAAGGCATCTGGAAAGCTCAAATTACTCAAAAGTATTCTATATCTTTTGACAGCTGACATAGTAAAATCGGTTTATAACACTGTTATCCTGCCGAATTTACTTTATTGTTATCCAATAATGCTGTCTTTATCGAGAACCCAGGAAGACAAGCTACAATATTTACACAATCGAGCGTTTAAAATTTGTGGTGGTACCCATCAATGGGATTCTATTGCAACGATCAAGAAACAAAGAGCTGCGGTTGAAATTTTCAAAAGCATCAATGGCATCACTGAAAACCACTTCAATTTCGAGCAAATCAACCGCACAATGAATACTCAAAGAAATCAATCAAACATCAAACTTAGCCATCTTAGGACTGAATTCGCAAGAAAATCTTTCAGTCATCAAGGTGGTATGATTTTTAACGAATTACAAACTGTACTGCAGAAAGAATCATCTTTGTTTATATTTAAAAGAAGCATTAGGGATAATAAATTTTAAATTTTACTTTTGTTCCCACACAGCGTCGCGTCTAATTACCTCTGCGCACTTAGATTGCCTTTCCATCAGTTTTGTTTTTCCTCTTCATGTCTTTTTCAGTGTGGTGTCGAAACTATCTATCCCAGCACATTCGCCTATTCTACTATTTTGAATATTTCATTTTTGTCTATAGATAATAAAATTTTTTTTTATCATTTTTAAAATTTTTAACATTATTTATTATATACTTGTATATACAGGAACCTTATTGATACCAGGATTGTTTTTTTGAATCCTGATTAGGACACCTGTAAATAAATATGAATAATAATAATAATAATAATAATAAGATATTGACGTTAAAGTAGTGTTATTGACATCGCGCCGTAACGTCAGAAATTTTAACATTTGAGACATAAGTTTTTTGGCGACATCAAAGGGAAATGAAGATATCCACTCTGCCTGTTACAGACACACACACAGACACACTTAGCGTATTATTATATAGACTAGTCGATAAGGCCCGTGGAGAAATCCACTTAGGCAGATGGACAATGGAAAAATAGGTTGTTTTAGATGTTTTGCTGACGTCAGCAGTGCAAATCCTAAAAAAATTGACGAAATTTATTTTATTCTTTGATTGTAATGTGTAGAGGTTGAAACGCTGTTCAAAATAATGTATAGGATGATATGTTTTCGAGGAACGCCTAAGGAAATATAAGGGTTTAAAAATTGTGCTGACGTCAGCAAAGGCCTGTGAAAACACAAAAAAAATTTTAAGAAATTTATATACCTGTTGCCTTTCTCGTATAGATCTTGAAACGCTTATCAAGAAAACGTATAGGATCATGTACTTTTGACAAACGGTTGCAGAGGTATTAGAGTTTGAAGGTTTTTTGGTGACGTCATCAACCCATCCATTCCGAAACGGATTTGGGGACCCAAGTTTGGGAAAATTACCCAAATTGGTCCTAGGTGGTCCCTAGTTACCCACGCGGTGAAAAATCATTGACGTCACCACCTCGTTTCCAAGTTATTTGGCCTTAAAGTTTTAAGTGCACTGTAATGGCTTCATTAATTTAATATACTTTTCTTTGACGTTAATATTAGTTTAACGTTAAAGTTTGGTAAATTACAGAACAATTTTATAGGTGATGTTTTATAGACTTTATTGAAGAAAATTATAAAAAATATAATCGACTTTGCAGAAGTGACAGACAGACACACGGAACCGGCGTATTATTATATAGACTAGTCGATAATGCCCGTGGAAAAATCCACTTAGGCAAAAGACCAATGAAAAAATGTCAAATCGCATTAAATCCTCCACACAGATCTTACACAATATAAAATAGAACAGCTTGCAAGGTGCAAAATCATGTTGATAAAAAGTTACAACAACGACACTCACAACATCAACACTCACAACACCCACAAAACCGACAGTAAGAACACCGACACTCACAACACGGATAATAACAATATTAGAAATAACGCATCTCAAATATGTACATCTTATAAGTGATTATGTTCAAAACCCTCAGTATTTTATTCTGAAATGTCAAAAAGGAGGCCTGCAAGAGTTAGCACAAATCAACAAAAATAAGTTCTTTACACATTTTAAATATTGTCTTTCCCTTAAAAGCTTATTAAATGTAAATCTACAAAAATCAGTCATTTCAGTTGCATACCATTCTCTCCCACAAAAATTTACACAAAATGTAAAAATCAACCAGTTAAGAACACAAAAAATTTTCTTTTTTAGTATGATGATCCGTACTGCCCTTTACCAACAATTCTGAACCTAAATGTCAAAAAATCAATAAGCAAAGAATAAACTTGAATTAAAAAAGATCATTATTTTGGAAACATTGTATACGGTTCGTAAACAAAAGTTTACACAAAATGTAAAACGGATTGGTTTTTGAGAAACACATCTAAATCAACAAAAATAATTTTATTCAGCATGTCGTATATTGCCATTACCCATCAATCTTCCACAAAAAGGTTATGAAACACATCAAAATTTAGAAAAATCAGTCATTTCAGTGCATACAGCCATCGCCCATCAGATTACAAAATCAGAAACAAAACAATATAAATAACTTAAGACACACACTTTAAATTCTATAAAATTTGTTCCACTTGTCATATTGCATGTGGTCCCCCTTGTAAAGTGCACAGGTAATGTGAAAAAAATTATAGATGAATTCCAGCATGACGTCATTTGTTTACTTTTTAGCGGTAAGCTCCTTGGCTCTGGCTTTTGCGTGGCAGGAAAAAAGATGCTAGGATTTGGTGAAGAAAGGTCTTTTACTGTGGATTTCTTCTAACGGGGACATCGTTGGGGTTATAAACTATTATCGAATGTAGGTTGTTGATGCCTTCTGATTTATTTGAATTCATTAAAAGTCATAAGAATGCCTTCGTTTGAAAAAATGAACTGATAATTACTTTTCTTCACCTAGCACCCCAATATTTTTCCCTGCCACGTAAATGCCAAAGCCGAAAGAGCTTACCACTGAAAATGTAAACAACGGAATTAATATATACTCTATGGGCATAAAAATACATCCTACTATCCTGCAAAAGTTCAAGTCTTTGAAAGATTTTGTAGGTAGCTAGGTAGCTTGTTACATCATAATTCGTGCTCATAAAAGAAGAGAAATTTGGAAACTATAGTAGTTAGCTATAGATAATTAAAAAAGAGAAATAACAACAGAAGTCATAGGTTAGAGCTAGCCATGGGATGGGGAGCTGGACTTGGAGGCTAACATTAGCTAGCTAACAGTAGCTAAGACACCCAGTTAAATATACTTAAACTGGGAACACTTACCTAAAACTAAAGCTAGCTATTTATTCTTAGTAAAACACATATAAAGAGAACCAATAACATTACAGTTCAACAAACCAAAGTTTTCCGTTTTTTAGTCAGCCAACAGCTTTATGTAGCATTTTGAATTTTAGGACAATACATTAGTTACGTGCCAGAGGGCACATGAATTATGCAACAAAACGTAAACAAATATGGCTACATATGCGGTAAAATAAAAAACTGTAGCTTTTCCTGGGAAATGCGAGTATGCTTGCTCCACCGACATAAAAACCAAAATATCAAAGTTCTTACTATTTGTGATTTCAAATCCACTTTAAACTCTAGCCTTTGTTTTCTACTTCTAACTTTACTTTACATCTAGCTCCACCGCGAGAGGACAACATTTTTGGAAAGTTAGCCGTTAAATTTATTTCAGCAAATCAAATTGAGTCGTTTTCATCACGTGACGTAAACAAAGTAAACCCGCTAACAAAATAGACATGTTTTTTTCGGTAACATCAAAGATTTTTACGGCGACATCAAAGGAAAATGACGATATCAACTTTGCCTGTCACAGAGACACGGAACTGGCGTATTATTATATAGATACCTGACTTTTAGCTCCATTAATAAATTAGAAATTATAACTGTTTGGTTATCATGGTCTTGATAATTATTGTTGTCTTGATCTTCGGTGTCTGTAGGAGTAGTTAAATTCTCATCAATATCATTATCTTTAATATCCATACTGGATTCGTCTGCTTCTTTTCTTTCCTTGAGATGGAGGTCAAAAAACCACCTTTGTTGGGACCTGTGTTGGGATGTTGTCTGAATGACTGATAATTTGTATATGTTCGTGGACAATCAGATATTTTGCATCGGTTTTTGAAGTTTGGTAATATAGCATGTTTATCCCATACATGGCGAAGAAGTCTCGTATACGAGGATGATTGCCACTGACAAGGTTCAAATTGACATAAAAATTTCATTGAAGTTGAATAAATTAAAAAATAGCTAACTATACTATGTAACAGTTACAGAAACAACTAAATCAAAAAACAAAACAAAACTATCCTTTCACAAACGTCGCGCATTTTTTTCTCAATTATTTTACTTTTGTTATTATGCTGCGCAAAATTAAGCAATATGATTGGCCCATAAGGACACTAATTTTCTTATTTATTTAATTGCTAAAAAAATGTAGTTTTTACTCTCCAAAAAAATAAGTTAAAACAATATGGCAGATAATCGTGTTAGGAAAAGTTGGTGCCACGTTTGTAAAATAGATGTTTTGTCAAAGGGAATGCGTCTTCATGTTCAACATCACCGTGAAGACTATAAAAAAATAAAAAATAGATCTGTTGTGTGCCAAAGTTGCAAGAAACGTTTCAGGGGACAATATGAGCTTTCTGAACATGTCAAGATCTCTCACGAAAATGTAATGTACAGTTGTGAAATTTGTAGCAAGCAGTACAGCACTCGATACGGATTAACAAAACATAAGAAGAAACATGTAGCTAAGCTCTGTCCAGAAAAAAGAGAAGAAGAATGAGAAATGTAGCACCACTTTTACACTCCAATCCAATTTAGTACGACATGTGAGGAATAATTCATGTATTAACTACACAGGAAAAATTCATTTTTGTGAACTGTGATTTAGCAATGGTATCCAGGTACGATTGAAACAAGTACGATATCTCAAGGAGCATAAGAA
Source organism: Hydractinia echinata (assembly GCA_030067915.1). Classification (NCBI taxonomy): domain Eukaryota; kingdom Metazoa; phylum Cnidaria; class Hydrozoa; order Anthoathecata; family Hydractiniidae; genus Hydractinia; species Hydractinia echinata. The sequence continues at coordinate 126,939 of JASGCC010000308.1, read as the reverse complement.
TTCATTTCACTCATCGATAAAAAGATATTGCTGTGATTATTGTGAAGAAACATTTTCCACTAGATCTAAACGTTATTACCACAGAAGAAAGTACCATAAAAAGACACCAACTAATTCTGAAGAATGACAAAAAACCTCTGTATAGCTATATATATAATATATTTTTTTTGACCTAGCTACACTTTTCTTTTCATATATATAAAAACTAGAATAACCTGAATTTCTTATAAGAAAATGCCAAAATCACCCAAGAATCAGACTTTCCTGATTTTCAGGTAAAATCTGAAAAAGGTTTTTTTTTAAATTTATGAAGTACAACCTTGGATAAATATGTTGGGAATAAGGGCGGAATTTTAAAGATTGCAACCTCTAGTAATTTAAACACAGTTCCTATCTAAGTAACAACACGCACTTTTAACTTTAACTCAATGTTCACAGCGGACTTCGGATCTTATGTTATTTGCAATATGCCCCAATAAAACGGCATTTTGGACCTTTCTAGGTCGTGGAGCGAATTGTTCCACAATGCGGCCAATGTGGAAAGTGCGGCTAGCGCTTTTTCGAACATTAGTTACTCGGCCTACACCCCTAAAAAAGTAAAACTCTTGCAGCTTACCGGCTGCAGAACATTGGCCAAGTGATGATGTTTGCCCATTCGAGAAAGAGCTAAAAATGGACAATTGCCCAAAAGTTGACAGGCAATATATCAAAGTTATTGCCATGGCTATAGAAGGAATGACACTCAAAAATTAGGCAGCCTGATGTCTAACTTATTAAGATTTCGGATAACATCCGAGATCTTATTAAAACGGGCAGCCTTTTCCTTCTCCTTCTTCTTCTCCTTTTCCTTCTTCGACCGATTTTTTAACCGATTGCCGTAACGTCACGGCTTTTAAAGTCCGACCTGACCCCGCGACTTAGCGCTACGCCGGCTTTGTGCGTATCTTGATAATCGTAAAGAATGAAGACTGCGCTACGAATTTGATCACAAATATTGTTGTAAACTGTTATTTTAATATTATTTGATAAGCTATGCTAGATACTCCTTTAAATTTTCGTTTCCAAATGTTTTTAACTAGGCGGATTTTGTTCCACTAAACGGAGCTCTAGGGGTTAAGGTACGAGTCGTTACTTTCGGGGGACCGAGTTCAAGCAAAGCGAAGGTTTTTGAAGCGAAGAGAAATATTTGGTTCGGTTAGTATAATTATTTAACTGCCTAAATTTCAGTTCTATGAACTTTTAAGATATTCTCTTTATTGTGTCTATGTTTTCACATATAAGATGAAAATATCATTACGTTTTCTAGCCATGTGTAAATCTGAAACAAATCAATTTTGAGATTTTAGCTAGCTACAAACGTAGATTTCAAGGCAGCATCCTGCTTAGGCTGTACCTGGCCTATTCTTATTCTTTTAAAGTTTGGTATATTATTATTTATTTTTATGTTGGGGTTGTGGCTAGCTAGCTCTTTAGCCACCTGGGTGAAGAGTAAAAGTAGCCAAATGCAGTTTGGCTTGCTAGCTAGCTACAACAAAATTCTTAATGAATATTTCTTACACTAAATGCAGTTTAGGTAGCAACCTTTTATTACTGTTATAAAAACTTACTCAACAATATAAAATTGCTGAAGGATTTTTTTAGCTAGAGGGCATAAGGACAGGCTGTTGCCTGTTTATTAATTAAACCGAAGTTGCAATAAATTTTTTTTGGATAAGGGTATTGCGCCTGAACACATGTGCAATACCGTTTACCTGTACTAAGTGCACAGCCCGTTGTTAGCAACAGATTATTTCCTGTTGTTTTGTTTAAATTGAAGCTGTGATAAGTTTTTTCAAGGGGTTTGATGCCTATATGGATATGCAACACGGTTTACCTGTATTAGCCAAGTGTTAACAGTGTGTATCCTGTGTTATTATGTAAACCGAAGTTACATCAAAGTTTTTTTATAAAGGGTATTACGCCTAAACGCATCGACGACACAGTTTACCTGTACTAAGCGCTCAGTCCAATGTTAATAATGGCTGTTTCCTGTGTTTCTGTTTAACCGAAGTTACAATAAAGTTTTTTTTAAAAAAGGGTATATATATATTATACCTATGCGACATTGTTTGCCTGTACAAATCACTCATCCTGGAGTAATATTTATTTTTGAACTTTTAGCGGGAACGTTCTCTGAAAAATAATAAAGGTTGGCAGACACTGTTTTTGCTCTATGACAGGGTAGCAACGAGTTGTAAATTGTGTTTTTTTTTCAGCTAAAGTTGTGGAAAGTTATCTTTTGAAAAATATATTACACCGGAAACACCATAATGTTGTGCACCTACTTTTTTGAAATTATATGACAACGGAAACACAATAATGCTCTGCGCCTCACTCGATTTATGACATACTATACTAAAGCGCTCCATCTAAATGTGTGGCACAGTTTACAGTTCTTATTAATCGCTCTTCCAGGCATTCAACGCGGGGTAACAAAGTTACTTGTGGCTTAACCCGGCGTTTCGACTCCGGGTCCCCGGCTAGTCTAAATATTAATACCACGGAATTGCATTTTGGATTTAGTCTCTTTTGTTAATTCTAAACCGATGAACGTAGTCATAACCTTTTTGTTCCTTTCGCCTACTTCCATTGCTTTTTTTGTTTTTGAACTTGTAGGATCCAACTTTATGGTCAAATCTTAGTTATCTTAAACTTCATAACGATTTTAGTCGTATCGCAGGTATAATAAAACATTTCCAAAAAATCGCTACACCACATGCAATAATATTTAATAAATTGATATGCCAAAACGTCTTTGTTTCTTTCTTATGAATGTTAAGTGTAGTGCAGTATTGTTTTAAAGTATTAATTTTCACAGGTTATTTTTTTACAAGCATCTGATTCTAAAGTCTGATCGGCTAGCGTTTTTTTACTGCTTTGGGCATCTTAAACTTATGACCCTTGCTTTGCCAACTTTTTTTTAAGAAACAATTATACAATGTCACAGTCAGTTAAAACATGTCAAAAATGTTCCTTTCAACATCTGCACCTGCTGCATTTTCTGCAGTTCAACAGAACTTGCTGGGTCTGCAGTACTGTCAACAGAACTTTCTGGGTTGCTTACAACATTTTCGGTCAACTTTTTTTTTCTATTATTAAAAAATTACACACGACGAACAAGAATCTGAAATCTTTTAGCCTGCAAGGGCTTTTCATTATGTTATGTAACAAGGCAAAAAATGTCAGGGTTAAAGAATACTCATATTGTATTAAATGGTACTAATATTTGATAACAAAACGCATTCTACGATCATTGAACGCACGCTACAATCTTTGAACGCACACTACGATCTTTGAACGCACACTACGATCTTTGAACGCACACTACGATCTATGAACGCACACTACAATCTTTGAACGGTATGAATGTAGTTTCTCTAGTAACTCCTTTTGGGGTGCTGCGAGGTTCTATTTTATTTTGTGCATCAAACTAATGTTCAATTCTTCGTTAATATCCATAATAAAAAATTATTCATGTCTTATACTTTCAATTCTGACACTAAACTAATTTGTTTAATGATAGAAGCTGTGTATAATATTACGGGGACAAAGGAAATGTAGAGATAATCAGAACCTAACAAGGAATGTGTCACCTCCATTATAATGAGCTACCTATTGCGAATATTTAATTATAGCAAGCTGTCAACGCTGATAAAAAATTCTTGACTACATTAACCATAATGCATTGCATTTTTATGGGAACTTTGAATTAGCAAATATAACAGGATTTAATGAAATGTTTCTCTCTTCATTTATACTGTTTTTCAAAGTTTTTTTGTAGAAAACATAAATAAAGACTACTGAAGTTGAAGAAATTTACATATCTAAGTAATAGGTAAACCAAAAAAATTACAATTAGTGAGAATCATTTTTCAAAAAACACCAGAAAATATCCATATTTTTCAGGAATTATTTTTTGACAAATTTCGCAAATGGCCAGTTTCCCAATAAAGTTTTGTGGGAATTTTTTTTTTACGCAAATATGACAAAACTTAATTCCCATGAATATTAATTCAGTTAAAGTACTCATATTGTTCTTTTTCACAGCTAACATTTGAAAACTTGTTTTTTTATAGATTCTATCAAGCGATTCATTCAAAGTTTTAGAACGAACTCTGTTTCCTGCTTTTTTCAATGATCCAACACGATTAAAGAGAATATTACAAGAAATGCAATCACGTGTTAATGCATATGCTTCAAGTTCATAGCAATTCAAAAGAAAGAAATGAATTTACTTTCAAATTGTGTTTTTGAATTTCTGCGTAATTATTTCTTTATTTTTTGGGATTTGGTATCATTACATTGGATTTTTATTCCAAAAATTATTTTGCTAAATATACATTGATCATTTCCAGAGCAATTTTGTTAAAAAAAATAAGTTTGTAGAAACCTTTATTTTTTCGTAGTTTTTAAGATAATAAAAAATACATGTCATTGTATATGTTAGCAATGTTATTTATGCTAGTGAGTAGTTTACATATAAAAATGTTTAACCTCTAATTAATAATTTTGTGATTTCTAATGTTTTCCATACACAATCTATTTAAATTAACTTTTATCTTGTTTTCTTCATTTCAATTTGAGGATTTTTACCTGGTTAATCATGTACTGTGCAACATGTTTCTTTTCATTCAAATATAATTACTGTAAATAATTTACTGTAAATTTTGTATGCTTGTCTGTGTATAACAATTCTTGAGGCAAATTAAAGTTACAATACGGCGATTTCATTATCAATCATTGTCGATGACAACAGATTGCATCATAGAATTTGTTTTTTAAATAATGTTCATTTTAAATAAAGGTATTTCCCGTATTTTCTTCAATAAACGGCCTGGTTTGTAAAAATTTTAAGATTTTTAGGGGGCGTTTATTAGAGAGGGGCGTTAATAAGAGGGGATTTATAAATCTTGTTAGGAGTTGAAGTATTAAGAAATAGAAATCTATTTAATGTTTCCGATTTGTGTTAATTAAAAGAAAGGAAACAAGAATTAATAATGACAAACCTTTTTTTAACAAAAATTATATTCTTTCTGATAAACGCCCCTCCTTTCATTGCACTAGGGGAGGGGCCGTTCATTAGGGAGGGGGGTTTAAATAACATTTTCACTTTTAGAGAGGGCGTTTATTGAGGTAAATACGTTCACTAGTTTTTAAAAAAGTGTATGACCCACCATGGTTATGTTGGTACAATTAAAACATCATTTAAAAGTTCATTTGGTTGTCTTTGTACTATTTCTCATTAATTGTACTTGAGCAGGGTGTTACCTAGCACAATTGCAGAATGGTAAAGGTCCTCTTTCCTCTTTTCTCCCCAATATATCCGGGGAAGTATGCATCTCTCTTAAAAAACATGATATTATTGATTTTAGTTTTGCTCGAGTACAACAAAAATAAATATTCTATCATGTTTTTACGTTATTTCCGGGCCTGTTTAGCTGATATAATGAAAAAGAATTTCAAAGCAGCACTAGTTGCTATGTTCCAGCCATCACCCTGTTGATAGGTTGCAATAACCTTTACAAGATTCCACTGTAACAAAAGCTTTACAACAAAATCAGTGTCTGGTAAACCAATCAGTTTAAAAGAAAAAGTTTGAAAAGATAATGTCAAAATTCAAAACAAAAGATGCAAGTAAACTTTGTCATCTTCTTATTTGTATATAATATATAAAAACATTTTCGTCAATATAAATCGATACAGCTTTTTATATCACTACAATTTACATGGATTGAGGCTGATAATTGTCAAAACCTTGACTGAGGGTTTTTTAAACATTTTGTTTAACCTTAGTAAACATTGAAGTTGTAAAGGAAAATATTCTATTCTAATATTCTAAAATCACCTATTGAGAATATCTTTGTAATTATCTCCTCTGTTGTTGAATCCACGCCCTTTTGCCTTAATAATTACTTTTACTGTTGATTTTTCTTTAGAATAATAAAAAAGGTTTGTAGTATGCGTCCTTAAAGAAGAAAATATGAAAGTAGTGGCATTAATAAGGTAACCTCAATATATTACATAATGTTTTTAACATAAAAATGTATTCTTAAAGAGAAAAAGTGTAGCAAATTTTTATCGTTTGTATTTAAATTCATTGAAATAAAATAATTGTTTTCAGTTTAGTTCTGACGATACTTAAAAATTGGTTATAAAAGATGGGGTATGAAAAATAACGAAATTGTGACCTGGTCTTTGTGGCAGTAATTACAATTTAAAATTAATTTTGGGTAAATTGGGAACAAAAAAAATAGGATTACAAAATCAAGCTATTTTCAGCACCACCAAACGATAAACCAAATAACAAAACATGAACTGGCAGGCAGGCAGGCAGACAGACAGACAGAAAGTATTATAATATAGATTTTTTTAATAATGCCTTTAAGAAGAAAATGATAGACAAGTTTTTAATATCATTAACTTCATTTCTTCCCATTAAATGGTACATTAAAATAATGGTGATAGTAATTGTATTTGCTATGCCCAGGTACACTTAGGAATTTTAAAGGTCACCAAACACAAACTTCTTTTACTTTTTTTTATTTTAACGCCAACATAGCACTCATTATGAGAACAATTTTTAATTATCTTATGCAACTTTTTTACTACTTTTTTTTATTATTTCTTAAAACTTGCCAAAAACAAGCTTAACTTCGTTTTAATTACATTTAATTACACAAAATAAAAAAAAGAAACAAAAAGAAAAGAAAATAGTTAAGCTACTTGTAAAATTGAGTATACAAATGACCTTTAAAGAAAGTTAGTAAAGTGAAAAACTTGTTTCATGAAAAATACAAGTCGAACACAAATTTCGTTATATAAAAATTCCTATAATGCCTTTTTAAATTCCACATCACAAACATACAAGAAAAGGCAGCAAGAGACTGCCTGGTGATTTCCCTTTAACTCAATATGGTAACTCTGACCGTTTATTTGACCTCCCTTCCAGGGTTCAAAGTAATATAGTAATATAGAGTTAGTTTGCAAAAATTTGCTAACTTTTTACAGCTGTGGTCTGGAAGCACTTTAGGTCACTTGCCATTTATCCATTTATTATAGTTATTGTTTATTTTGTTGCAACAACCAATTATAATAATAGGTGATAAAACAATTGATAAAAAATAGGGTTCACAATTTTAGCATTTTCTTTGTACAATGAATCATAAAGACGGCGTTTTGATTCGCAAATTGCAAATTGTGACCTGTTAACTTAAACCCTGCCTTCGTTGCTTTTTGTAGATGATCAAGCCATGTCTTTTAACCATCTTTTTGCGTTTATTCTTTTCAGGAAACATTTTTCTTGGTAATGAAAATGCATTTTGGGTGTGATTCTTACATATGAACAAATCACATGCTTATGCTGTTTAGTCCCCTTTTAAACAAAAATGGTACCATGTTAAAATCTTGTAAAACAACTTCTAATTTTCCTCAGTGGAGGCAAGGATAGCTGCTTCAACATGATGCATTGTGTAAAAAATGGGCATGAAATTGTTGCACTTGCTAACCTGAAACCTAAAGATACAGATACAGGTAAATTCTTGTTATGGAATGTCATTTCAACTAAGTGAGGAGGTTTTTTGCTTTGGTAACATTAAAAAAAATAAAAAAATTCAGCCACCTTCTGCTGAAAGCTGAAGAACAAGGAAGACGTATTTATTTTTAAAAACTTAATTGAATTTCAACATTAATTTATTAATTTTCACAAAATATTGCATGTGTAAATGGTTAAAATAATAACATAGAACAATGGATAAGCAGTCAATTTGCGAATAAGATCACTGCTGTAACAGTTTTGACTGTCTCTTCACAGTCCGTTAAGCTAAGAAGATATGTAATGTTCAACAAAGAAGATTTGTGAAGTGACATTGAAATTGCTCACTGCGTACTTGCAAGATATTGTTCTATAAAAATATTTTGACAAAAAGGTGCTTTTATTATCTCTTGTTGCTGGTACTTATGTTATCTAAATAAGTCAAGAAAAGTTTGTAACATGTAACAAAGAGGTTTTAACAAACCAGAAAAAATGAATGATTGAATAAGTTACTGAATAAGAAGAAAAACAAGTTTGTATTTGTAAGAAAATTATAAAAAGCATGTGGTGCCAATGCATATTCTAACGTTGACCTTGCTAGTTTTAATTTCCTTTCTATACTCAAGATATTTTAAATTCAAGAGAATTTTTAATCTTTTACAGATGAATTAGACAGCTACATGTATCAAACGGTTGGCCATCATGCTATCGAGTACTGTGCTGAAGCTTTGGATTTGCCGTTATTTCGACGTACAATTAATGGAACGTCAGTGTGTCGAAGTGCGACATACAAGAAGTCTGCTGACGACGAAGTCGAAGATTTGTATGAACTGTTGAAAGAGATTAAAGTGTGTATTGTTAGGTAATCTTTTAGCTAGTGAAGGTAGAACTGTTAAGTGTTTGTTACTTTCTGCTAGGCTGCATTATCTGAATCACTGTGATTTAGTTGGGGTAGTAAACCTCTAGCACAGTAAGCCCGTTGCGAGGTTCTGACCAAAAATCAGCTCTGAATTAAGGGTGAAACCTTTTCATACAGTAGAATAACTGTTTTCTAGCCTGATTGCTTTATGACTTAAGTCGTCATTACATTGCCAAGAAAGTGCTAAAAATGGCAGCCGAGACTAAAGAAGTTGTAAAAATTATAATTAATAGTAAATTTGTTTCTACTTTGTTTATGTTAGGAAAAAATTGAATTTGATGGTGTATCTTCTGGAGCCATCTTGTCAAACTATCAACGCGTGCGAGTTGAGAATGTGTAAGTTTGTTTCAATACCGTTCATTTTGCCAGTACATGAAGACCAGGTTCTACTTAAACATTAATAGCTATAGCTCCTAACATTTGGTATCTGGACAGTACGTAAGAATATTTCTTCTTTTAGTGGTGGCTGCATTTTGGCAATAATCAGGCCTAATTTAATGAAACACTAAGATAAATGACATAACATAACATTATTTTGGTAATAGAATAAAATGTTTCCCACATACTGCACTTAGTCAACCAGCTACTCCTTTTCCTTGAAAATTTGCGTCAGCCTTCATAAATTTTTCAGCCCTAATTATTGTCATGTACTCAAAATTTCGTTGTTGCAGACCAGCCCAATGCGATATCCGTTGATATTTTTACATTCATTGAATCTATTTCAGCAGCTTGCTGATTCTCTATAGCAGTAACTGAATTTAAAAAATGGTCAATATTTTTGTTGACTTATTTTCTGTCAATGACTTTTACGGTTTATTTTGTTTATTTTTGTTTCATTCCTCAGTCTCTTTTATTTTTATTGTACTTTCTAAAGTTTTTGCATTAGACATGTCAAAGTATGAAGCAAACGCCATCTTTTAAGATTTTTTTTTTACATTATTGTTCCTCAGCAATCTCTACACCTTTTAATTGGACAAAAATATTTTCTCTTCATGATTTCGAATACGAGTTGAAATATTTCTACTCACTCTCAAACTGGAAGAAAGAGAAACAAACTTGAAAGGAAAGTTTGAAATTACCAATGCGCGTGCTCAGAACGTTATCTGTTCGAAATCTATTAAGCAGAATGTGGCGTGGTTGCAGCTCTTGCACCCACGCCAAGCAGAAAAGTTTTTTGTCTATTTCATTCAGATAAAAAAAAAGAATATCAATTTGTTAATTTCAATTAAAGAGCGTGAAGAAAATAGACAACAGTAGAAAATTAGCACGCATGTGCATTTAGAGTATTTCAGATTTCTCATTGGATTTGTTTACAATGAAGATAGATTACAAAAAAGGAGCACAAATTATGATCTATTGAAATTCATCTTGTGTTTTTTGTTTTGTTTTTTTCTAAATGATAGAAGAACACTCTTATTGTGGAGTTTATTATTCAAATTATTTTCTAGTAGAAAGTTTTTCTAACAGAAAATTTTTGACCAAAATATTTGTGGAATCCGCCTTTTAGCGTTCATAAGGATGTTTGAATTTACAAAAATGTTTTGGTCACTAGCAATAGTGAAGTGACCTATAATATATAATGTCACAGCTTTTCTCTAGATTAGTTCAGTTATTAGTTTTTTCTAATTTTGTGCACAAAGTTACTTATTAATAAACTAGTCGATAAGGCCCGTGGAAAAATCCACTTAGGCCAAAAAAATAGATTTTTAAGGTGTTTTGCTGTCAGCAATGCATATACAAAAAAAAATTGGCAAAATTTAGTTTATCCGTTGCCTGTAATGTGTAGAGGTTGGAACGCTGATTAAAATAATGTATCATATGTTCATGATGTAGGATCATATGTTTTCGACGAACCCCTAAGGAGGTGTCAAAGTACGAAAAATTTGTATACCCGTTGCCTTCATCGTATAGGTCTTGAAACGCTAATCAAGAAAATGTATAGGATCGTGTACTTTTGACCAACGGTTACGGAAATATTGTGGTTTAAATGTTTTTGATGACGTCATCAACCAGTCCATTCCGAAACGGATTCGGGGACCCAGGTTTGGGAAACTTACCCAAATTGGTCTCAGGTGGTCCCTAGTTACCCACACGGTGAAAAATGACTGACGTCACCACCTCGTTTCCAAGTTATTTGGCCTCAAAGTTTTAAGTGTACTGTAATGGCTTCATTAATTTAAATTAAGATATTGACGTTAAAGTAATGATATTGACGTAACGCCGTAACGTTAGAAAATTTAAGATTTGAGACATAAGTTTTTTGGTGACATCAAAGGAAAATGAACACATCAACTTTGCCTGTTACAGACACACAGACACACTCTCCGTATTATTTAGATTTAAAAAAAAAATCATAATTGCACTTATTTGGGAAAAACCCTAAAATTTTGCTCAAAAAAATGTGTTTTTTAGTTTTTCTCTAAAAATTATAATTATTTGTTAGTGCAGATCATTATCTACAAATCTCATTTGGTCTTATATGAGGAAAAAATCAAGTTACTTGGCAACACCCCTAGAACGGCCCAAATTAGCTAAAAATAGTTTTTTTCACATCTTATTTAAGTTTGCCACAGGTTTTCTCCTGATCCGTTCTTCAGATTTTTTGCATAACGTTGATTATCAATAAATGCTAGAAAGTGAGGATTTTTAATTTTTTAACAAAAATCATATTGAGGGCAACAGGCCACAACCCCAAATTAACCATGAATAAGGCTTTCATGTTTATCTAAAAATGTCATTGTTTCATTGTTTATGCTCATGTGTGACCATTAAGATCTAAACTTGTTTCTATATTTACTCAGGTATAGCCAGGGATTGTCCAATCTCTACTAAATTTTATATCCAATAATATTGGCCATTTTTTTCTCCTAATATGTTAGCACCATAATTTTTAGTACTGAATGCGATTCAAGGGAAGCATATACGTTGTTATCAAGGATGTCATTTTGTGTTAAATATTGTTTAAGATAAATAAAAGTGAACTGTACATATCAGTGTCAGCATGTTAAAATAAATCTGCTAAGAAAGATTTTTTTTGCATTGTTTTATGTGTCAAAATTATTATAAAATAAAAGAGTTGGGATAATGAACAATTTGGGGTATTGATTTTTGTTGTAAATGTAAACTTTACTAAAACCCCTTTTTGTTAGCAACAAGCCTTAAGGCGGGTTTCCACTCAAACGAATGTGGTCGAATCAATCGACATCAATCAAATCGATTGATGGCGTTTTTATTAAAATTGGTTTCCATTTAAATTCTACCATGCCTCGATCGATGGCCATGGAGCGTCTCTGTTGACAACTAAACGATTTTCGCATTCTGTCATCTCTTCAAATTTTTCAATGCATTTGTTGTGACATTGACATAATTGGGTCAAAAAATGTATGAAACAATTTCGTAAATAAATTTTAAAACAAAATGAGCTTCCCCCTTGGCAATACTGTATTAATGATGCTTCTTTTTAATTTTATGAGAATACGGTAACATATATTATGCGTATTTCAGATGGATCAGAAAAGTATAACTTACCAATTGTTCTCGAATAGGACAATTTTTGATCTGGTATACATAATGTATCGTGGATGGTTGGTAACATACATTGCATAGATTAAATCACATTCCAATTTCAAGCATGTTTTATCTTCCACATAGATGTTCACGTCTTGGTGTACAATCACTTGCATATTTGTGGCAATGCAATCAAGTTGAACTATTAGAGAAAATGATGGAATGTGAACTGGATGCAATACTGATTAAAGTAGCAGCTTTAGGTATGTTTTATTAGATGATTTTTGTGCAGAGTAAAAAGTTGAAAGTCTACTTTGATCACAAACACGATATTTAGTGCTATACAGTCACGCATCTGAACAGCACAATCTCCACCGGAAACAGAAATGCATGCACAAACTGAAAGTGGCGACGATTCAAGCAAAATTTAGTGGTTAAAATCATGAAATTATCTCATACATTTCAGCACTCCTTTGCCCATAAAATTTTTAAAATGGTTTTGCCTTAAAGGGATGTCTAAATATTGTGCAATATCAAGCCCTTTGATACAGGTGCCTTAAAGGCAACATATGTAAGTATCCTTTATTCGTAAACAAAATCCTCCACATCTTAACTAATTTAAAGGGATCCCTAGGTACTTTTACAAGTTGGACTTACCTAAACGATTTTTATGAGAATTAATATATTCACTTTTGTGAAAAGTTCATGTAACCCTGTTATATCGTTTTTTAAATTAGTTGGTTTTTTTGCCACCTCACTGACAGTTTTAGAGGTGCCATTCTGACACCATTTGAGGTGGTGCGGGAAAGTCCTTGTACCACCTCCTAAAATGACGTATTTTTCATACCGCAAGGGTGCCAAGCGACGTAGCACCATTAAGGGTGCCAGACTAGCGCAGTTACAGAAGCTAATATTTATGTTCTAAATAGACATGCTTCCCGTATCCTGTGCAAGTAATGTCTGGGGTTAGTAAAAAATGCATTTTAACTTAAGTATTAATCTCTGTAACAATATAAATAAATAATAGGAACGAGATTATATAATTGCAAATTTATAAATTAGTACAACGAACAATATATTATTATTATTTATCTTCCACCCGTAAGGAAATTGCCATGTCAAATATTTTTAGATATTTGATATAGAATATTTGACACTCCTTTATCTTTTTATTAGCTGCAAGGAAAAATAATTCAATTAATCCTTAAGAAGAGCGGCGGGAAAAAATCTTTGTTGTTATGTTAAACATTACATTGTTAAGCTTTTTTATTAATTTTGAAATCTTTTTTCTATTCTTTTTTTGGAAGAATGATAAAACATATACTGGATTCGGTGGAATCAAATAACGAAATTATTCAATCTTCGTCGTCGTCGAATATCACAAGCTTGACTGAATAATTTTCGATATTCGATTCCATCTTATCCAATATCTGTTTAATATTAAAATCAACATAGATTGTATAATCACATATATGAATTATTACTAGTGAAAATAACTTAGATCGCTAAAGGACTGTATTAGACACTGAGGTAAAAAATAAAATGTGCCGTATATATATATATATAAATTATTTTTCGAAGTCTTCTTTTCTTAAGTCACAGTGCTCGATACATTGCAGTAGAGCAAATATATTCAGGTATAAAGAAAACAACAGAATATTTGTTTGTACTTAAAGTTTCATGCTGCCGCAAGGGCAACAATCCTCAGCAAACTAATCCGTTAATTACAATACAGTGCAATGTTAATTGTCATGTCTTCTTATCACGTCAATCTTTACTGTCAAAAGACGAAAGCAAAAACTTTTTCTTGTGACGGCATTGGGCCACGATTTCGCTCCGTTTATTCAATAAGTTCGACCCTGTGTATGTTGCAATTTCAAACTTTTCGTTTAGGCATAACGGACATGTTTTTCTTTCCGGTTTATACTCCTGTACTTTCTTTATGATTCGCCAAGTTACACAGGGATTCTTTCCTTGTTCTTTCTTGTTCCAAAACTCTGTAGAAAGAGATGTACTATTTTGGTACTTTTTAGTGTTAAACGATTGCTTATGGTTGGCGTATCTCTTTTTAAACGTTGTTTCACAAAGTCCTATATATTTTGTTGCCTCGTTATTGTCCGTAAATAAAGTGGCTTCGTAAATAATGTTTTTTGACAAACATTCGTTGTTCAGTGGGCATTCTTCTTTCTTGAGACAGTTACAAGTTTTTACTAATGGTGTATTATTTTTTTACATTATATTTTTGTTGTGGGCAGTGATTATAGATTCCATATTGGGCATACAGCTATAACTAATTTTAACATTGTTCTTGTTAAATATTTTGTTTAACTTGTGGTCTTTAGGAAAATGCTTTTTTAAAAGATTTAAAAAGTACTTCCCCACATTTGTGGTAACATTACAGTTGTATGGAGGATTAAACCAAATTATATTTCTTTTACGATTTTTATTTTTGCTTTGCGGAGTTCTGTTAGTTGGGTTATATTTGAATTTGTGATTGTATCCAGAATTTTTTAGTGCAGTTTCGTAGTATGGGACAGATTCGTTAAATATAGCTTCATTTGATGATAGATTTGATAAACGTGTTTCAATGGATAATGGGATTTGTTTTATAATATTTGGCGGGTGGTTTGATTCTTTGTGGACATAGTGTGTCTCGTTGTCAGGTTTGCGATACGGGCTGTATGTGGAATCAGTAAGGTTTAGTGTAAGATCGAGGTAGTTGACAATTTTCATGTTGCATTGAATTATGATATCTAGACCATGATTTTTAAATGTTTTTTGGAACTCTTTTTTTATCCTTTCACTCTCCGGACCACTGATGTTTTTGAAAACTGTAAGGCCATCGTCCCTGTATAAGCCGATGTTTTTCCTATCATACTTTTTGGCTAAAGTGTCTAAAAGAAAGCAACCGACCAATTCGCATACTTCTGCTCCGTCGAAAGCACCCATTGTTACATCAAAAAGTTTTCCTCCTTTTTTTATCCAGATGTCACCTTTATTATATAGTAATGACTTTCTTGCATGATGAATAATTTCCATTTCTTTGTTTGTTAGTTTAGATATACTGTTAGCAAAATTAATTGCATCTTTCAGCAATGTTTCATTAATTGTAGGGTAGAAATCTTTGATGTCAAACATCATGAATTTGTGCGCCTTTTTGTTTTTAATCTTTATAAACCAATCGATAACGTCGGCAGTACTTTTCCATTGGTTTAAATTCAAACGCTCCCTTATTATCTTTATTAAGCTTTTCTACTATAATTTTACTAATTCTTCCTAATTCGTTTTTTGCGGGGTTTATGAGACGGGTTGTTGGATTATTATGAAAGTTGTCTTTATGATCTTTAAGTGTAATGAAACAGTTGTTTTCACCATTAATACTCATTCTGTTCACAACATCGTCATCTTTGATGATTTCTTTGCCTTTATTATTTAAAACTTTGTTTATATTTCCTTTTGACTTTTTGTATTTCTGTGTAATTGACTTACTTAGTAAGTTGTCGTACTCATCCTTCGTAATTTTATACATATTTGATGTTTTGTCGGCTGATACGTATATTTTATCAGATTCCTTTACCGTTTTTATATCTTGTCTTAGTTTAACTTGAAAGTTATTGGTGCTCTTTCTAAATTTTATTTTTGTAATCATATTAATCAGGTCTTTCTCGAAAGGAATCATTTCCGGAACTTGTGATGGTGTTTTGGCAGATTTTAATCCATAGTTTTCTTGTAACTTTTCTTCGGTTTCGTTTTGACCAATAAAAAATATTGCTTTCCATCTCATTCTCTTAATTAATGATTCGATCTTTTCCAGCATCTTCATTTTGTACCTTTTTTCGTTGGCTATTGGTATGTTTTTTGCAGAGTAGTGTAAATTCGTTTTCTCCATTTCTTATGTAGAAGTAAAGTGCTCAACTTATATCGGAGCGTACTAAATTATTTTTCGAAGTCTTCTTTTCTTAAGTCACAGTGCTCGATACATTGCAGTAGAGCAAATATATTCAGGTATAAAGAAAACAACAGAATATTTGTTTGTACTTAAAGTTTCATGCTGCCGCAAGGGCAACAATCCTCAGCAAACTAATCCGTTAATATAATATAATATAATGTACAAAAATAATACACCATTAGTATAAACTTGTAACTGTCTCAAGAAAGAAGAATGCCCACTGAACAACGAATGTTTGTCAAAAAACATTATTTACGAAGCCACTTTATTTACGGACAATAACGAGGCAACAAAATATATAGGACTTTGTGAAACAACGTTTAAAAAGAGATACGCCAACCATAAGCAATCGTTTAACACTAAAAAGTACCAAAATAGTACATCTCTTTCTACAGAGTTTTGGAACAAGAAAGAACAAGGAAAGAATCCCCGTGTAACTTGGCGAATCATAAAGAAAGTACAGGAGTATAAACCGGAAAGAAAAACATGTCCGTTATGCCTAAACGAAAAGTTTGAAATTGCAACATACACAGGGTCGAACTTATTGAATAAACGGAGCGAAATCGTGGCCCAATGCCGTCACAAGAAAAAGTTTTTGCTTTCGTCTTTTGACAGTAAAGATTGACGTGATAAGAAGACATGACAATTAACATTGCACTGTATTGTAATTAACGGATTAGTTTGCTGAGGATTGTTGCCCTTGCGGCAGCATGAAACTTTAAGTACAAACAAATATTCTGTTGTTTTCTTTATACCTGAATATATATATATATGTATAGTATGTGAAGGTGAATCGCGCTTCTAGAGTGCTCGACGGGTAGAGCTATATATTATGTGTCTCGGATTCAATAAAATACACGGTACTTTTGTACGACTTTAAGTTTCATGTTAAACAATCATCAGGTACAAGTTACCAAATATTTTGTTAAATCTATAAGATAAAACAAAACAAGCATTAATACAAAATCATAAACATATCTAAAAATCTCGAACTCTTATATTTAACCCACACCGATTCTCTTAACGTTCTTTAACAAGTATTTGTTGTCATGACGACATTTACTGATAAATTCGTTTTATATATATATATATATATATATATATATATATATATATATATATATATATATATATATATATATATATATATATATATATATATATATATATATATATATATATATATATATATATATATATATATATATATATATATATATATATCTATATATATATATATATATATATATATATATATATATATATATATATATATAGGTTAATGTAAATATTCATCGATTAAAGAGTGCTCAATGTAAAACAGAGCGTTTTATAATGTTAGGTTAAACAAGAGTAAAACTACGTATTATTTGCAACTTAAAGTTTCTTGCAACGCATTCGTCAGGCAAATGGTTTACATACGTTTACATACGTTCGAAATCATGTGATTTATGTTTAACGGAAAAGATAATCATCGTACGTCCCGAACCCATGGGACTACTAAATAAACGAAATGAACTTATAAGTAAATGCCGTCATAAAAATAAATTCACACTGAAAGTATTTAAATAGTATTTATTGTGATAAAATAGAGTCCTTTATAAAGTAATTATTCTGATAATTATTGTATTGTACTAAGTTCTCATAAAATGTAGATCAAAACTGTATGTAAACCATTTGCCTGACGAACATAATATTTAACACTCCCCCCACCAAATATTTACGGGGCTAAATATTCAAAAACTTGCAAAAACATTAAAAATAAAAAATATACACAATGTTTAGGTAGCAAATTTCCTTTGTAGTTCTCCTAGCTTCCCTTCGAGTTTGCGAGTTCGTCATTTTTAACGTACTCGATTGGAATAAGTTTGTTGACTGGTCTTCTTAAAGTCGAGGTTCGGGTTCGTACCTAGGCTCCTCTCACTTGATTATTACGTCCCTTATAGAGCTTGGTTACAACTCCAATTCTCCACAATAATCTTGGCATTTGTTCTTCATGGATAAGAACGACATCAATAAGATGTACGGTTTCCTGATTACAGTTTTTTGAAAACGATCATGACTTTCTCATAAGTTTACTAAATATTCTTCCCGCAATCGCTCCCAAAAGTGCTGGATCAAAGTGTTAACTTTAGTACTGTATGATGCGATATCAGAAGATTTGTACGACAACTGAGTGCCGTTGTTGGACATATGGTAAAGCGGTCTGCCAAACAATAAATTATCTGGCGTTACACGGTCTTCATTTGGATAAACGTAAGTTAAAGTTCGATTATTTAAAATCATTTCCACTTCGAACAGTATGGTTTGAAGCTCTTCGTAAGACAATTTAGCGTTTCCTAAATCTTTTCGTAACTATTCCTTAGTGCTATTAACTACACGTTCAAAAAAAAACCCATGCCAAGGGGCTAGCAGTAGATTAAAACGTTATTGAGATTTTTTGACATAGCAGTGGTGTGGCCAAACGTAGAAATATTTACATTTTCGTTAGAGTCAGTTTTCAAATTTAGCATTTTGCGAATAAGATGAATAAGACCTTTGGGATCCAGAGTCAAACAAAACTTTAGTCTTGACTTGGTGGTGAGGGCTACTTGCGTTTTCTAGCACAACGTCAGTGGTTTGCAGTAAAATGTTGTTGATATTTTGCATGTGAGACACTTTAGTTTTAGAATGGAAATGATCATCAGCCTTCTCGTAATAATCGGAGTTATAAACACCTTTGCAATAGGTGTTCAGGTTTTTGTTTTTCAGCATTCTCTGATCTTGTGATTTTTTTTCAAGCACAAAAAGCAAAGGTTGGCTTTTCTTAAAGCTTCCTTGCGAGCGATACTATCAGTGATAACGTCACATTTATCAGACCAATGATTTTTGTTACAAAACACAACTAATTCTATCAGATCGAGTTAATAAGCCTGCACTAGTTGGTCCTTGCTGCGAAAATGCGAAACAAAATTTTTCTTACCAGCTTCATATTGGTTTTTGCGGTTTCGAATAACAGGATTGATTGGTACTATAGAATTCTCTAGAGTTCTATATTCATTGCGAATAAGTTGAGGAGTTAGGATAAATCTCAAACCTCTTTGCGAATTTCTTGAACATCTCGATCGTTGTAAATCTTCTTTAATTTAAGCAACTCGTTCATGTGCGCGGTTATTATCATCTGTTTGTTCCCATATCTTTCTTTAAGAAGTTTGATCGCGTTTTCATAATTTTCACTTGTTAGAGGTAAACCAGAGATAGAGTGAAGGGCATCCCCTTCAAGATAAGAACGTAAACAAGAAGCCTGATCGCTTGAAGATTTCCGCTATCAGCAGAGATAAAAGTATGGACGTAAAATATGTCATATAGTAATCTTCAGAGAACAAAAACGGGATGCATTGCATTTTATCTGCAACCAAAGTGTAACAAGTTTAAAAAAAAAAACAATAAAGTAAGTCCAGCGTAAATATCTTTTCGTTCTAAGGACGAAATTGATTTGAAGTAGCCCTTCTGGAAGGTTTTGTAAACGTCTATGTTAGAGAAAGTTTAAGCGTGAATGCGTCACTGAAATAGAAATTTAAGGCGCGTAATCACCCTTATCGAAAAAAATTAACATATGCATTTTTTTATTTATTTTAAAGTCCAGGACGAGTTATGACTATCCTGAAAATTTAAAGATCTAAAAGTTACTAGAACTGGAAATAATGGTACTTTAATTTCTTAAGTTATTTCTTGTTGTTTTTTTCCCAGTCGCCATATTTAACGATTTCCTTGATCACTTATTCCCGGCCAAAAAACGGGCCGTCGCAAAATAATAATTTTTGGTCGTATGTAAACAGACAGCCTTGCTTTTTATGAGCACTGAGGTGGAGTTTGCTGAATTACTTTTGAAATCAATAAATCAGAGGCAAAACAAAACAACAAAAAGGGATATCTCTTTGCCTTATGGCCACTAATTATGGTAATTAATGTTTATCACGTGCTTTTCCATTTATTAAAAGGTATGGCCAGGTTTATTGCATAATTTTAACCAACTTCGAATGGGAGAGAGTGCCCAAAGTGTGACTTTAAAGATAGTTAAAGAACTATGGAGATAAATAATTTTAAATCGTAAAAAGGGAAATTCCGAAAACAAAATATATACAGACAATACTTTCTCAATAAAAAAAGCAACTAACTGTTTGAACAAAGAAGCACCATCAAAAAGAAAAGCAAAAGCAAGGCGAAGCTGTCTTCGAAATAACATCAAGAGGTAGCTTGGTGTTGCAAAGAAGCCTGATTTGAGTAAGTTAAAACGTTTAATTCATTTATAATAGAACAGAAACTTTGATCTATTATCATAGTCGGAATTTTGTGGATCTATTTATAAAAAGCATTACGATGGAAATGGAGCTACACATGTTCTGCCACATTGATCAAATTTTGAGTGATGACATGTATCCAGCAAGGGCGTGGTCGATTTTGTAGTGCGTTTATAGTCGTGTGAATCGTAGAATGATTTGCAATGGCGGCTCTGTAGCCGGAGAGTTTGCAATTTCAGTAAAACATTAAAACATGTTCTGATCTCCAGTTTTCAATAAAATTTGCAGGATAATGTTTTTTTTTCTTTATCTTTCAGTTTTTACAATAAAATAGATAAATAAAATGCCAACAAGGTGATTACGTGCCTTTAACAAGGGTCTCGACGTCAAAGGTGTTTAGAACATTCTCATGGATATAGATATTCTGAAATCACATGATTTTTTCTATTGTATAGAAAAATAAAAATCCAATGTGGAAAAAAAACGCAAATATCATGTGGCAAAGCGCTGCAGGAAAATGCGTTTTTAGTGTGAATTTTTCTTAATCACCCGACAATGGTGGGCGACATTTTTTACTTACGAAACACTGTTTTAGCCCTCCCAAGACCAACTATATAAGAACATAAGTCTCAAAATTTAAGAAAATGTTAAGATTATTATAAAACTTTGAAGACTACAAATTTTTTTTACCAAAATATAAATAAAATATAACAAGTCCAAGTACTACACTCTTTAGCAATTATCACCGAATTACGGTAATACCGTAAATTGCAGAATAACCGCTTTACCAAGTTGACGATGGACGTATTTTCAAGAGTCCTTGCCGAGGACGGTGGCTGGAAAAGTCCCCTGTTCACATGAATCAATATTTTTTGAAACTCTGGAGGTCAAAAAAAGTGTATTTTTCACATGGTAAGTTTGTCCATACAAAACATTTAACCCTCATTTAACCCTCCATCCAATTTTAAACCATCAGAACAGAAAACGTATATATGAGACAGGTAAAGTATATATATACATGATTTTATTGACAGTGTTCACAACATATTTCACATGTAAGAAAGACTTATACAAAAATTATGACTACTTGTGAAAATATTTGATTTTTAAGTTATACTTGTTCAAAAATTTGTACAACATGGTAAAACACAATTTCAGTGAAATATCACAAGAAATACGAAAAAACATATTTTCTTCCAAGTTTAAACCTGCTTTCATCTTAATAGTGTCATGTATTTTCAAAGAACGTCTAAATTTCAGCAGATGCTGGATGTTCTTATTTTTTACGCTTTTTTAGCCTCAAGTGTTCTTTAATTGTATTATATATAGCAATTGTGGACTCTTTATTTTCTATTTATAGTCTATGAAGGTATTCAGGCTGAGTAGGTTTTTAAATTTTGGCAAAATCTCAGCCTCAACGTGCTTATAAACTAGGTTCTTATAAAAAAACGTGTTCTCAAATAAACCCTAATTATATAAAGTCAAACGCCAGCCTTTCTAATTCAATTTATTTACTGTCGGCAAAAAATTGCCAACATAAACTACCATTTGCCTGCTCTAGGATGGCAAACTTATGTTCACGTCAGTTATTTTTATTTTGTTTGTGATCATATGCTCCCATACACGAATACGAGTTAAATTTAGAGAGAAATTTATGAGAAAATGAGAACAAAACTTTTGTAAGTTTAGTCACATCCAACATCGGCATTCGCCTCGGCCAAATGCAGAGTTGTTTTACTTTGTATGACTTGGGTCAGTATGGAAGTAACAACGATAGTGGTATGGGTTCCATGTTTGAGGAAAACAAGTTGCGGGTACCGAATGCTGATACGTTACCAAGCTGTGAGTTTGACCCACTACCGTATTATTTGCTTGGCGACCAAATTTTTCCTCCGAAAGAATGGCTCATGAGACCCTTTCCAGGCAATGGCGCATCAGAAGATCCAAAAATCTATAATTATCGTCACTCTAGAGCACGCAGGGTCATTGAAATTGCTTTCAGCCTTATGGTTGCGAGATGGCGCATATTATTAAAACCTATACGATCACCTGTGGATAAAGTTAGAAAACATCTATTAGCGAATAACGCATCATATTGCCCCAGTGCGTTTGTAGATGCTGAAGATGAAAATGGCAATATAAAACCAGGGGAGTGGAGAAACTCTGTAGAAAATGAAGCAGGTTGTTTTCAGCAAATCAATAACAGTAAAGGTAGAAGAAGCAAAAATGAGCCTATCGCCATGAGAGATGCTTGGGCAAGTTATTTGACCTGTAAAGATGGACAATTACCGTGGCAACTACAAGCTCAAAGTAGTACAAAAGCAACACTTCATATAGATAAAAATAGTTCTCTACACTTATCTACTAGTCTGTGCTTCCTGGTAACTATTCATTATAATTATATGGTTGTAACATTTCCCTGTACGATACACGACTAGATGTCGAGGAACCGGTTGGACTCAATTGGCAATGCATTTTCGCCTAGTTTCAAGTTGCTTGAGCTCAAGGCCAATCGTTTTTTTCAAATAAATAATTTTCGGTTTTGCTCTCGTTTTTTAGTTCCTTGATCAGTAGCTCTTCAATGTTTTCCAGGTTTGTTTTCGTTTTTCCTGCTTGTGCGACATTTGCACTTCTTGTTTGGTTCTTCTCTTCCTCAGAATATTCTTCGTTTTTTTCATCAGAGAGAACGGCGCATTCCTCGGTATATTCTTCAACCAATGTCCCCTTGTTTTTATGAGTAACAACATTAGAAGTTAAAACACACCCGGATATGAATTCTTAAAGCCAAAACAAAAAAACTGTACTCCTCATAAATCTTTTTAGCTTTTTGAACAATGGCAGTGGCAATCCCTGATTGATTGACTTTTTTGTAAGAACTTCTTTTTTTAAAGAATATTTTCATCAAGATTTTAAACAAAGATTTTGCCCTGACTCCTAAGACGTATAAACATTTTGATGCCCAAAACATACGTCCATACTAAAAATAGTGACTTACCGTTTTCGACAAAGTCGAAGGAATTCGCAACTTCGTCCCATGCATTTTTGTTAAAAAGCTATATCTGGAGTCACATGAAGTTTTAACAAAAAGTGAATATATCATTTAGAATTTTTCATACCAATCTTTCAGGTGAGTCCAACTTGTAAAAGGATCCCTTTAAATTTCGATTCTCAAGTTGGTCAGGACAAGTTTTCAAATGCCAGTATTCATGTTTTACCAATCGTTTTTTGCTATTCTGTCTTTTTAATGCAAAGGAAAATATCCTGAAATGTTTAAATCGAAGCTGGAGAGTCGTGAGCAATACGGCTTTAGAATTAACAGTTGTTTAGAAAGTTGTTTGTTTTTTTAGCAAATTTGAGGCTAGGTGTTTATTTTTGTGATTGTTAATAAGAAAAGTATTTAAAAAAAAAAACCCTAATGATAGATTCCATACAAAAGTGCTGTAGTTTCGAACTATATTCAAGCAAATCACCTGGACATGATGTACTTCCTAAGATATAGCTAATTTTAGCATCTACTGGAGTAGATTTATAAAGCCAAACAATGAAAACAAAATTATTTTTTGCACATTCTGAAAAAAAACACACAAACATCCCCAAAGAAAATCCAATCTCAACATTCATTTAGCCTTGAATAAATTGGGTTGATGATAATAAGCATATATTTGAGCTGGCAAAATGGTATATTCGTTTTATAAACTGGTTTTGCCAATAATTAAATTTGCTGTGTGTCGTTGAACATTTCAAGCTGTACTAAATAAACGAATCACATTACCTTTAATGTGATTTAATGTTATGATTTTTTATTTCTTGTAGTTGTCATTCTTGTCGTTGTTTTATTGTCATTGTTGTTGTATCATCAATGACGTTTGCGGCCATCCTAGATGTTGTTGTCGTTGTTTTATTGTCACAGTTCTTGTTGTCGCTACTGTCATTTATATGTTGCCGCTGTTGTGTTATTGTTGTTGTTGTTTTAATTATCATCGTTGTGATCACTGTCATTGTTGCGATCAGCCATTACTGCCATTTGTTGCCATCAAAATGTTATAGTCAAATTATTTTTCTAGGTTTAATTCCTTCAAAACACTTGGGCAAAAAATTGAAAAATATGCAGTCACATCTCCTTGATATGGTGAGCATTTCAACCTTCCAGTATTTAACCAAGTTACATCTCTCTAATGTGGGTAGTCTTTCAGATGTCTATTTCTAACTCATTTACCTCCTTTATATCGTAAGCGTTTTAACTATATATCTATATTATTAATCAAGTCACATGATTGAGGATTTTTTAATAAAGTGCAAAAAAACGTAACTATCTTTAAGCAACTACATCTGCATGCAAGAAAGAAAGATAGAAAACAGACCCTGTACCAATCTTTAGAAAAAACACCTTAAAGCCGCATCTTTAATAAAGCTTAAAACGCACTAAATCAAATGAGTAAACTATTTCTAGTTTGCAACACTGTTCGCGCGAGCGTTCGAGTTTTATAATTGCTGAAACTGAGCAACACAAAAAATTTTGTGTAGATTATCTGATATAAATTTGATATATTTAAATGTATTTTTGATCTCTATTACGGGAAAAAATTGTGTTGTTTTTTTAGAGACATTTTGATGTTTTTCCTTTAGTGAAAAAAGTAAATTTTAATTGTAGAAGAATTGGTGCTCATTTGCTAGGTTTTGAGTATTCACACTACTGGTCGTAAAACTACCAAAAGTAGTTTTGAGTATTCACACTACTGTTCATATCTCTGCCAATAGTAGATTTGAGTATTTACACTACTGGTTAAAAAACTACCAAAAGTAGTTTTGAGTATTCACACTACTGGTTAAAAAACTACCAATAGTAGTTTTAAGTATTCACACTACTGGTAAAAAAACTACCAATAGTAGTTTTGAGTATTTACACTACTGGTCGTAAAACTACCAAAAGTAGTTTTGAGTATTCACACTACTGTTCATATCTCTATCAATAGTAGATTTGAGTATTTACACTACTGGTTAAAAAACTACCAATAGTAGTTTTGAGTATTCACACTACTGTTCATATCTCTACCAATAGTAGATTTGAGTATTTACACTACTGGTTAAAAAACTACCAAAAGTAGTTTTGAGTATTTACACTACTGGTCGTAAAACTACCAAAAGTAGTTTTGAGTATTCACACTACTGTTCATATCTCTACCAATAGTAGTTTTGAGTATTCACACTACTGTTCATATCTCTACCAAAAGTAGTTTTGAGTATTTACACTACTGGTCGTAAAACTACCAAAAGTAGTTTTGAGTATTCACACTACTGTTCATATCTCTACCAATAGTAGTTTTGAGTATTCACACTACTGGTTAAAAAACTACCAAAAGTAGTTTTGAGTATTTACACTACTGGTCGTAAAACTACCAAAAGTAGTTTTGAGTATTCGTGCTACTGGTTAAAAAACTACCAAAAGTAGTTTTAAAGTATTTACTCTACTGGTTAAAAAACTACCAATGGTAGTTTTGAACTAACGAAAGTAGTTTTGAGTAACTCGACCAATAGTAGTTTTGAATTTCACACTACTGGTCGTAAAACTAACGTAAGTAGTTTTGAATTTCACACTACTGGTCGTAAAACTAACGAAAGTAGTTTGGAGTATAAAACTACCAAAAGTAGTTTTAGTAAACTACCACTAGCTTATTACTAATCAGTTAAATGAAATCCATAGAAAAAAAGGCTCCTTGTGCTGTTAATTGAGATGGAAATAATAGAATATGTTGGGTTAAAGAGTTTTTCAGGTAGCTTAAGCAGCACGATATGTCCACAAATCTGATGAATGAATTGAGATTTAAGGATTAATGCTGTCTTTTGATAGTTTTTATGGTTTTGATTGATAAACTGTGCATAAAAAAAGTTGCTGTTTATTATTCAGCCATAATTTTTTTACAACAAAATTTGTCTACAAATAATTAAAATCAAAATTTGGAAATATTGCGGCATGTATGTTCCCAAAAGAATTCTTTTGATGTACGATGCTAACTGACTCCAATAATCATGTTTTCACTAGAAGAAAAATAATTTTAATGTTAATAGCGCTACTCATCGCTCAATGAAAACCGTGCTTGATCCAGCCAACTGCAATATGTCATAATTATTAACTGATGCTATTTACAACAGGTTTATACGGGAAACCCGTAGCGCTGATTGGCTAAAAAGCCTTAACTACAGGCTTTATACAGCATGGTATAACTTTTAACCTCATAGTAACCATAATGGTAGCTATAAATGCAAACGAATAACATCGCTGAAGAATCGTTAAAACATAGCTAGCTACATTTTACAGACTCAAAAATCAAGTTGCAGTAAGTCCGAAATTTTGAAACACTGTACGTGAAAAACAGCCATTTCAACTCTTCGTAACAACGACGTCCATTCAATTTATTTCTCTTTAAGTGATCACAAAAAGATCGAAAGTTTATAATCATATCACACGGCTTCAAGTAAACAGCAATAACATGTCAGACCTCATCAGTTCAAACAACCGTGGTGAAAAACGTCCTTTGCAAAATATTAAAAACGGTACATCCATTTTATCATAAAAAAATGTTGATAATTTTAAATCCATGTTCAATGGTGCACACATAAAACGTCATTAATCAGCAAAATGAGCAACAAGCAAAATGGCATTGAATTTTTGTGACTCTTTTTTTGAGTTCTTTTGAATGAATCCACTTTGGTTAAAAAAACGTTTAAAAATATATATATAGGATATTCGAATGTTTTGTTTTCTCTTTGTACATGTAGCTATTTAAAAAACTGATACTATGAACTTCAAATCGAACGTTTTTTTTCTTTATCAAAACCTGCTTTTACAACCTTGTCACAAGAAAGTCTTTAGAAAATAATCCTGGGTTCTACAAACCCAAACAAAATACTATCGGTTAATAAAAACAATATAAACTGTTTTATCTATCTCTTCCGAGAAATATTACTCTTGAGTTACTCTGATATTAATATTTCCACATAATTTGAGATGTTACAATTGGTGTCAACACATACTTTTTTAGAAAAGAAAGTTTGATCTAAACGTTTGTGGTGAAGGAGGCGAGTACGAGACAATGACACTCGATTGTCATTTGTTTAAGAAAAGGATTGTTATGTAAGTAGCGACTTTGAAACTCTCATAAAATAGGGTGTTATATTTTGGTCGGTGAACATCCAAGTGTAACCTGGTGCATCTGCCATATATGTCTTTTTTTATGCTATTTTTTATCTACGTCCAACATGACATTGGTTTACGAAGGTACAATACTGCAAAATATTACAACCAAATACAAAACAAAATATTTGTATCTATCTTAAATGAATGCAGAAAGAACCCAACGAAAAACTTAAAATCAACCTCTATTTCAAGATCCAAACAATCGCCCAACCTAAAAAAAACATGAAAAGCTAATAAATTTATGGATCTGAGCTTGGATTTACGCTTATAAGAACTTTATTAGGAGTCACAACAGCAAAAATTGCAATTTAAGCGTTTGTTTTGTTAAAAGTATACTTCGTTTTTCCAAATATCTTTAGTTTCACTGAGAATGCTAATATAAGAATAAAAAGGTAAAACTTACTACCAAGTGGAGAAGATGCCAATTAATTAGCTTTTAGAACTGAAATTTTCCTATTATTTTTAAGGGGATTTTGCCTTATTAAATATCTGGTTTAAAGAGGATTCTTTAACTCAAACCAACAATATACACATTTCACCCTCAACCTTTGAATGTGCTTTTTTTCTAATGTACTATTTTGTATTTTCGTCTAATTTTAACACAGAGACGAGCAAGAATTGGTAATCCATTCTGACGATGCTTTTGCACCTGTCGGGTATCTGACTTTCAAAAAGATGCATTTGGAAGAGAAAAAGATGGTATTATTTTTCATGGTTTTCGGATTTCAACTTCTGATATCCTTGTGGGACCTAAATGCACTGTTGCTTCGTCTCTGTTTAAACAGTATGGTTTAATTTAGGCGTGCTCCGAAATTCTATCATTCAATTTTTTTTTAATTTTACCAACCGTGGGTTGTCAGTAAATATAGTGCTCGATTTTTAGTTTAAGCTGAGCTCCGGTGGCATTTTTAATCCCATAACACTTTAATAATAGCTTGTTATCATATTGTCACGTGGTACATGTTTATATTAATACACCCCACATAGAAAATGTTATAGAGGGCGTGAGAAGAATTTAGCGCAATTTATTTTCCTCATAAATACACTTGCAGCAAGGTTTTTAGCATAGTTTTCGTTTGAATGATACTTCACAACGAGATTTTTGTCTGATTATACGATCCTGTTTTTATTCAGATTAAATTTCGGAGGTTGTCTAGGGAGTTTTAATAAAACTGAGTAAATAGATAACTTTTTTTTTTTTTTAGAAAACGCCATTACGTTTAGTGAATATGCATTCGGCCGAGTATGTTGAACTAAGAGCATTGATTGAAAAGCTTCAAACGGTAAAACAGATTGTTATAGTTATATTTTTCATGCATAAATTTCTTCGCTATTATATATAAAGGCTACAAAAATATCGGGTCTGTCGAGTGCAGATGGTGGAAATGAGCTGCAATTAATTGGAAAATACTTTAGTGGTAGCGCTTCTTGTTCTTTTTTCCTTTCACTATCAAACTGTTGATCAAGCCGACTTTATCTCAACTCGAATTGTTTTGTATTC
Organism: Hydractinia echinata; assembly: GCA_030067915.1. Lineage (NCBI taxonomy): Eukaryota > Metazoa > Cnidaria > Hydrozoa > Anthoathecata > Hydractiniidae > Hydractinia > Hydractinia echinata. Next base: position 98,018 of record JASGCC010000308.1, on the reverse strand, counting down.
CCCTTCAATTTTCACTAACACTTTCTCATAAAGGTCCCTTGATAATTTAAACCCCGGATAATGAGAACACCTGCTAAAGCAAAGAATTTCTATACCCTGCAAGCTTGATCCCGGCCTGAAGAAGAAAAGAAAGAAATTTAAGCAACATTGAGTCATAAAAAACTTGTGTACCGTTTTTAAAACTGAATCACAGTGTTTATAAATCTCCTTAATCGACTGCAAGTCGCTGAAATTAAAAACTAATTCCATTTCGTAACCGTCTTAAGGCTGCTTCTTGAATTGTATATCGATAAAGAACACGAAGGCCGTGATTTCTTTCTTTTTTTTTCTTTTTTTTTTCATTTCTTGTTATGCCTTGTTTTATATTGTGTATTTTATTATAGTCAACTAGTGCAAGTAACGACACATCTGTCGAAAAGACACCAGTCAAACAAAGTAATACTATTGCTTGTAATTTTTGGAACATGAAACTTTTGTTGTTGTTGTTGTTGTCGTTGTTGTTGTTGCTGTCGTTGTTGTTGTCTTGCTCGTTTTCATTTTTGTTCTCGCCGTCGTCGTTTTTGTTGTTATCGTTATGCACCCTTTTTTTAAACTTTTTTAGTGGTTGCTGTTACATTTATTTATAAGTACAGAAACCCCTTCTAACTCAGAAATTCGCGGTAATTAAATGCCCAAAGTTACTATTTAAAACCTGTAATTAAAATTTAAAAAGAGTTTTTTAGCAGTCGCAATACAAAGCTTATACACACGTATACTTTATTTTCCTTGTTTACTTAACGCAAACAAATAGTATCGTCCGGATATGGTTCGCTCACCTGTGAGAAAGGCTGTATTGCAGCTGGTGTTGTGAACATTTAAAAGAAAATAATGTCAATTAACTCATTTTCAAAATAATGATAAACAAATTTCCTGTTTTGCGTTATTTTAATGCTGTTGTCAGTCAGTTAAAGTAAATCGCATTAATTAAATTATTTTTTAAAGGTTGTTATAAAGATTTTAATTCCTTATAACAATTAGACTTACATTTAAAATAAGTTGCTAATGGTGCTATAAACTTGATAATTAGGTCATTCCATTGATGTACCAGCAATCCGGAATAAGCCATACATATGCAAGACGAATAATGAAATGTGGTTGGCTGAGTTGGTTTGCATGCACAAAAAAGAAACAACGATTGAAGAATCAACTCGAGAAACAATGGGAAAATTACAAGGTGTTGCACTGGGGATTTAAAAATCATTTTTTTCGCAATTCGTCTTTACATGTTTCTACTTTTTAAATCATCTGGGGAAGGCAAGAAAAGCATTTGTTTTTAAACTGTCCAGGTTTAGCAATTGTAAGGTTGTGTTCCTTGATTATCTAGTCAAATCACGGGTTTTATCATTTAAGGCTATAACAACAAATCGTCAATCAAAAAATCATTTCATTTTTTGAAGGATTAAAAACTGTTTTTAAATTAATATTAATATGCGTTATTACATTTACAATTTGTAGGGTAATCTTAAGCAGCCTTAACACGAAGTCTCTTGTCTAGTCTTTATATAAGTTTACACGATTTCGGGCGAGATGAAACTCATTTCGATGTTGATTTCATTTTACCCTCAAAATAATCACGTAAACACGATTTACCCTAAATGAAACTATTGCACATGAGTATAGAACTATTGCGCATGTTCAAAAATCAACTGCGCATGTGTACAAAGTCATGACGCATGTGCAGTAAGTACAACCCTGATATGAAAAACTCCATTAATGGTGGTTTCACCTTTTTTAGATATTGTCTCAAGCAATGGATACAACATGAGAGATATCTGCTTAGTTCATATATTTTGTTCTGATATGAATGATTTTGCAAGAATCAATTCTGTATATGAAAACTATTTCGAGAGTAATCCTCCAGCGAGGTGAGATGACTTTTTACAATTACTTAATGAAAATAAGTCTTCCGCAAAAACGACAATACCTTATCGGATGAAGTATTCGTCTAACAAAATTCTTAGTCGGATGGAATATCCCGTCACCTAAAGAGAATTTCGTCACTTTATTGTCCATATTTAAAATTTCTTGTTTACCTATTTTCAGTCACTTGTATGTCAGACGGTGAAACTTAAAACAACTCCATATTATAATTCGCTGAACAAAATAAGCACCATTTGCAAAACGTGCGAACGGTGCACAATTTCACAAAACTGGCGAATTGTGAAATTGGCGGAACTAAAGTAATTAAGTATATTATTGCATTTGATTCGCGTCTGCATTCTAAAGCTGTCAAAACACTAGCGTTACAGCTGAAAAATTCTAATGCGCATGCCCAGACACTGCAGTAGGAACACGTTAATGGAAAGTTCCCTACTGGAAATCCATGTTACTGTACTTGGTGTCACATGTCATTATTGACAGCATGAAATTTTAGCTAGGTGGATGCTGAATCAGCACTTATTTTTCATTCTTAGAGTCTGCGTAGAAGTACGATCGCCTCCAAATATTGTTTTCAAATTAGAAGCTTACATCAATGCTACTGACACAAGAGAGGCGCTGCATGTTCAAAGTATATCGTATTGGGCACCTGCTAATATCGGACCATATAGTCAGGCTGTTAAAGTAATCAGATTTTTTATACGGGTGTTACTATTGTGGGCTATTTTTGATTTTGAGTTATTTCCTTCCGCCGTTGTTTGCCGGGCATTGTGAGATCTTAGGTTGTCTAATCAAGAATTTAACAAATTTTGATTTTTACTCCAAATTGACACAATATAGCAGGTAGGTGTTGCACAAAAAACGTACTAGTGTTCACTTATTCCCAAGAGATATTATTCCGATGAGAAATGATTCCAGAATATAATTTTTACAGGCTGACTAAATGAGCATAGCTTAAATAGTATTCGCCTATTAATTTTCCGAATTTTTTTTCAGTCATTTCACTCTGTATCGAAACGAATTCGTTAAGGTTAAATTTTCCTGTGAACCGACTCCTCCCCGCTATGAAATTCTTTTTGACACGATTCCCTTCGCAACGTGTGAACGTGGTCTGAAGCGCCGCAAATTTATCCCACCGTACAGAAATTACCCGTGTAGTATTGCGCTTAGTTCAGTTGTTATATTTCATTGTGGAAATGTCTGTCGTCTGTCTCTCTGCCTGCCTGTCGGTTTGTTTATTTTTGTTTATTTTTTTACTTTGGTTGATTTGTTTTTAATTTCTTTCTTTAGGTTGGTAAAAATGTGTATTTTTCTGGTTCAATTGGCCTGATTCCATTCACTTTAGAACTCGATCCAAACGGTGTTGACGCAGAGGCGTTGTTATCTCTCCACCATGTGAATGTTGTGTCGAAGGTGATTGCTCCGAAGCGGTGCGAATCCAGAGATTATGGTTGCATTACTTGTTATATTACAATACCAGAGTCAATCAAATTTATCGAGAGATTATTTGAAAGTCAGACAATGGTAAGTGTTTTTATCAGCCGAATATTTATACAAGTATAAAAACTTTACTTATAAAAAAATATTAAAAAAATATTACTTATAAAAAAATTTCTGTTGTGTCCTGCGGATAACAAGTGAAAAAGTACCGATTTTACTCGAGTGACTTTTCATCATTTTTAATTAGCTTCAAGATAGTCTGTCGCCATGGTGACTCATCTGGTGGTCAGGGAAAATTGGACAATTCTTTTTCTTTATCTTTATTAAAAGTCATATTTCTATTCAAAGTCATATTTCTGCTTTTTATGCTTTTATAAAGTAATTTTACACATATCTAAAACGTTTGCAACCCTTCTTCTTAATACAAAGTTTATTTTTCACTGTTTTAGCCTTTTTCCAAGTTTGTAAAATATAATGGTGTCATCTTAGACTGGACGACGTCATTCTAATTTTTTTATCCTAATTTTCCTCAAATGTGCTAACTGACAGCCTTTCAGAGCCCCTCAAAATCCCGGCCTCAATATGATTAATTCTGCATATGTTTTCGATATTTAAGGTCAAATCCCATAAACAAATATGTAATGCTAGGCCTTTTCACACCGACTTACAAAAAATTAAAGACCGATCCTTAATGACGTAATGTTTGAATGTTAATCAAATTTCTACGACCTCAACTGATTTATTTTGTTTTGGGTACATACCACGTTAAAAGAACAAACATTCTCCATCAAACGACATAAATCCACACATAAATTCGATCAATAATACCGAGAATATCGATATAAATTCTAGCGGTTATTGTTTCTTACCTGTCACCTAACAATTTTAGTTTTCTCCAAAGAGATACCTGCTTAATATTGCATGTGTGACCAATCTACCGAAGAATGCGCAAGTCGAATGGCACTTGACTTTGCGTGTTTGCCAACACAAGGTAGATAACTTGCAAGGTATGTTACGCGTAAGAACTGTAGTGACGTAATGTAAAATTTTACCAATCTGTGTTTTCCAATGTTCTATTAAATGTGGGTTTTATTCACAGTGCATCGTTCATGTTTATTTACGCGGTTGTTAGCTGATCCGAGGGAAAATCGGTGGAAAATCGGGGAACCTTAAAAAACTGGGTCTTGTCAACTTACAAAGAGTGGCTTTTTAACTAAAATGAAGGAATACGTTGAACTAAATTCACCTCTGTCATTGTCATCAAAGTCAAACAAATAGCAAAAACATTACTAACCGTGTTTCGTTGTTTTGATGCAGGTACAGAAGTGCTCACAGCGTCTACTCATCAATACAATGATGGATATTTGATAAGTTGTGTCACAAAAGAAGGTATGTAGTTAAAGAGAATCCGAGCTGTTTCCCAGCTTAAAATGTGTTTAAGAAGTGTTTTCAAATTTTTCAAGATATTCACGTTTAACACTTCGACTCCATAGGAGCGAATTGGCGTCGAAGTAGAGGCGAATTGCCGACTTGCTGTCTGTTTGCCATAACTCGATTTAGGATATCAAGATATCCCAAGGTCCTTATGAAACTAAATTTCCCATCTGGAAGTGCTCAGATTCACTAACGTTGAGGTAAAAGGTAAAACACTATTGCGAAGTCTCAGGATTAAAGTTGCATTCGAAATTTGTGAGCATAATCATTAAACCTACTGGAACTGACTTACAAACTGAACCAACGTTTTTCTATAATCTAAAGTTACGGCGTGAAAGACAAAAGTGTAAGGGTCTGGTACTAATAAACTAGCACCATTTTGAATTTTATTTTGGTGTATACTATTTTATTTCTGTCACCCTTATGTCAGAAAAGTTTGAAGCCATATCCTTTTACTGGGCAAAAATTATGACAATAGAAATAATCTACAATTTTTGTGGCCAGACAACGTGATATTCGGAATAATTAAATGTTAAAAATGTGAACATCTTGAGAACGAAGAGAACGAATATCTTACCCAGCTTTGACCCAGCGTTGTGAATAAAATATAAAGTTGTGAACTTTAGTTTTCTATGTTTAGACATACAAGAGAACGGTGATTTGAAAGCTGCAGTCATTCGAAATTTTTCTGCTTGCGCGAGTAAATTGCGCACGTGTAATTTCTTGCGAGTGTTATATTTAGTTTCGATGGAGGAGAAAAAGTCATTGACCGACGGTTGGTGGATTAACTTGTCTGATGTTTCCCCAATTTGTGTTCTTAAGTGAATTATACTTTTTGTCAATTCGTTGTGTTTTTGATAAAGTTGTTGTTATGTTCTTGCTGTTATGGTTTTGTTGTTGTTGTTGTTGTTGCTGTTGTTGTTGTTGTTTTTGTTGTTGTTTTTGTTGTTGTTATTGTTGTTGAACGCCGCCGTTCTTGTTATTTGGCTTATGTAGAAGTGACATGATTCTCGATGTTGCGTCGGATGAAATTACTTGTATTGCATAAATCCAACATTGGTACGAAAAAACAAGCATTTCTGTGCGAAATTTTTGTTTTTCGGGGTAACAGTAGTAATTTCCAGGGCATTTTTTCTTTCGTCCATAGTTGTTACTGAAACCTACTTAAATACTTTTTTTTCATGTTTTCTTGATAAAAGTTATTTTTGTGTAAATTTTTTCCACTCTTCTAGTTCTACATTCCACCTTGCACGGGCTGTTCGATAGAGATATTGTTTTGTCGTTCGTTCCTGCGCAGAAGCTATACGTACCTAATCTCAAAACATCTGAAGAGATTGTCGTACTCATCAATGGATATTGCAATGACCCTGTGAATGCTGATGAGAGTAATGATATAGATGGGTACTTTTAATGAGAAGGCATTGAGTTTTGTTGAACGTTGCAGCAGAAGTTTAAAGACCATCGTGTCCTCAGCTAAATGTCGATTGTTCACATGAACGAAAAAAGAAAACTGAAATAGCACTATCGAATGAATCCTTTAAGAAAGATGTTGGGAGGATTCTGTTGACGAAGTAAACATTTGCTGACAGTAGTTTTGCAAAAAAACTAGCGCTAGCGCCACTTGTTTTATACACATGCTATTTATATGAAGTTTTTAATGAAATCTATGTGTTCTTACGACTTTTTTCTTTCTTTCTTTTTATATTTATATAAGGGAGTTTTTAAAAATATTTTTATTCAAAGGATCAACTAAATTAGCTGTTGATTTTTTAATTTAATATGGTGAGAATAAAAAAGTATGCTGGACGTTTAGTAATCTTAATGAAACAACGAAAAATTAGCAAAATTATGAACATCAGCGAAATTATGAAAATCAGCGAAACAACAAAAAATCAGCGAAATCATGAATATACACTTATGTTAATCAATGCCGTTAGAAAAGGGGAAATAATTTATATTCGATAATTTATTACGATTTTTTTAAGAAAGAGAGTACCAAAAATAACAGTCATTTCCTTGTCCCTCTTAAACCAGTCCGTTGCATCGATTTTCTTGAGTTTTAATGCGTCTTCCAGCAACCTACAGGTGCTAATTCTCAAAATCTGACCCTCTCGCGGAGAAAATAAATTTGCCGTTTTATCCTGAAAGCTAAAACAAATTTGATTCTTACAGCGCTGTAAATTATTTATCATATTCCATTTACCTTCTTGGTCCTTGATCCGCTAGTCCTTGTTTCAACCTTAATATTGCCAAGACCAAAAATTGAAGTCGAAGAAAGTTTATAGAGAATCGCAAGCAAGTAAAAATCAGGATTTACATTTACTTTTTTCTTTGCAAGTATTAGAATCTGAATTATAATTAAATATATTGTATGGTCCGTATATTTCGTCAAAAATTTCTTACTCTTCATCGCTTCCACAAATTTAACATCGGTCAAGCCTTTGAGTTTGTAAAATACAGCTTCAATCCCCCAGAGGTGGCCAAAATTAACGCCACCACGGGTCGGCTAATCAAGGACCAATAAAGCGCTCTCATATCGCACCGTCGTTCGGCCGATAATGTGACTCTGCAAAAAAAGCCAAGATGTGTGAAAAAAAACTCGCATCCACTGCTCAGTAATGTGCACTCGGTGTTTTGTATTTCAAAAGTGCAGTTGTTATAAAGATTTTGTTATTGTATAGTACAACTTGCTTTCATTATACCGAATGGGACAGTTGTAACTGTAGCGCCAACTAGTCACGTGGCACAAATCCCGAAAAAGTTCACGAACTTTGTATATGATACATCAACTTTTGCGCCTTGTTAATTGGTGTTGGATTGCATCACAACTCACTTTTTAAATTATAACTCCTGAAATACAGCTCCAAGAAGGCTAAAAATTGGCGACTTTATATTTTTTTGTATGTAGCGACTTTTCATAAAAGAATTTTTGAAATTCCATTTTGGGAGTTGTCATTACCAACCGTTTGGCTAAATGTGGTTTCGGAAAAATGTCATATCAAAATTGCTGATACCAGCAAATTTTTATCCTTGTCAATCAATTTCTTTTATTTACTATTCCTTTCATCAACATAGCTTAAGCCATTCAAAAGTTTTTCGGGGTAGTTAAATCTAGGATGTTTTGTGTTGTGTTTGTATTTCATCTTTTGGCACTTGAAATTAATGCCTCATTATTTTTGCCGTCTTGAAACATGTTAATTTATTTATATTTTTATCTAGAAACACAACGAAACTAATACATCATAATAAGGTTATATCTCCTAATAAATGGCCACTAACAAATCGTCCAATCATAGTTTTCACGACGCATCGTGTGACCAAGAATGCACCAATTATGAAAAGACAAGCAACGAAAGTAAGGCTTGCAAGCGAAAAAGAGAAGATTTGAACTTACCATTCGTGACAGCCTCGAAATCTTCAGCTCAAGATAGTTTCTCATGGTGGACGAATTTATTGTTAGATGTAGACCAACCCTTATCCTCGCAAATCATGGTAAAACAATATACATTACCAAATGTAAATGAAAAGTGAGAAATTTTTCCCAGAAGATTTTATGTTGTGAAGAACTAAAACTGTTCCAAGCAATACAGCCAATGAGATTTCGGAATTTGTGAGGAACTTGTTTATCTGAATGCATTGAGCTCCTAGATACGGTTTGTAGGAGGCGTTTGGATAATTGTTGAACTTTAAGTTCTTTAGTCACCGGGAACCTTTTGTCTGAAATAATTATTATAGTGTGTGCTTATTGAAAAAAGGGGGACGGATTACTAAACGAAAACTTTTTCTTCTAAACTTATTTTGTTGAATTTGTTATATTGCTGGACGAAATGGATGGTTGTCACCCAGTGGCAAGGACAGCTTGTGGCATAAAAAAAAATTGTGAGCGTTACCATAGAATGTGTTTTTTCTCTCTGTAAAACAAGTTTTGTGCTCCACTCAGGTAAAACTATATGGCATATTTCAATCAATTAATTGGGGTATGATGGAATTTGTTTTGACTGAGACACACCCACCAAATGTCAAAAGACTTGAAAACAAAATACCGATACAGTAGGGAAAACATTTATGAACTGATATATACGAAATTTTTTACTTGTTTTATGATTTTTTATAGTTGATTTTTTATAATTGTTTTTATAACATTTTTTTAGTTGGCCATTTTTACCACCCCTCCTATTTACAAAGCCTGAGTCTTAAAGCATTGAGAAAACAAGACATGCCAGTCCTCCTTTAAAACAGCATGATATCCTAGTCATCAGTAGATCACAATTCTAATTTGTAGTTAGTATTGTATATTTTGTTAATATGTTTACATAGTAAGTGAATATGCGCAGGATTGAACGTTTGTTTTCGAAAATGTTTTTACTTTTAGTGGAAAATAGATCACCTATTTTCCTTTTAAACTTCTAAGCTGACACCTCTAATGTTAGCGTGTTGCGGAATATTTCTTTAATGATCAAATGCACTTAAATTTTTCAATTGAAAAAAACGAAATTTCATATTTACTACAACTTGGAGGATAGAAAAGCATAAGAACGAAACAACTCTTTTGAATCCATTGAAACAAACCGCGAAGTTCTGGCAGGTGTCTATAAATATTCTTAAATTGAAATTTGCAATTATGATTGGTTTGAGTAAGCAATTACTGTATTCTGTGGATGTTTAATTTCTGAAACTGGCCTAATACAAACGCAGTTCTCCTCAATTTTGAAAGTTTCCTCAAAACTCCTCGAATCTCCTCCAAACGTAGATTTTTCAACAACTTTTTCCTTAAATCTCCTCATTCTTCCTTTTACAAAACTATATGGTTTGTCACATGTTTAAATGCTACATAGTAACCAAATTTTTTTTTTCACTCGTGGCGTTACCTTTAAAATGTCCTCAATTTTTCTGAATTTCGGAACTTAAATCTCCTTAAATTTGTCTCTATAAAAAGAGTGGCAACCCGATTATGTGTTAGGTGCTTATAAACGATTTTTATCTTTTTAGAATCAGTTTTATAAATATATGAAGCTGAGAATATCCCATTTTCATTGGTTAGAATTGATGGGTGATTCCTCTGACAGTTTTAAAAAACTTAAGAAACCAATTAAAGGCTATCCTCCGAAGCCTGTTAAACCTCTAGACTCGGACTGTTGTGGATCTGGATGCGTCACATGTGTTTTTGACTTATATGAATTAGACCTGGAAAGATGGCGAAAGAAGTGTGATGAAATCGAAAGCAAAGTGGCTGTTTTCGAAGATGGCGGTGTTATAAATGTATACGAGTATAAACAGTTCCCTATCGTGGATGTTGTACGTGTTTCCGATGCGATTAAAATTTTCAAATTTGAAATACCTGATAACAGAAAATTGCAAATGAAATGTGGTGAGCATCTTGTCGCTAGGTAACGTAGCGATTGTCGTGGCTTTTAAGATTTGATTTTGATGTGAAAGTCCACCAATCGTCCTGTTTCCAATTCAACTCACATTTTTACTTTAAGAACAGAATGTTTATATTTTGCCCCCCCCCCTCTCTTTACTTTGCAACAATACACCTATTTCCATATCCATTTTGCTGTAAATAAAAACGAGGCCGTATTTTTAAAAACTAGGCAAGTGTTGAGCATTTTGTAAACAAACAGTTGGATAGTAAAGTTGATAGTTTTTTCAGATATGGTCTTTTAAAGTTGCTTTAGTGTTAAAATGTTTTCCAATATTCAGCTCTCTAAAGCTTTATTAGATTAAGGGTGATATTTTCTAGTCTGTCTTTACAAATTGAAAAATAAAGAATCCAAATTTTGCCAACATCAATCACAAGTAATAGTGCTTTTTAACTAGTTACTAGCTAGCTATGCATAGCTTCTTTTAAATCAAACATTTGCTGTTTTCTGTCACTGCACCTCCTTTAATAACGCTACTATAAGGATCAACAAAACTTGTACTATCTTTTTCTATCAATTTAATTTATTAAAAAGGAAGTTAAATTACAATACAAAGCTTTAAACGTTGTAAACAACCTATCTTCCTTTATTTCCGTACATCCCAAATAAAATGCTCAACACTTGCCTCGTTTTAAAAAATACGGCCTCGTTTTGATTTACGGCAAAATGGATATGGAAAATGGGGTATTTATAAAATATCAACAATCTTGGGGAAATCTATTGGCAATAGATTTGATTTTTTCTATTTATTTCTATTTTTATATCTATTTATACTTATCCGTAAGGACCTGTCACATTGATTCACCAGGATAAATTTACCAAGTTCACGTTTTGAAATTTTAAAATCTCCCAACTAGGAAAATTTCAAAATTTCTAAAAAAAATGAACTGGGTACAAATATTGCAGTACAGTTTTTGCCTTACAAACATGTTTGTAAATTTCATGGTTTGTAAATTTTCTTCAGATGTACAGACCAACATGGTAACTATATCATCAGACCATACACACCAGTGAGTAAACTGAACGAAAAAGGTAGCTTCCTCATCGCTGCAAAAGTAAGGTTGTATACAAAAAAAAAAAATTCTAATCTTTAGGCAACCGTAGAAGGACCAGTTTTTTAAGCACTTTACTTTTCAGCTATACGAGAGTGGTAAGATGTCCAGTTGCATGCGTAATTGGAACATAGGCACCTTAGTGGAATGGAGGGGACCATTTGGATCATTCGAATATTATCCTAATAAGGTAAAGAACTTTATTAAACGTCTACAGCATTTTAACGCAGACAATCAATTTAGCAAGCGAAAGTGCGAAATAAATGCGACCTAATATGGGCGAATTAATTTTGCAACTTCATCGACTAAAAAGCTTTTTTCAAAATGCAGGTAGACCTTGCGGTAATAAACACAGTACAGGAACAAAATTCATCGATTACCAGGTATATCTTATGTAATCTTTATAAAAAAAGAGGAGAAAGAAATTCAGTCCGTGACTTGACAAAAAAATATTTTTGAAATTTTCGCAAGGACTTATTTTCACAAATAGTACATTTCGAAATATTTTGCGTGGACTTAATTTTGCGAATTTGGGCCAAATTCGTGAAAACCGTCACCCAGAACCCAGAAATTAAACCCCTTAAGGTATGTATTAGAAACTGGAGAATATGGAAATAATTTGAGAAGGAGATGGGATGAAGGGGACATTCACGTACAGTGTTTTATTAGAAGACCTACATGGATTTGTGGTTTTAGATTTTCGAATATTAGGTACGAGTGTAACCGACCTACATAAGTCTCATATTTAATCAGAGGTCGCGGATAAAGGGAACTAAGTAATCATGTTTGTAGGCAGTGTTATTGCTTTTTTCTGCAAGAGTTATTCGACACTACTGTCAAAAGGTTTCACGAGAAGAAATTCACGGCAGCTTCTAAACAATTAGAATAGTGGATTAGAATGCACATGCCTGCCACGCCTCCTCGGAACTAATCAATTCTCCTAAATTTTGAACTTCTCCTCAAATCTTCTTTATAAGTACATTTTTTTATGAAAATAACGCCATCTTCTTAAAAAAGGGTAAAAATTCTCATAAAAAAACATCAAATCTCCCCAACTTTGAGTCTGTAAAAAGAGTGGCAACCATCATGTAGCGTGAGTTTGCAATGGAAATTTGGCTGAATGGTTACTCATACGTTTGTTATTTTTCAATCTGTATTTCTTTACAGTATAAGAGAATATTACTACTTTCTGGCGGCACAGGAATAACACCGGTGTTACAGATTCTGAACCAAGTGTTGGGAAACGAAGATGATGTCACATACATTTACGTCATTCATAGTTCACTGGATGCGTCCAATATTATAATGCTAGAAGAGTTACGTCAGTGGAATGCGCATTGGAATTGCGATATACGGTTTTGCTTAACAGGGGTACGAAGATGTTCATAGATGTTGTGTTTTTTTCGGTTCGTTACCTAAAAAAGTTGTTGCGTAATTTACTTGTGAACTTTTAATGCTTAAAGGAGAGGCGAACAAAAAACTATTTTGTGAGAGCCACAAAATAAATTATAGATTTCTAAATCCTAAAATCTACTAGAACATAGTCACAAGAAAAAGAATAGTCTGGATAATCAGCAATTCCGGGCCGTAACGAAAAGGTTCTTCAAAAAATTAGGCACCAATTTTGTAAAAATGGCTACGAAAGTAGGATTCGACACTTGTTAAAAAACCTTCATGACATATTGCAGGCAATATATAGTGTTAATTTATAAAATAAGATGCTTTTGAACATAGTCACAAGAAAAAGAATAGTCTGGAGACTCGTGCCAACGCGCTCTGCTCCCGGCAAATAACTCGGGTTCCGAAATTTCCTAGTACCCAGACTACTTTTAGGGGCACCAAAATTTAAAAAACAAGCGGGAAACCTTAGCGAAGCTTATATTTTTTTAAAGTAATTTTTTATTTATGCTGTAATTTGCTATGCCTGGTGCTAATTGTTCGATTTTTGGTTGCTCTACTTCGAGAAGAACTACTGGCATCTCAATATTTTGTATTCCACAAGGAAATGACGAGTACAACACATCTTGGAGACAGAAGCTTATTGCTGTGATTACGAAGGATCGTGTTGTTGATAATAAGTTGAGGACACAGATTGAAAAACGTAATTTACATGTATGCGAAAAACACTTTCAACAGAGTCAGCTTATACAACGTAGGTGCTATTTCATGTATTTTTAGCTATGTAAACATTGGAAACACTATTAATAAAGCTCTCTCTTATACATGTTGTTTATTTAGATGAAAAACGAAGAACACTAATTCCAGGATCTATTCCAACACTAAATTTACCAATAAAAAGTATTCCCTCTTCCAGGTATGAGATCATATATTTGTTTGTACAGAAACGTATATAGCCAGCTATTTATAAACATTTATGCGTATACAGAAAATATGACCACAGGAAAAATATATATTTACAGTAAATTATATTTTTATTTAGCACATCAGTCAAGCCAAGACCTTCTGCTGAAAAGATTGCTGTAAAAAAAAAAACAGTACAATTACTGTTGATCAAAACCAACACACATTTTATCAATCCTTTGACAACTTCATCGGCCGAGTAAAAAAGCTTCCAGAGAGTTGGAGTGTAGATATATCTCCAGACTCAGTAAAGGTTTGGATGTGCGATGAAATTCATTCCAGTGCCCAGTTTGAAATATATGTTGACGATAGTTTATCATTTACTATTCGAGGCTATACATGGAGTCTTCCTGATGATCACGAAATATACAGTACATATAAACGATCAGTCCGAAATATTACACTGTCAAATTTAATAAAAGTTGTATCCACCTACAAATTCTGTCCTGGAGTTATTGATTTGTCACTTGTACATTCACACCACTTAAAGAAACAACATCTCGAAAAAATTTTGTCTTTATTCTGATGAAATACCCTTACAACAGTCAGAATATTTCTTCTTTAATTCTGTGCGTAGAGATTTTGATCTCTTTGTATCGGCCGATATTTTGTGAAGCTGCATTTTATCTTTGACAAAAGAAAATGTTCTCACTCTGACATATAGCATGAGTAGGTCTTCTAGAAGATTTAAAGAAACTTCTTTTTTCAGTGATACATCACAGAGGTTAACTATTTTCGTGAAATTAGACTTCAAATTAAAATTTTTCATAAAAAAGGAAACTATTTCCTTGCCATCAATTTTACTGCACCCTTTATTGGTATATGAACGAAAATATTCCTCGGCAGCTGTAAAAATTAAAATTACCTCTTTTCTGACGTTCCATAGACCGCCACGATCCCTAGCATTAACCAATTTGTACTCTGGTATATCTTCTGTGTCATCAGATTTTCCAGCCAGAAGAAGAGCCAAATACTGTTGATGATATATTTGTTGACATGTGTTTTTTGATGAGAAACGTATTCGCCGATACATAGTACTAAAGATGTATCCACTGAGATAGGATATGATGGACGTTTCCTTATCTGAAAAGGTGTGTGGTTTATTTGGAACTTGCAAAACATCATCCTTAAAATCAGACTTAGACAAGTGACACAATACTTGATTTGCTAACTCAAATCCTAAAAGAACAGTACAGTTGTGGCTTAGACTTGCTCCAAAGGGGTGTTCCATGTCCAAAATATTTTTATAAAATAATGGATAAAACTTTTCAGCATCTCCATCAAAAGATTTGATAACATTTTTCACCAGACTGTATGATGGCAAAACATTGTCAAGGCTACCAATTTTAAAAAACTTGAATTCATTTGTGATTTCAGAGGGATAACATTCATCACCTGTCAATTTTATTATGGAATCCTCGATATATCGCTTAAAATACAGCGGATACAGAACCTGTTCAGCTTCCAAACTTGCATCACTTTCCTTTTCTTTAATGTGCTTAGTGTTGTTGTGGCGAGATAACCCCCTTTGTGACACACAAACTTTAGAGCACAAACTACAGGTACAGGGGCGGATTCACACATTGGTCAACTCGGCACTCGCCTAAGGAGAAATTTAGCTTCCCCGCGCTTTCTAGAATCGTTACAATTAGGTTCCGTTTTCACTTCGCCTTTTTATATTATGTTGTAGCAGTATCTCCCTCACGGTGCTTTGCCGAGTCTGTAGGATTTTTCCTAGTGCTACGGTACCAATTTAATATTTTGTCCTATTTCATACTTCAGGCCTGTTCCAAGTGACTCCATAGGCTACCGTAAAATTTGGTAAAGTCGGCGAGAAGCACATCTCGCCGACTGTGGAGTGCTTTTCGCCGACTTTGGGTAAATTTACGGCAGTTTTCTATAGGCCGACAGAAAGTCCACCTTACAAGGACAATTGTTTATTTTAATCGTTGACTGTAGCATATGACAATCTCGGCAAGATAGGCTGAGATTTCCCTATTTCAATTCTTTCCGTTCATCATGGCTTTAGCATGAACGCGTAGAGTCTGCTGTAAGAAGCAATAAAATCAACGATTGCACGCGACGATTGCACGCGAAGAAGAAGAAACATTACTGGAAAACATTTATTCTCTGTGTCGCCTGTGACTTTACAAAAATAATAGCATTAACTCGATGACTACGCTTTCAGGTACATCTGTTTACTTTTAATTCCATTGCTCTTAGAGTAAGATACACAATTGCTTTCTATTGCTGTGCTAGCAAGTGTGAACATGAAACTGTTTATAGTTTCACTTTCAACAAATTTGAAAAAGCTTTGTGTCAAATTCAAAAGAGCTTTATGTTGTCTTGGGTTTCTTTTTTATTTAAGTAACAATATAATAATAATCGAATAGCTAGCCAGCTGCAACCTCGTCCCCAGGGCATCTTGTATCTTTTCTGACCCCGGGACGGCGATACGAACATGGCCCTGGAGGAGGCTGGTCCGATATGAAACCTGATTGGGGCGGATATGTCACATAATTATTGCGTCATACAAAACATTTTGGCGAGGCGGCGAGTCTGTGACGAACAGGAGGAAGCTGTTCGTATTAAAATGTCGGAGGAACTGTATCAGTATCATGTTTTTTTCAAAGTGAAAAATTTAATAAAAAGCATACTAAGCAATGAGAGTATAAAATAAGACATCATAAAGTATTACTGCTTACATGGAAATATTTCAATAGCTGGGAAAGTTTAATAAAACTAGAAAAGTAGCTAGCTGGCACACTATACCTAGCAAACTATCAAGATAAGAACAAAAGAAAGAAACTCAACTTGTTTCCAAGTGGCCAGGTTTAATTTGCAGCTTAATGCAAAGAATGACGGTACATAAAATTACTAGCTGAGTGACCTAGTGCCGCCCATGTCCTTTATAGACAAAATAATTTTGCACAAAATATTGAAAATGTTTTTTTTACAAAATATATGTATCATTACGTTTTAAATTATATCAGGTTGTTATTAGTGGGCATGTTTTATTACTTTATATGTTTTGGTTACCATAAAAAATATAAAAAGCCAGTAGGTTAACCGTCGGAGCCATTTTACCATTGACTGCACATTTACCCGGCCTAATTCAAGAAAATTCAAAGTGCAATAACTTCGGTAAAAAAATAAAGCTATTGACTTGAAACTTGTTATGGAGTACTTTTAGACCAATCCGATAAAAGATAATTTTACACGAGGCATAAAAAAATTACACAGCCATTTTGAGGAAGAGAATAGGTAGGACGATTTTCTTAAACTGATTCTTGATAGGCCTTTTTTAACACGCTATGAAGAAATTTTAGAAAATCGAACTCAATCAAATTTTAAGTCACACTTTGATTGAGCGCTCAATCTGGCATATGGTTAAATCCAGGATGTACTGAAGATAGTGGTAGATATTGAACAGCTCACCACTGTGATATATTATCTCAAGAGTTTTAATACTAATTACAAAGCAGTGAACATAAAAAAATAACAAAAACAGTCTAAACCAGGTATATATATAGTATATATAGCGTCCCATAACTTCAGTAAAAATTAAAATATTGACTTGAGATTTGGTAGATATGATTTTAGATTGGTTTGATGAAATTGAGCCAAAAAATAGTTCTATTATCATCATACTTTCTGAGTTTCAGA
Organism: Hydractinia echinata; assembly: GCA_030067915.1. Taxonomy (NCBI): domain Eukaryota; kingdom Metazoa; phylum Cnidaria; class Hydrozoa; order Anthoathecata; family Hydractiniidae; genus Hydractinia; species Hydractinia echinata. The sequence goes on along the minus strand of JASGCC010000308.1, from coordinate 80,725 downwards.
ATTTAGCCCTTTTGACAGCGACTAAGATACAGGCTCAGAAAATTTTAAAAGCTATTCTAACCTCAGAAATGGGTCAGATAAGATTCAACCTAAAATTATGCCAGTAAACGAGAAATTTAGTTGCAAAGAATATCTTTTTGCTGATATTATTTTTGTGATTGGATGCTCTTATGAGAATAGAATATTGAATTAATCATCACGGTTAGCTAGTTTGGCATTTTAAATATTTTCCAAGCAGAATGATAACAATAAATAGATGTATATATCAATTAAAAATCGTTTTTTGAACATCAGCAGCAGAATTTTGATGAGTTCTAAAAAGTGCGACTTTGTGGAACTAATTTTGGTCCAAAATCCCCAAAATAATTTCCTCAAAAAATTATTCCCCGAACATTTTTTTCTTTTAAGGTAGCAATACTTTGCTACCTTATTAAAGTCGTATACCAATTCTTTCTAAACTATTAAGGCAGTGATACATTGAATCGACAAAACAGATCACATGCGGACTTGTCGATTTCAATTTTCAAACCAGCATAATGCTTTTGATAAAATTTTTGAATTATTTATGTTTTAAACAAAAAAAACCTTGTATTTTGTATATCTGTGTGTGCAATAAAATGTGAGCTTGTTGAGTAAAAAATAAAAAAGCTGTAAGGCGTTTTAAAAACATGTCATTAGGAAAAGAAAAAGCAGAATTTATCAGTAATGGGTTTTTGAAGCCTTTTTCACCCAATATAACTGCAAGCAGTGAGTCCACCATATACGAATTCAGTGTCCACCATATACGAATTCAGTTTCAGTTAACTATTGTTTAAATAAATTTTGTGCAAAAAAATAATAAAAGAGCAACTTTGGGATTCGTACAGCAAAATCTTGGTCATCATATAAAAGCAGTAATGCAGACACAGATATGAACTTACAGTAAATGAGAATTCTAAAGTTCAGCCAAAATGAATAAAAAATGTAAATGTTAATATGAAGTTAAATTTCTGCCTAGCTACTTTCAGCCATAGGCACCTAGAGTGACACGACCATTTGAAAATTATGTAGCCATATTTGCACCTTAGAGAACCAACGAAGTGCTATGGTCAGGTGGGCAAATCATTTACCAATTTCCAAGTTTCCCCTAGCTACAAGTTTTGCAACCCAGTGCTTGCTAGCCAACCAATTCAGTAAATACACATAACTAAATTGCTTGAATTTCTTCAAGTAAACAGCAGCCTAAATAACATGATTGTATATTTATACATTTAGAAAACAATCAAGGGCAATATGCGAGCAGTTTGTGTGTTGCGTATGAGAGGAATCAAAACAAACTCGCCGCACGTATCTGTGACGTAAAACGCCGAGCTCGCTTAGCTCTGCAAGGTTATATAAAACTTTGGTTAATTGAGACAAATCTCATTAAATATTACACACAGAAAAACTGTGTATTGGAGGGTCACGTGACGAGGCCTCCTCCGGGGCCATGTTCGTATCGCCGTCCCAGGGTCAGAAAAGATACAAGATGCCCTGGGGACGAGGATGAGCCAGCTGGTTACTATAACCAAGATAACAATTTGTTGACTTCGTAACAACTTTGTATGTTTACTTTTGTAGTTATAAAGCTTCTGGCAGTAGACACTTTCCAAACGATTTTTTAACATGCCACAAGGCCAAGGAAGAGAACACTAGTTTTGGGAGGAAGACTTTGACAAGACTTTATGATGTTTTGGTGTAAAATCTCGAGCCTCGTATCGAAATAATTCCTGGAAATGGTGCTAATTATATACAATTCGAATAAGAAAAAGGCATATGGCTTTATTTGAAATGACAAAAGGTTTTCACATTTTCACTAAAGAAGTTGTCATACTGATAGACTTGAAAAATGTTTGTGGTTCTCCCTGCCGGCACAAGACGTCTATAAGACATTTAAATTAAGTCTATTTTACGTCTTTGGAAGACACGTTGCTGTTAGCCGTCTTTCAAACCTCTTTTAGACGTCTAGTTATATCGCGTTTAGTTACGACGTCTCAAAGACGTCTTTTCTTGGGTTTATAAAAGACAGAATTAAAAAGGTATTTAAAAAGACGTTTATTAGACGTCTAAAAGAGGTATTAGCAAAAGATGTCTTTTGTAAGACGTCTTTTAGATCAATTTCGAACGAGATATTTTTGTTCGATGTGCTGTGCTTAAAAATTGGACGGGGGTTTAACCTAGAGATATCTGGGTTTTTTATTCGATTTTGAAATAAAATTAAACAAAAATCACTGCACTGAATATAAACCTTATATTCTTTAGTATAGTTTAAATTTATTTTTGTAAAATATAAGCTCAAAGCTTGTCTAAGAATACTTTATTAACTTTATTTTTTGACCCCATAATACACATTTTCAATGTTATTGTGATTCAAGCGACAACAACAAGGCTTTAAAGGAATCGACTGTACATTTTCGGTAGGTTTGTATACAATTTTTATCGTGATATTTTTGGAGATTTTAAATAAATCTCTTTAGATTCGGACAGTTATATTTTTCGTTTTTAGTTTCTTGATTGAGATTTTATGTTGTGCATAATATTCTATGCTCGTTGAAGATTAGAAGAATTGCTTATTGTTTTACAGATACAGAACGAAATATCGAGAAATACTGAAACGCAAACTAAACGAAGAATATGTATTTCAGAAGTTAATGTGATGTCAATGCAAGGGCAAGAATTAAATGATTGTAATCGTAAATACAGATTAAAGTTCAAGTTTAAGTAATGTTTATACCTTGGTTATTTATTGCGATTATTCTTTGACTCTCCTCTTGACTTAGCTAATTTTTTTTCTTACACAATCCATGTTAATAGTGACATGTTAACAGTTTGTTATAAAGAGATTCTTAAAAATTATATTGTACAACCAGGTTCTTCATTTTTTTATTATCCTGGATACAAACCATTTTAATTCTACATTTTCCCTAAATTTTTTAAATTTTGGCATTTTTTTTAAAAAAAAACTATGGTTATTTTTGATATGAAGAATGTATATAGTTTTTATTGTAAATTTGTAAAATGAATATATATTTATTGTAACTTAGTATTCGTATTTGTCTAAAACATACTTAAAAACAAGTCAGCAACTGGTTATGTTTTAACGTCTAAAAGACGCATTTTATGCGATTTAAAAAACGTTCACTGCAAGACGTCTTTAAACGGTTTAACAAAGACGTCTACTAAACGTCTAAATCTAGTCTATTTTGTCCGCTTTTCAGACGTCTTAAGTACGTCTACTACAAGACGTTTTAAAAACGTTTAATCAAGATGTCTAGCAAACGTCTTTCAGTCGACGTCTAACAGACGTCTTGTGAAAGACGTCTTAAAAGGGAACAAAATAGACCAGATTTAGACGTTTTCTAGACGTCGTTGCATACGTCTTTTAGACGTTTTTAAGACGTCTTTGTGCCGGCTGATGGCGAACATGACTTAGCATATATACTTATTACAACCCTATCCAGATGGACACAAAAACGTGTAATAATGTAGTTAACGATATCTGTTCTTGAATGATTTTGTTTTGGTAAAAATTTCAAGTATTTATAGTAATTATTGCATAACAGCTAAAAGGTATTTTCAAGTTTGATTCAACATTGAGTCTGAGCCAGAAATTGTTACCAAAAAATAAAAACAGTGTTTTTCTTGCTATTAGGCTAATAGGGCTAAATATTTTTTGACTGAATGTTGTGCTAAATCAGTGTTCATTCTTTCGTTTTTGTAAGTTATTGTGTTGTAAGATTGTTTTTAATTAGCTATATAATCTTGCCATTTTTATTTTATTGTATTTATCTGTTGTTGTTTATGTTGTTGTTACTATGATCTAATAATACAAATAAAGCCTATTTACATACGCATTTTTGTGTTGTTGTTTTTTGCTTATTTTTCTTTTAGGCCTCCTCTTTCATGTTATTAAATGTTTTGAATAGATTAAATATAAAAAAATTTTATTAGTAATATATACTGTTTTGCATTACCGAATTATAAGAATTATATGTCTTTTTTACTCAATCTAGTTTCCGAAAATTTATAGCCTCAAAAGCTATTATATTCACCCATAACTTGCAAAAACATTTTCTGGATGTGGAAGAAAGAAGAAGTTTTGCTGGCTAGCTAATTTTAGCCTTAATTCTTCTGAAAACATTATTTGGCTTTCATTTAAGAATTTTATAATTGTTTTTTTCAAATAACAAGTAAGAAATGGACTTGTAAAGGTCCTGTCTGCTGCATTTTGGAGTGCCGAAATAGGTAAATAAGCTAAAGCTTCTGCTACGCAAAAATTGCGCGTTGGCTTCGCTTCGCTTCGCAAATCCGCCTAAGGAGAAAAAAATTCTGTATCCGCCCTTGAGGTAAATGTAACCTTGGCCTTTTCTTTGGGTATTTCGTCAATTACTGAAGTTATTTCCACTTCAAACTCAGTATTATTTTGTAAAATATCTTCATCTATTGCCTCCAAAATAGCATCAAGATCTTCACCATAAAGGAAATCCTCTGCACCCGCAGCCATTTTTTAAACTTTCGTGCCCTAATATTCCGGCCACCCCAGTTTCTTGAAGTCTCTTTACGATACGGCCCGGAATGGCCGATTACCCTCTTTTTCTTGTGACTATGTTTTGAAGTATAACTAACAACAGTTGTCTATGAAATTCCTTTTAAAGAAAGAAAAAAGACTCAAAACTGCAGTTAGCTAGCTAGCTAATTTTACGTAGAAGTTTGCTAGCGGCCTAAATGCTGACATTAGTTATTTGTGCGCACACCAAAACAAAACGTGTTTTACCATATTGTCGAGAAATTACAAAGTGCGACAAAATGGGTCAAAAGTACTATGGGACTACAAAGTGCGATAAAATTGGATTACAGAGTGCGATGGGATTACAAAGTGATACACTACAATACACACTGTACGTATATAATACTTAAAGGAGAGGCGAACAAAAAATTATTTTGTGAAGCCAGAAAATAAATTTTAAGCGAGAGAGAAAAGATTATAGATTTCTTAATCCTAATATCTACTAAGATAACTACCGTAATGCTTCGAATAAACGCCCCCCTTCTATTAAACGCACCCCTCGAATAGACGCCCCTCCTTTTCAGTCCTTTTTTAAATAAACGCCCCCCTCGAATAGACGCCCCTCCCTCATAAGTGGCGTTTATTCGAGGCGATAGTAAAAGTATACTTACTTACTTACTTTTTTCCTAAATCTTAGGTTTAAGGTTGGAAATTTAGTTTTTCGCTTTTGAAGTTCATTCTCCAAAACATGTGAATATCTTTTATTTTCTGTTGTGAAGATATATATAGGTATCCTTAAAAACTGCAAAAGAGACGAAGTGTAAAAAATTTAATAAACGCCCCGGGCGTTTATTCGAAGCATGACGGTACTATAAAAACAAATAAATAACTATATTTCACAACTAAGTATCTATATATCTTCCTAACAGAATTTTCATGGCTGTATGGGGTAAAAATAAGTAGGTTTAAGATGTACTTACCAGTAAGCATCAAAAATAAGATCTTTGACTTAAAATAACCATAGTCATAAGAAAAAAAGACTATGAAATAACCAAGAATATTTTACATACAATAGCAGTAACAGCATTTTATAACCTTTTTTTAAACTTATTTGAACTTAAGAAATATCTGGCTTGACCAACAACAATATTTTCTTTCATGTTTTGAGTCTTTTTTTTTATGATGAGATGGCGCCAAATTTAATAAATATACATACCGGAAACATTCAACAACAAACTAACGCGCAATATGGAGGCTTCATCTTTATTAAAGAATCTTTATTTTCTTTATTTTTCTTACTCACAAATTTGTTCAGTAAGTTCATTGTACAAAATAATAAAAATATGTTCGTTACATGTTTAACATTTTTGCTATTTTGATTTTCAACATTTTCCTTGTTTAATTATTTTGTACGTATTGCTCCGTGGCCATCACAATCCATTGTTTTTTAATTTAGCCACCCGTTTGGCAAGTGTGTAAAAATACGGAATTATAAATAATTCAGCACTCACAAAGATGTAAACAAAACTGGTATTTTTAACAGATTGTTTTATATTTTGGTCTAGTGTGTTATCGTTCTGCAAAGTTTTAGGTGAAAATACCGTTTTTATGTGAAAAACATCAATTTTTATAACTTAAAAAATATTTTCAATATCAAAACATTCTTAGTCTTTGTTTCAGGATTTTTTTTGTTATGATGGCTGTAACATCTGAACTGACTTATTATGGAGCAGACAAAGTCTGTCTAGTCTTCAAAATCAACACTGTCTAGTCTTCAAAATCAACACTGTCATCACGAACTTTTATTCTGCAGCCGAGCATAGGGAGTAAGGGGGTAATGTCTATCGAAAGCAACAGAATACTTTGACAAAGCTAAGACTGACAAAATCACCCACACAAATATCTACTTCTCAAAGGCCAAGTTTAGCGTCCGGACGAAACGAGATCTTTTAATTTTCCAGGGAAGTGATGCACATATAGTTTGTTTACCTTTATTATTTCTCAAATTAACTTGTCAAATAGGCAAATTATGAACTTTTGGTAAAAGAAATAGAAAATGGCATTTATTTTATACCCGTTGGGCCATTAAAGGTTGATTGATTTGGATTTTATATTTAGCTAGCTACACTAGCACTAGCATTGGTTACTACTAGCTAGTTGGAGCTTTAACCAACGTTGTTGACATATATATGCACTTTATTCTTTGTTATTAGATATCTTTTATTTTTTTAAACATCTGTAATAACATTATGACTTGGCTATCCTAAGCATGTTGGATTGGTGGTATTCGGCTGAATACTGGTCTTTATTCAACAAATTGTAATACAAGCAATGTAATCATCCAAGGTAAAAGCATGCTTACTTAAAAGTACCCTTGAGCCTTGATTTTTTAAAAATTATGGCCTGTAAGAATGTTACAGTTGCAGCTACAGAAAATTGTTGTTGTTTTTTAAATTAATAAATTGTTCTGTTAATAAGTAGTATTTCTATAAGTATTGCCAGTATTGTTATTCCACGTTGTTACACCAGGATATGTCGCAATCAACCTGAAATGTCGCAATCAACGGTAAATGTCGCAACGTCGCCGGTATATGTCGCAAATCAACAGTAAATGTCGCAAACCCAACGGTAAATGTCGCAAATAATTTTGTGCCTCGAACGTTAAAATTAACAGTAAATGTCGCACAGAAATTCACAATTAACATTAAATGTCGCAATTTTTTTGATGGTTTCAAACTTTTTTTGATTAAATAACATTATTTTAAATATCACTTGACTATAAAGAAAGAATAAACCTGCACCTTTCATAATAATGCTCCATGTGATAGTTTTGCATCATAAATTTTGAATAGCGGCGCGTGTCCCTATTGTTAAAGGTATTGAAACAATGAACTATCTTTTGACATCAAATAGATCTTGTCGACATGAAAAATGACGCTGTTGAATATCGGGGAAATGTTTATCGGTATATCCTTACAGTTCAAGATGTTTTCAGTCGTTTTCTTTGGCTACGACCTCTCTGCAGAAAAAAAAAGTTCAACTGTGTCTCATGAATTGATGAAAATCTATCGTGAACATGGGCCACCGAAAGTCTTGCAATGCGATAATGGTGGAGAATTTAGAGGAAACACCAACAAAATTTGTAAAGCTGTTGGTGTAAAAATTATTAACAGTCGTGCTCATCATCCTCAAAGTCAGCGAAAAGTTGAACGAAGTCATCGAACATTGCGGGATAAGATTCGATTCGACTTGCTGAGAAAGGGTGCCAACTGGGTTGAAAATTTGCCAGAGTATCAATCCATCATAAATGATGACGTGAAGAAAGAGCTAGGTGGTAGAAGCCCATTTCAAATTTATTATTCGCGAAAGTCGAATTATGTTATTAACCCAAATGCAGACAGTGACCCAGACAGTGAAGGTGAAGGTGACGTTGCAGTGATACGACAAAAAGGGTGGCCAACACTTAGCAAAAAGGATTTGGCTGATGGATATGACTCGAGAACTTCTACAGAAGGCAGCATATGATTCTTCGAGTAAGTGTGCAATAACAATGGTCAATCGAGCACTCAGAAGGTTTCCTCTACCAATTTACAAACTGAATGTGAAAATTATGATGAAATATCCCTATAGCGCAACCAAAAATCCCAGGAAAAGGTTTTCGATCAAAGGAAAAGTAATTGGTAGAAACATCCCGTTATCGAAATACCAAATTGAATATGTAAATCCAAAAACGAAGTTTCTTGAGAAAGATTGGTTACTAGTGTCAGATATCACGAGTTTGACAGTTGCAACAGAACGTAACAGAAAGAAGTATACAAATGTTGAAGAGCTATTACGTGCAGCAAATAGAGAGAGAAAAAATGGAATCTCTGTTTTAAACCCTCAGTTTAGACGAGCGATTAGAAAACGCTTTCGAACGTTCAGGCTATGGCATACTAATGAATCCATTGCCAGATGGGAATTGTCAATTCAGTGCCATAAGTGACCAGTTGAACAGATTAAAACTATCTGAAATGTCGGCGAGTCAAATTCGACAGGCTGTGGTTGATTAATGGTTGAGTTTAAAGAGTCTCCATATAATGATCGTGAAAGTTTTTCTAGTGTCTTCAATTCCGATCGTTACAATAACTATGATGAGTACATTGACATGATGAGACGAGATTCGACTTTCGGAGACCACTTGACCCTGCAAGCGATCAGTGAATTGTTTTTTGTACGCATTCACGTTGTCTCATCAGAAGCATGAATATGATCGGATTATTGTACCACGGGAAGAGCAGAAAACATTCCTACGGTGACAGTTGGGTATTACCCTGAAGGAAATGGTGAGCATTATGTTAGTGTCCAACGTGCTGATTTTGATTTCACTGTCGAGAGTTGTAACGGGGGAGATCGTGAAAATTCGATAGGGAGTGAGTGCATGGAAGATGGTGATTATATTGAAGCGAGTGGTAATATGGAAGATGGTAACGAAGTTGTAAAGAGTGATAATATGGAAGATGGTAACGAAGTTGTAGAGAGTGATAATATGGAAGATGGTAACGAAGTTGTAGAACATACGGGTGGTTTGCAATACTATCCATCACTTGGCCCAAACAATAAAGGCTTCTAAAAAATTGTTTATATTACATATTTTCTTATTTTTGTAATATTTTCTATGGCGTTCTTTGTTGTGTTAGCAACTGTAACAAAGAACGAAAGAAACGTTTTTACAGTGAAAATTATGTTCTAAGTTTAAGCATTCTACTGTAAGAGGGTAATAGATTTTTTTTAAAGAAAACTATGTATTTTAATCAAATAATAATCAATAGGCATTTTTTATTCCTTTAAAAGCTAAGAGAATTGTAGATGAATAAACCGGTCACAATTTGTTTCAAGTTACATGTTGTTTCAATGCACCCACTTAGATATGTTTTATACTCGATCGATTTACCACAATAGCTTAACCAGATGGCCTAAGAAAGTTAATAAAGTTTTAGATATATATAGACGGCCTTACAACTAATGAATGGCTTTATTTTCTTTTTCTTTTTTTTTTGAGGATAACCCAGACAACAACCTTACAAGTTTAACACTGTCATTATCAAAATAGTTGATAGAGGCCTAATCTTGCTTTGTCAAGTTAATTCCAAAGAGAATAAGAACAATTTTAGGAGAACCCTAAATCTATTTTTCAAAGAAGGGAGCAACACTGTAGCTAATAAATATTTTTATTTATGGAAATGTGTGACCTTTGACTAAAACATTTTCGTAAGAACAGCAGCATGTTCAGTAGTTGTAGGTTTATGATTTCTTGAACATGTTCAAGGAATGATAAACCTACAATACTAATATGAATCTGAACAGACAAACCGAAACAATAAACAATTTGTGATTACTGAGTACACTGGGTTGAGCCAAAATATGTTTATTATAAATGTATACTAAATGAAAAGGTTGAAGCATATTAGCAGGGGAGTGTGACAATAATTAAGGGATACATAGTTGGGCAGACATCATCTCTGTGTACATAGCTAGCTATAACACCCGACCTATAATATCTGGCTAGGATGAAAAGCTGGCTAACTTTTTTAGGAAAATAATTATAACCTATATAATTATTATATATATAAATTATAATTATATAAGTTATTTGAAGTATCAGTAAACTAGGTAAACATTTCAGACCTTACAGTATAGAATATAAACTTTTTGTTAGCTAGCTATAGCTAGCTAGTCAATATTAAAGTTGCCATAAATACACACTTAATATCAATAAATATTCATAATTTTTGTCACACTACCACTATTAATACCCTTTATATACTTTTATCCACTACGATTCTTTCAATATGGTAGTTGGAAATTATAAAACCTTTGTTGATAACTAATGTCAGAACAGCTTGTAAACAACTTGGCGTCCTGAACTTTATCTAAACTAACCTCGTTTTCATGCAATGTTTTGATTTTTCGCTATCACGGCTGATCATGAAAAGGCGATATTGAAATAGGTCTATTTTGCCATGTTTACATTAATAGTCAGGGAACTGGTACGGATCTAGTTACCTCATTTTGTACAGAAGGTCGCTGGTCTATATTTGTTAGTGGTTCACCGAGGTCGTAAAAATGTTTGTCAGTAGGAAAGAATAACACCTCATAACTCGCAATTCCTATGAATCTTGACCCATGGTCAGAAGCCCCCAAATTTGCATTACATTTATCTGACATGTTATATGGCTGAATTTTTTCGTGGTAGTAGCCTATGTATCAGAGAGCAACATTGGAGAAAAACTTACTAGCCTATGTATCAGAGAGCAACATTGGACAAAAACTTACTAGCTTATGTATCAGAGAGCAACATTGGACAAAAACTTACATAATTTTCTCAGGGAACTGTGAGGCAGATCACGTGAGTTTTATTCTAGTGATAGTGTCTTTAAATTTGTATTAAATTTACTTTGTAAGCTATATGGTTAATATTTTATGTGGTAGTAGCCTTTGCAACTTGGTGTAATTGCAACTTAGTGTAATAAACGAAAACTTATAACCTTCTGGGGAAAACTGTAGGTCAGAGCCGGCCAAAAAATGGCAATTCTTTTTAGCTTCCTATATACAATATAATATAATCTTTAATTTTTTCGCAGTTGTGTGTAGTATCTTTAAAATAGATGTATTAAGTTTTTTTTATATAATAAAATCGTAAGCTGCGATAATTTTGGTACAAACGATATTATTAATGCAATTAGGATTTACAGAATCACTTACCAGTGGATCAATAAAACGTTCATTCGTCATCACTATATTCATCATCACTGCTATCGGATGTATCCTTGTCACTGCTGCAGTTTTCAACCTCTATGAAATGAACTTATGATAATGTCATAAGTAATTTGCTTTTAGAAGGTTGGGAGATTGTTGATTGTTGATTGTACTTCATGAGAGCACTCTTGGGTGATTTAAGCATACTGCTGTTGACATGACTTAATGATAGCAGTGTTGGGGCCAGTGGAGAAATTAGCACTTTACAAATGTCCACCTTACTCTCTAATGAAATATGGATAAGACTTCCAAACAAGTCTCTCATGAAGCATGCAGTAATTTCTCTTTCACTTGCCCTAACTGTTTTTTTCCAACGTCAGTTGCAAATATTGCCAGCTTTTGTCAGCTTTTTTACTTTTTTAGTTTTCTACATATTCGTTGATAAATTTATTCTGCGCCTTATCGCCAAAATCTTGTATATGAACTAAAAAACATTTCTGTCTCAACAGAGGCAGCCTTACCAGTGGTAATTTTGTAAAACTGGATCTTTTCTATGTCGCTGAATGTGTTCATAGTTTCCTTGGTTACATTAATTACAATGTGCAAGATTTCATTATCTTACTTTATGTTGCATCGCTTTAAGTAAGGCGAAGAATCGTCGTTATTTCTTGAGTTGGTCGTTGCTCTGATACCTATTTTTTGACTTGATGCATCAACATGATAGTTTGCTCTAACGTTAAGTCAATAGGTATAACAGAAAAAGGTTCTCTTGTTCGTTTTATACCAAACCAGCCTTTTCTGAAATCCTTGCAAATTTCTGGGTGAGATTCAGGAAGCTTTAAAGGAGTATAATACATAGTACTTGACTAACCACCTTGAATAGTAAACATGATTTATCGCGAAAAAGCAGTTGATAAGCTGAGGGAAACATGGAACATACAGATCTAAATCTCCACTTTTGACACTTCTAATAAAACTGTGGTATAAATGCATCAAGTCCGCGTAATTCAGCTAAAATATAGCAGTTTTCCATGATTTCCTCTCTTGGTTTTATTGCAATAACTACCGTTGCCCATAAGTGACATCCATAAAAAGCGAGTTATCTATATAATAATACGCTAAGTGTGTCTGTCTGTGTGTCTGTGACAGGCAAAGTGGATGTCTTCATTTTCCTTTCATGTTGCCGAAAAATGCATGTCTAATATGTTAAATTTTCTGACGTTACGGCAGACGACAATAATACTACTTTAACGTCAATGTCTTATATTAAATTAATGAAGCCATTACAATGCACCTAAAACTTTGAGGCCAAATAACTTGGAAACGAGGTGGTGACGTCAATGATTTTTCACCGCGTGGGTAACTAGGGACCACCTAGGACCAATTTGGGTAATTTTCCCAAACCTGGGTCCCCGAATCCGTTTCGGAATGGACGGGTTGATGACGTCATCAAAAAACCGTTAATCCACAATATTTTCGTAACTGTTTGTCAAAAGTACATGATCCTATACATTTTCTTGATCAGCGTTTCAAGATCTATAGGATGAAGGCAACGAGTATACAAATTTATTAAAAAATTTTTATGGGTTTTGACGGGCGATTGCTGACATCAGCAAAATTTTTTAAACCTTATATCTTCTTAGGCGTTTGTCGAAAACATATGATCCTATACATTATTTTGATCAGCGTTTTAACCTCTACACATTACAGGCAACGAATAAACTAAACTTCGCCAAATTTTTTTTGTATCTGCAGTGCTGACGTCAGCAAAAATTCTAAAACAACCTATTTTTTTATTGTCCTTCTGCCTAAGTGGATTTCTCCACGGGCCTTATCGACTAGTCTATATAATAATACGGAGAGTGTGTCTGTGTGTTTGTGTGTCTGTAACAGGCAAAGTTGATATGCTTATTTTCCTTTGATGTAGCCGAAAAATGCATGTCTAATATGTTAAATTTTCTGACGTTACGGCGCGACGTCAATAGCACTACTTTAACGTCAATATCCGATATTAAATTAATGAAGCCATTACAGTGCACCTAAAACTTTGAGGCCAAATAACTTGGACACGAGGTGGTGACGTCAATGATTTTTCACCGGGTAGGTAACTAGGGACCACCTAGGACCAATTTGGGTAATTTTCCCAAACCTGGGTCCCCAAATCCGTTTCGGAATGGACGGGTTGATGACGTCATCAAAAAACCTTCAAACCCTAATATCTCTGCAACCGTTTGTCAAAAGTACATGATCCTATACATTTTCTTGATCAGCGTTTCAAGATCTATACGATCAAGGCAACGGGTATACAAATTTCTAAAAAAAAATTTTAGTTTTGACGGGAAAATTTTTAAACCCTTATATCTTATTAACCGTTCATCAAAAGCACATGATCATATACATTTTCTTGATCAGCAGTTTAAGCTCTGCACAATAGAGGCAACGTGAAAACAAGGTTCTAATTTTATTTTGTGGAGGGGTTCCTGACGTCATCAAAATTTAAATCACGCTTCTTTTTTTCATTCTTATCCCTGCCTCAGTGGATTTTTCCACGGGTTTTATCGACTAGTTGTTATAATAACACGCAAAATATACAATATTAATGAGTTATATGATTAACATGCAAATATACCACTTATAACATATGATAATGTTAGATTTAATTTAAATCAGTATAACGCAAATATTTCACTCACTAGTATAGTTAACACGCAAAAATGCGAGTTATCATTAACACGCAAAAATGCGAGTCATTGTTAACATGAAAAAATGCTTGTTATTGTTAAGAAGCAAAAATGCGAGTTATTATTAACACGCAAAAATGCGAGTTATTATTAACATGAAAAAATGCTTGTTATTGTTAAGAAGCAAAAATGCGAGTTATTATTAACACGCAAAAATGCGAGTTATTATTAACATGAAAAAATGCTTGTTATTATTAACACGCAAAAATGCGAGTCATTGTTAACATGAAAAAATGCTTGTTATTGTTAAGAAGCAAAAATGCTTGTTATTGTTAAGAAGCAAAAATGCGAGTTATTATTAACACGCAAAAATGCGAGTCATTGTTAACATGAAAAAATGCTTGTTATTGTTAAGAAGCAAAAATACTTGTTATTGTTAAGAAGCAAAAATGCGAGTTATTATTAACACGCAAAAATGCGAGTTATTATTAACTCGCATTTTTGCGTGTTAATAATAACACGCATTAAAAATGCTACTAACGAATAATGTTAATACGCAAAAATGCGACTTAACAAAAAAATGCGTGTTAAAAATTAACATGCAAAAAATTTAACACGCACAAATGCCGGATACTAAAAAATTTATATGATTTATCATATGCTCTCCATCACAAAAATTTTTTTCAACCACGAGGGAGTGTTAACACGAATTGTAACATTTTTGCTTGTTAATTGTTAACTCGTACTTTGCATGTTATTTGTTAACTCGCACTTTGCATGTTATTTGTTAAGACGCATATTTGTGTTTAATAACTCCTATCTTTTTTGCGCATTATATTATTTCCAAGTCAAATCTTTGTGTGTTAATTGTTAACTCGCATTTTTGCGTATTATATTATTTGTTAAGTCACATATTTGTGTGGTAATTGTTAACTCGCTTTTTGCGTATTATATTATTTGTTAAGTCACATATTTGTGTGTTAATTGTTAACTCGCACTTTTGCGTATTATATTATTTGTTAAGTCACATATTTGTGTGTTAACTGTTAACTCGCATTCTTGTATTTTTGGTAGTTACAAAATATATAAACAAAGTATATGTTATTGCCATTCTATTAGGCATGGACATATTTTGCGTGTTATTATAACAATAACTCGCTTTTTTATGCATGTCACTAAAACCTCCTTGATGTCACTTATGGGCCACCGTAAATAACTTGTGTATCTGTGACAAATTTCTTTCATTTTTTTTATATTTGCACTGCGCTTTCTCCCTTTAACAGCTTGATTTCATGCATGTATCATTGCCATTACCGGTGGAAGCGTTTCATGCAATCTTTTGCATCTTTTGTAGTTTTTCCCAGACAGAAAGTCGTTAATAGAACCTTTTGCGATAGATTCACTTTTTTGTAAGACATATAGGCCTCCTTATTCTTCAATTACTTTTTCCAAGGCAGAGAAGAAAGCCAGTTCAATGTGGAATGATACATGCGCAATGACAATATTATCGTACTGGGTTTTTTCCTGTTGCTGTATTTGCATGGCTATTTAAGCTATGGTCAGGTCGGATGTAACAGGTATGCTTTTTTACCAGCTTCTGCAGCAATTTCCAATGTCCGCCTTAAGGTTACAGCAAGTTCAGAATGCTCTGTAGAAGACTAGTTGATCTGTGAAAGACACCGAATTTTATGAATGTGATCTGTTGGTGAAGAAAAAATAAAATTCCAACCGGCCCAAAATTGCGTCAACCTTTGACTTTGGCCAACCAAAAAATATATTATCCAAAGCACATCCATTTTCCAACCCTGTTTCAGACAAGATGGAATATGCTCATAAGTCAATCTTCTGGGATTATTACAAGTAAGAAAATTTGAGGATACCAGTTTTGGTATTTTCCTATATGGCTGAATGTTCTCTGTAGACTGATATGTAATTTCTGTTTCGATCTCGTGACCAAATCTGTTCATTATCTCCATGACCTTTTTGCTTCTAGTCAAACTCTTAAGCCCAAGTATCGGGTGTTTCTTTGGTTTCACCTTTCCATCTGTAGCTGCAAAAATTACATCTTCGCATATACCTTAAATTATTATTTGTTTCCCCTCTCCATTTCATCATCTAGCATCTTGCCCTGCAATCAAATGTTCAAAAAACCCTTTCACAGATCAGGCACGTCTACTTCTCCCCTAGAGATATCTTCAATCTTGACGTTACTTGATGATGGGTGATGATTTGATTTTTTAATTTCTTCAGGAAGGGTTAGAGCAGCATCCCTTATTCGAGCAGTCTTTTCACGTGCGCTGTTGTCGAATTTGCTTAATGCTTCACCCAAAGTCATTTCAGAGCTGTAACTGAAATTGCCTTGTCTAGATTTGCCATTTAGGATCTTTATTTTTTCACCATAATACCTTTTACCATTTTACCTTTTGTTCCAAATTCAGAAAGTAAGTGTAGATAAAAATTGTTAACATCAGTACGAATTCGAACCTCCTTGCTGCTTAACACTTCTTTGTCAATATATGAAGACAATGCTTGGAATGATTGCTGGTGAAATGCCTTTGAATGTTGTACTTGCAGAAATGGAATGTTCTTTTGTGATATTAATGCTACTTTCCATTTTCATTTCGGTCTGCCTTTGATATTTTACTCTATAATAAGCATGTTATTTCACTTCTTTAGCAGCAAAATCAACATCAACAATCTTGTCAGTAATTTTGAGTCTTCATTAATGTCAATAAATTTTCGTATCCTTTGTTTCTACACTGACCAGTTTCTGCTCTATGCCTTTGACCTTTTTTCTAAGGCAAACGGTTGGAAGGATACCTTTCTATTGAGAAGTTTTTGGTGATTTGATTTCAGATCTAGTTATCATTGTTGTAGGGAACTTTAATGAAATATTAATATCTGGTGTGGCTGTAGGCGTAGTGGGTATTTCCATTGCTGCATTCATCTTTTCATTTTGCAGTTTTGATAATGCTGTAAATCGTCTACAGCACCCGATATGGAAACCACATTTGAAGTCAGTTTGTTCAGGCAAATGTAGGTTGGAGTATTTAAGATTGTGCATTTTTGGGGCCTCATAAATCATTTTGCATTTTGTCAATGTATTATCTGTAAACAGCGTCACTGATGTATTATGCTTGTCATCCAGAACTTTATATTGCAAGCTACATACTGAACCTAAGGTTTAAAGTGATGCACTGGTTAAACACATGTAAAAGTTTCATTTTTGCCTATGTTTTTTTACACATTTATGTCTTATCAAGAATTTTCTTAACTGGTTCCTTATTTTTTTAAGCAATGAATACTCTAGTTCTTATATGATTTCTTCTTACATGAAATGGAATTTGATACAAACGCATACCAAATTTTTTTAATTTTTTTATTACATTCATTTGTTTTCAAATGCCATTATTGATCAAATGAATGAATACAGGTTTTTTATAAAAACGTCTAAATTTTAGCTGCGGCAAATTGTGCCTTTTTAATACTTTATCAGCCTTGAATGTTCTTATTTGTGTTCTTCCGATAAATAGGAAAATATGTGGTCAGATTTATTGGTAAATGTGTATATTTTCAAGAATGGAAGAAATATACAATGTCAAGTTTTAGTATGTTCTTAATATGCAATTAATTTTTTGAAAAATTTTAGCCTCGACATTCTTACAAACTAGGTTCTTATATAAAAAAGTGTGCGTCTTCCATTTTAGTAATCACGATATTACTTTGCAAATGACAAAGTAAATGAACACTTTTACAGATGTACATGTAGATGTATGATAAAACAAATATTTCTTGTTGTTTTTCTAATTTTAAATAAAGAAAATAAAACAAATCTAAATACAACAAGTACAAAACAACAGAACACAACCAATAAAAAAGAAAACATGTGAAAAAAGAAAATGTACTAACCGAATTTTTTACAACGTTGTTACTACAAAATCATGTATAAACTTTTATCAGACACTGTCTCAAAATAACCTACTTGCTGCAATAAGGAAAGAGGGTACAGGTTAAATCGCAACTATGCTGCAAATAAATTGGTTTGTCTACCTTGTGTTGCATATAATATTTAATTTGAAAAAGAGGCAAATTTGAGGACACTCACTAGCATAAAAGTCACGTGATCTGACTTACAGTTTCCCAAAAAAAATTATGTAATTTTTTGTCCAATGTTGCTCTCTGATGAATGGGCTACTACCACAAAAAAATTCAGCCATATAACTTATGAGGTAAATGTCATTCAATGTTCAGTGAACGTTCTGAAATCGAAATGATTTTCATTTTGACCGACATGAGATAGACCTCGAAAGGGCTTTCAGTCAGTCGAAATTTATGAAAGATTCATTTCGTATAAACACGAAACCCCATATAAACCATTTCTTAAATACAAGCATTTTATATGCTAACGTACCCACCCATGTATTTTTTATAAAAAATACTTTATGTAGCTAGCTATATTGGTGTGGTATGGGCATCCATAAATCAGTACATGCCAAAAAAATATTTTTTTAATTTATATCAGCAGCTATTAAAAATAGCCTTTTTTGCTTACAGCTTTGTTGCATAAATATTTTGATCATTTTGTTAATATTTTAGAACCTTGTACGAAATACGCAATCTTGCTTTACCCAGTATTACAATATGTAGTATTTTCATTCTCTGGAAGTACTGGTCTAGTTCTCCTGGCTACACAATGCAAGTTTGTACTTGTTTATTCGTTAATAGTTCTGCTCGATGTCGAAATTCCATTAAAACAGTAAGTTAAATAACACTCTCTTGCCCTATTTAGCAAAAATAATCATAAAGATAGGTAAGAAATAAAATGTTTCTGCCTCCAAAAGCACCGGTTATGTGGACTCTTTGCAGCAAAGTCTCTTTCCGTTTTCATTTGGTGCCCTTGAAAGTGGTCTGGGTACTAGAAAATCTAGGAGCCCGAGTTATTCGCCGGAAGCGGAGCGTTATGGCACAAGCTTTAAGACTATTCTTTTTCTTGTGAATATGACCAGAATAACTACTATAAAAAATAAAGAACTATATTTCACAACTAAGTATCAATTAGAGCGTTCAAATTGAGCATTAAATACTTTAGGACTTCCTATTTAAGCCATGGCCCCTGCTGGAAATAATAGACAGGGTCCCTGGATATTTGTGAGGCTAGCCATGTAAAATATGCACATCTATCTATATATTTATCTAAGATGCGTTTAGCTTCGAACGATAAAGTTTGTTGTGAAGAAAATGTCGCCAAATTGATAAAGACGTATACGGGCGGATGAAGCTGCGGCGAAACCATTTGAACTCTCGATTGAAGAGCAGTAAGTTATTTTACTCATTTTTAGGCTTCCAAAGGTGAAATGAAATATGGTGATCGGGTTTATCATAAAAGGATAGATAGACAGGTTTTGTTGGAAGCGGTGGATCAAATAAACAGTAAAAATATATACGTGTTAATCTGTGGGACTCGATTGTTCAATAAAGATATGTATAAGCTCCTGCAGAGTGTTTACGGCATAGGCGAGGAAAGTATTTCTTACTTCTAAAAGTTAAATACATGCTCCTAAAGCTTTAATAATCTGGACGTTAGTCAATAAATTTTAATAAGAAAACTACATAAAAACAAATTTAATCTTTTATGCGACTCAAAAGACTGATGTAAATATGCTAAGGAGAACTTTGCATTGCACCGCACTGCATGGTACGCATTTTCTAACGAACTTGTAAACACTTGTTTTGCTGAGGATTGTCGTGTAAACGACATGAAACTTTAAGTACGTTTTTTTTTCTCTGCAACATATATTATATATATACGCTCTGTATTGCAGTTATACATTGAGCACTCTCTGACGAAGAAGTTTTTAATCAAAAAATTCTATTCTATTATCGCTCCTGAAAAGTTGAGCACTCTTATCTTAATCGCAAAAATGTGGAGCAAATAAAGTTCAATTATTCGACCAAAAACACTACAATACCATCGAGAAGGAACTTACATTATGCTAATGATTGAAAAAGTCGAAGCGTTAATCAAGAAAATTCGTTGAAAAGTGTTATTTTACAACAACGAGGAACAAAGTAGTACATTGGAAAATTATGGATTAAAATCACGCTACACTTCAAAACCAGTTAAAGAATTTTCTGCTTTTGAAGATGACCTTTTTGAATAAGTTAAAAAGGTTAAATTTCGAAAAGTAACAATACACTGCAAAAGAAAATGAATAGAGATATAAAAGAAATCAAATCATCAAACAAAACATTGACAGCAGTAGACAAAACGAACAACATGTACAGACTTACTAAAGAGAATTATTACTCGTGGATGCAATAACCAAAACTTCCCAAAAGCCAACGATAAAATTAAAAATCATATAAACTTTAAAGGCAAAGAAATAATAAAAAACACAAGTGTAATAAAATGGATGGAAACAAATAATGACAGTAATTGTTTTACAACTCTCAAAGATCATAAGAAAAACTTTATTAACATTCCGACTAATAAATCCTGCCAAGAATGAGCTTGGAAGAATAAGTAGTGGAGCCACGTGATTTACGTGTAGGGCCTTTATTAAGCTGCAAAAGGCCATATTTCAGCTTTTGCAGGTTTGAGCGCGTAATTACCAAGGCAAACGTCTTAGAGCATCGTAGCTCATTAAGACTGGAAGGACTAAACCGATGGCCACCGTCTGGGCGCGTGGAACCACATGATTTACGTGTAGGGCCTCTATTGGGCTGCAAAAAGCCATGTTACTCGGGCTACTTAAGGCCAGTCCTTTTTTATTTCAGGGTCATTTTCAATAAATCAAATTATAAAGATTGTGGCATAATTTATTGGCCACCATGTCATTATATGAATAGTAAAACGCAGAATTCAACTTTTGTGAAAAATTTTGATGACGTCATATGCCATAAACGCGCTTTACCCGCAGTTTTTTTCAAGCGGTTTTCCGCGCCATTAAAGGGTCTTTAATTTCGCGGGAAGTAGCATAAAAGCAAGTCTTGGCATGAAGTGTCTTTCGAATACTCTGTATCAAATTGAAATATTTACCTCCCGCGAAGATATGACGTAGTCAATTTCAAAAATTAGCCTTAGATTTACTAGAATGCGCGTTTTCGACATTTTGGCGATTTATATAAACTTACGACAGGGTTATCCTGTAAATAGACCACGTAAGACGCGCTTTTACACCCTTTGTCGCAAAAATTGTAGTTGTTCAATGACGCGGAAAACCGTTTGAAGAAAAGCGCGGGAAAAGCGCGTTTTTGGCATATGACGTCATCTAAATTTTTCGTAAAAATTGAATTCTGCGTTTTACTATCTCTATAATAATACGGAGAGTGTGTCTGTGTGTTTGTGTGTCTGTAACAGGCAAAGTTGATATGCTTATTTTCCTTTGATGTAGCCGAAAAATGCATGTCTAATATGTTAAATTTTCTGACGTTACCGCGCGACGTCAATAGCACTACTTTAACGTCAATATCATATATTAAATTAATGAAGCCATTACAGTGCACCTAAAACTTTGAGGCCAAATAACTTGGAAACGAAGTGGTGACGTCAATGATTTTTCACCGCGTAGGTAACTAGGGACCACCTAGGACCAATTTGGGTAATTTTCCCAAACCTGGGTCCCCAAATCCGTTTCGGAATGGACGGGTTGATGACGTCATCAAAAAACCTTCAAACCCTAATATCTCTGCAACCGTTTGTCAAAAGTACATGATCCTATACATTTTCTTGATCAGCGTTTCAAGATCTATACGATCAAGGCAACGGGTATACAAATTTCTAAAAAAAAAATTTTAGTTTTGACGGGCCATTGCTGACGTCAGCAAAATTTTTAAACCCTTATATCTTATTAACCGTTCATCAAAAGCACATGATCATATACATTTTCTTGATCAGCAGTTTAAGCTCTGCACAATAGAGGCAACGTGAAAACAAGGTTCTAATTTTTTTTTTGTGGAGGGGTTCCTGACGTCATCAAAATTTAAATCACGCTTCTTTTTTTCATTTTTATCCCTGCCTCAGTGGATTTTTCCACGGGTTTTATCGACTAGTTCATATAATGATATGGTGGCCAATATTTTATGCCAGATTCTTTATAACTTGAGATATTGAAAATGACCCTCGAATAAAAAAGGACTGGCCTTAAGTAGCCCCAGGCTTTGCGGACCTGTGATCGTACTTAGCTGTGTTCTACGGGCCTGCCGTTAGGAAAACGAGTTGTGACATCGTAGTCCATTGAGGCTGGAAGGACTATACCGCTAACCACCTGTCTGGGGGAGTGGAACCACGTGATTTGCGTGTAGGGCTTTTATTAGGCTGCAAAAGGCCATTTACAGGCTTTGCGGGCCAGTGATCGTAGTTAGCTGTGTTCTACGGGCCTGGCGCTAAGAAAATCGACTTGGGGCATCGTAATCCATTGAGATTGGAAGAACTAGATTGTTGGCCGCCTGTCTGGGCACGTGGAACCACGTAATTTCGTGTATGTCCTTTATTAGGCCGCAAAAGGCCATATTACAGGCTTTGCGGGCTTGTGACCGCATTTTGCCGTGTTTTAAGAGCCTGGCGATAAGGAAAATGACTTGGGACATCGTAGTCCATTGAGACTGGGAGGGTTAGATCGATGACCACCTTTCTGGGCGCGTGGAACGACGTGATTTACGTGTAGGGCCTTTATTAGCCTGCAAAAGGCCATATTGCAGCGTTTGCAGACCTGTCCACGTTGTAAGGAGTGCTAAAAGGGCCTGACGTCAAGGGAAACGTCTTAGGGCTTCGTAGTCCATTGAGCCTGGAAGGACTAGACGGATGGCCACCTGTCGGGGCGCGTGGAACCACGTGATTTACGTGTAGGACCTTTATTAGGCTGTAAAAGGCCATACACGCTTTTTTTTATAAGAATAACTTCTATAAGAATATCAGGGTGAAAATTGCCTAAATTGTAAGAATATCTTAAGAATATTTCTAGGGTGAGTTTGCTTAGAATAAAATTGTTAGTTAACCAAAAAATTAAGGGAAATCAAAATGAGACAAATCTTTAACCTGTTATATTTGGTTTGATTAATATCTCTGGGAAGAAAAACATAAACATGCTGTAAATGCGTAACAGTATACTAAAAAATATGTGTGAACATCTCATTCAAAAGAAACATATTCAGCTGTCGCGAAAGAGTTGTTCTTGTGCATACATGTGACAGAAACTTTATTCTGAAAAATAAGAATACATTAAGAATACTTCACCCTCATATTTTGCCAAATCATAAGAAAACTTCACCCTCAACGAAAAAACGCTATTATTATAAAAAAGCGTGTATTACAGCCTGTGCAAGACTTTGCACGTAGTTTGCCGTGTTTTAAAGGCCTGGCGCCAAGGTTGACGTCTTGGGGCATCGTAGTCCATTCAGATTGGAAGGGCTAGACTGTTGGCCACCTGTCTTGGCGCGTGTAACCACATGATCTACGTGTAGGGCCTTTATTAGGCTGCAAAAAACCATATTACAGATTTTGCAGGCCTGTGATCGTAGTTACCTGTGTTCTGCAGGCCTGGCGCTAAGGAAAACGACTTGTTGCATCGTAGTACATTGAGATTGGAAAGACTAGACCGTTGGCCACCTGTCTGGGCACGTGGAACCACGTGATTTACGTGTAGCGCCTTTATTAGGTCGCAAAAGGCCATATTACAGCGTTTGCAGGCATGTGCACGTAGTTTGCCGTGTTTTAAGGGCCTAGCGTAAGGAAAATGACTCGAAACATTGTAGTATATTGAGACTGGAAGGATTAGACAGTTGGCCATCTGTCTGGGCGCGTGTAACCACATGATCTACGTGTAGGGCCTTTATTATGCTGTAAAAGGCCATATTACAGCCTGTGCAAGACTTTGCACGTAGTTTGCCGTGTTTTAAAGGCCTGGCGCCAAGGTTCACGTCTTGGGGCATCGTAGTCCATTCAGATTGGAAGGACTAGACTGTTGGCCACCTGTTTTCGCGCGTGGAACCACGTGATTTACGTGTAGGGCCTTTATCAGGCTGCAAAAGGCCATATTACAGATTTTCCAGGCCTGCGCACGTAGTTAGAAATGCTAAAAGGGGCTGGCGCCAAGGCAAACGTCTTGGGGCATCGTAGTTCATTGAGATTGGAAGGAGTAGAGCTATGGTCACCCCTTTAGGTGCGTGGAACCATGTGATTTACGTGCAGGGCCTTTGTTAGGCTGCAAAAAAAAGCCATGTCACAGTCTTTACAGGCCTCTGATCGTAGTTAGCTGTCTTCTACGAGTCTGACGCTAAGGAAAACGACTTGTGACATCGTAGTACATTGAGACTGGAAGGATTGGACGGTTGGCCACCTGTCTGGGCGCGTGTAACCACGGGATTTAAGTGTAGGGGGTTTTATCAGGCTGCAAAAGGCCATATGACAGCATTTGCAGGCCTGAGCACGTTATTAGGAGTGCTGAAAGGACGTGGCGCGAAGGCAAACGTCTTAGGGCACCGTAGTCTAATGAGAATGGAAGGACTAGACCGATGGCCCCCTGTCTGGGCGCGTTTAATCACGTGATTTACATGTAGGGCCTTTATTATGCTGCAAAAGGCCATTTACAGGCCGTGCGGGCCATTGATCGTAGTTAGATGTGTTCTAGGGGCCTGACGCTGAGAAAAACGCCTTGTGACATCGTAGTCCAATGAGGTCGGAAGGACTAGACCGTTAGCCACCTGTCTGGGCGCGTGTCACTACATGATTTACGTGTAGGGCCTTTATTAGGCTGCAAAAAGCCATATTACAGCCTATACAGCCCTGTGCACGTAGTTTGCCGTGTTTTAAGGGCCTGGCGCTAACGAAAACAATTTGGGACATCGTAGACCATTGACATTGGAAGGATTAGACCGTTGGCCACCTCTCTGGTGGAGTTAAACCAATTGATTTACATGTAGGTCCTTTATTTCGCTGTCAAAGGCCATATTACAGACTTCACTTGCCTGTTATCGTAGTTAGTTGTGTTCTACGGGCCTGGCGCTAAGGAAAACGACTTGTGACACCGTAGTCCATTGAGACTGGAAGAAGTAGACCGTTGTCCACCAGTGTGGGCGCGTGTAACGTCATGATTTACGTGTAGGGCCTTTATTAGGCTGCAAAAGGCCATATTACAGTTTTACAGGCCTGTGCACGTAGTTAGGAGTGCTATAAAAGCCTGGCGCCAAGGTAAACGTCTTAGGGCATCGTACTCCATTGAGACTGGAAGGACTAGACCGATGGACATCTGTCTGGACGCGTGGAACCACCTTATTAACATGTTGGGCCTTTATTAGGCTGGAAAAAGCCATATTACAGGCTTTGCGCGCCTGTGATTGTAGTTAGGTGTGTTCTACGGGCCTGGCACTAAGGAAAACGACTTGTGACACCGTAGTCCATTAAAACTGGAAGAAGTAGACCGTTGGCCACCTGTTTTCGCGCGTGGAACCATGTGATTTACGTGTAGGGCCTTTATCTGGCTGCAAAAGGCCATATTACAGTTTTTGCAGGCTTTTGCACGTAGTTAGGAGTGCTAAAGGGGGCTGGCGCCAAAGGAAACGTCCTGGGGCATCGTAGTTCATTGAGACTGGAAGAAGTAGACTGATGATCACCCCTCTAGGCGCGTGGAACCACGTGATTTAGGTGTAGGGCCTTTATTAGGCTGCAAAAGGCCATGTTGTTGACGTCTTGGGGCATCGTAGTCCATTCAGATTGGAAGGACTACACCAATGGCCACCTGTCTGGGCGCGTGTAAACACGTGATTTACGTGTAGGGTCTTTGTTATGCTGCAAAGGGCCATAGTACAGGCTTTTCGAGCCTGTGATCGTAGTTAGCTGTGTTCTACGGGCCTGGCGCTAAGGAAGACGACTTGTGACATCGTAGTCCATTGAGACTGGAAAGACTAAACCGTTGGTCACCTGTCTGGGCGCGTGTAACCACGTGATGTTCGTGATTTACGTGTAGGGCCCTTATTAGGCTGCAAAAGGCCATAATACAGGATTTGCGGGCATGTGATTGTAGTTAGCTGTGTTCTACGCGCTTGGCGCGTAGGAAAAGGTCTTGTGACATCGTAGTCCATTGAGACTGGAAGGACTAGACCGTTGGCCACTCGCGAAATTTGTTTAAAAAGTTATTTTCCAATTATTTGTTTATATATTACAATATATTATTTTGTTTTATTTTTCGTAGTGGTTGAAACTTTGTATTTTACAGATTAGAATTATTCCAAAGAAAAATTGAGGTGTAGCAATCTTTAAGGTTAAGTTGGTGTTCGAACTGCACTGTTTGATGTTTCTCGAAGTTGAGTGATATAAGAAATGAGTTTTTATGATCCTAATTTTAGCGTCTAGGCATTTGCCCACCTATATACCGAATTACTGTACGAATTAGGCTAAAAAAAATCAAAAAGCGATATATATGGGTGACCCAGTGACCCCTAGCTAAGGAAAACTATGTTGAGACAGATACAGCCAGCTTTGACAATCGTTAATTTGGTGAATAAAAATGTAGGTAGCCCAGCCCTGGTTAGTTAAATAAAGTTTCTAGCGAAAACAAAATAAAAACTTTTGGAATTGCTCTTTAATATTATATAGGTATTTGTTTAATGAGCTACATTATTTTTGCTGTGCTAGTAGCTATATAAATCTTGCATTACATGCTAGCAATTCCTCTTTGATCAGCACTGTGATATTTTTAAGACAATAGTAAAAACTTGTGATGTAACTACAATCCCTCACAAAAATTATTGAGACTGCAATTAATAAGATGTGCCTTGGTTTGTATGATAGCTTCCCCCTCCCCCTACCTCAATGTTGAATGTGAAACTAGCAGAACATGTGTAGCGAAGCCAAACCTGCACTTAGGAGACGTCAACTTTGAATTTAGGGGGGAGGGGAGGCAGTCTCAGAATTTTTGTGAGGGATTGTCTTGAAATTTTGAAAAAATTGAAAGGAAAGGCAGGGACCAGAGCACCTTAGGTTCATCAAATACAAGCTAAACGTAGATAAACAAAACAAATTTAAATCAATTTCGACAAGGCAGGAACAGGTTCAACATAGGCAACTTGGAATAAAATGTACAGTACATTGTGCAAGAACAAGTACATAATACAACCTATAAGTTATCAAAGAAATCATAACAAAATAAAATACTCTCTGCAAATATAGTCAAAAGAACAGAAACATTTGGCCCACTAGCCAGCCTACCTACAGATGTATTGATACTGCTTTTAAGGTCTTGTACAGTACGAAAAATATGTACAAATGTTAGAGAAAGGCACATAGTCTCAAAAATTCAAAAATGAAAGATTTTTGTCATAAAAACCAAAGTCTCATTACACGTACACAGCCAACAGTCAAAAACGCTGCCACATGGGCAGCCATCTTGGAAATTTTGCACATGTGTCATTCGTGATATCCTTACATGGAATCAAAACAAAGTTTTGGAGGGAAATTCAAATTTGAAAGGCTAGTGTGTGTGTGTATGTGTGTGTGAGACAGTTTAGGAAAGCTTAAGCCTATTACAGACTGCTGTCATATTACCTAACGCGTTACCCACGCGTTACCGACGCGTTACTCTTTATGGAATGCCATATATCTACTGTTTTATATGAAATACAACGCGTTACCACGCGTTACTGCATTTAACAAAGTTAAAAAGTAACTATATATTTTTTATAAAATTTTGCAGTAACGCGTGGTAACGCGTTCAATTCTGGTGAAAGTCTATAGACCTTGAGGAGTAACGCGTGAGTAACGCGTGGGTCACGCATGGTAACGCGTTAAAAACACTATGATGAGCAACATATTAGGTCTTTAAAACAATAAAAAGTAACGCTCACACTTCCCCTAGTTCTTATTATCAGTCTACACTATCTGGCACGAAACCGTTTTTGAAAAATATTGAAATTTTGGCTAAGTCTTGCCTTTTTTCAAGACAATCCCTCACAAAAATTATTGAGACTGCAATTAATAAGATGTGCCTTGGTTTGTATGATAGCTTCCCCCTCCCCCTACCTCAATGTTGAATGTGAAACCAGCAGAACGTGTGTAGCGAAGCCAAACCTGCACTTCAGAGACGTCAACTTTGAATTTAGGGGGGAGGGGAGGCAGTCTGAAAATTTTTGTGAGGGATTGTAGCTACCAAAAAATAAGATTTCTTTCTCTTTTGACTGCTAACAATTCATGATGAGTATACCCACAACTTGAAGCAATTAATAACCAAGTTTAGGTCTATATATATACACTCTTATGTCAGTACTGAGTATCC
This sequence comes from Hydractinia echinata, assembly GCA_030067915.1. Classification (NCBI taxonomy): domain Eukaryota; kingdom Metazoa; phylum Cnidaria; class Hydrozoa; order Anthoathecata; family Hydractiniidae; genus Hydractinia; species Hydractinia echinata. Next base: position 52,514 of record JASGCC010000308.1, on the reverse strand, counting down.
TTCCTTTAAATAATTGTAAAATCAATATATCGCACCTGTTTACAAAGTGAAAATACAAAGGAAAAAAGTGACTAATTCTCTGCCTGCTGCATGTTTTCCCTTACGCTCTGCGGGGGTATCAAAATTTGTCCCTACAAGCGCTACGCTAGTGCCCAGACATGCGCGGTATGAAAATCCGTAATTGCAACCACTTCTACTCACTAAAAAGCACGTTCTGCACACTAAAAAAACACTTCTACACACTAAAAAACACTTCTACTCACCAAAAAACACTTCTACATACTAAAAAACACTTCTACTCACTGAAAAAACACTCCTACACACTAAAAAACAATTCTACTCACCAAAAAACACTTCTACATACTAAAAAAACACTTCTACGCACTGAAAAAAACACTTCTACTCACCAAAAAACACTTCTACATACTAAAAAAACACTTCCACTCACTGAAAAAACACTTCTACATACTAAAAAAACACTTCTACACACTAAAAAACACTTCTACTCACTGAAAAAACACTTCTACACACTAAAAAACACTTCTACTCACCAAAAAACACTTCTACATACTAAAACACTTCTACTCACTGAAAAAAACACTTCTACTCACCAAAAAACACTTCTACATACTAAAAAAACACTTCTACTCACTGAAAAAACACTTCTACATACAAAAAAACACACTTCTACTAACTAAAAAAACACTTCTACTCACTGAAAAAACACTTCTACACACCAAAAAAAACATTTCTACACACTAAAAAAACACTTCTACGCACTAAAAAAACACTTCTACTCACCAAAAAACACTTCTACATACTAAAAAAACACTTCTACTCACTGAGAAAACACTTCTACATACAAAAAAAACACACTTCTACTTACTAAAAAAAACACTTCTACACACCAAAAAAAACATTTCTACTCACTGAAAAAACACTTCTACATACCAAAAAAAACACACTTCTACTCACTAAAAAAAACACTTCTACTCACTAAAGAAACTCTTCTACTCACTAAAGAAAATACTTCTACTCACTAAAAAAACACTTTTACACACTAAAAAAACACTTCTACTCACTAAAAAAAACACTTCTACTCACTAAAGAAACACTTTTTTTTAATTATACCCCCCGCGTTGCCGCGCAAATTTAAGTATGGTAGGTGTGATATCCAATGGTTGTGTTGTTTTTAACTGTACTCTGTTGATTTATTTGACTTTTCTTTTAGCCAAAATAGAGCTTTTTCATACTAGCGTTTATTGTTTATATCTGAAAAATTATACCTCTAACTACGAAATTTCGCTGTGAGCCTCTGTGATGTTAATGTCTAAATTACGTGATTTTACTTTTCTTATCTGTCCTTCAACCAGAGCTGGTGTTCATATAATCACATAATATGAACAGTATACAAAAGTATCTGTGGCTAGGCAGCTAGTGATATAAAATTTTTCTTATCTTCAGAATAAACTATCATTTGATATGAACAACATTTTAAAAACGGCAATACGAACTGAAGTTCAATCTTATTGTCAGAACAGCCATAGTGAAAATCCAAAGAAACCTAGCTAGTAAGTCAGAAAGTCGACTGTCACAATTACTAGGAAAAATCAAATCAAACAATAGACCAATTAATTCTACAAATAAAAAGCTGAAGAGACTGCAAGTAAAGTATGAACGTTATAGTTCTGATATTTTGGATTTTGTTATGCAAAAGAATGGCCGAGATTCCTTAATATAAATTACTTGGAGCCTGTAACTTTCAAAGAACTTAAAGAAAGAATAATACCACTTTACTTTGATAATGGCAATTGGAATAATTTTATGGAAGATATTCTTGATTGTGAGATTAATCTGGTGACAGTGGCTGGCCATAACGTAACGTATCTGATGAGGAGGAGTTGTGGGACTATATAAAAAAGAGGGATTGATAATATCAAAAACCATTTTTGTTTTGAGATCTAAGTTAATGAATTTCACCGATTTACCCAGTTTTTAAATGTGAGTGCCAAGAGAAAAATCTGTCAAAAATGTAGTCATACTTATGATTCTGAAGAATGTCTTATTTGCATTAAAAATCAAGAGTTTATGGATAGGTTCAAGGATGACAGTGATCCAAGTAGAGGAATGGCTGAATGATTTTCAAGCTAATATTCCAGATCAAACAGACATACCTTATCATAAAGTAAGAAGTTTACCTGCACATCAAGCTTTAAATTCACCTACCGCACCTTTAACAACTAATAATGACGAATATCCTACAGTAGATCAATTGCGTGAAATCAGACTTATTCTATTTTTAACTACAAATGGACAGGGAAACCGGTCGAGTGAAATCAAAACAGTAAAGATACACAGAATGAAAGTAAAAAATGATCTCATCAAAACATTTCAGGTGGGCAAGGTTACTTTATTGGGATAAATTTGCACGGGGAGTTAATTTCGCTGATTTCGCGGATTTTGGCTATATCCGCGAAATAAGTCCCCGCGGAAATCTGGAAAGTAGCCGTCCGCCACAATTTGTCCCGCGAAATTTTAGAATAATTGTCTGATCCGCGAAATTTATATCAGAAAATTTCCGTAAAATTTTTATGGTCGAAATCTCCACTTCCACAAGCGTTCGTACATACTTTCCCTTGCTTCCTTTGTCACCTTCCCGTTTTTCAATAAGAAAAAAAGTAAAAATTATGAGATACAATCTATTCTATCTTTCAAAATAAACTACCTTTAGTCATCGATTACAAAGAAAAGTATCTTTTGTAAATTCTTTCACAATAGATTTGGCTGTTTCTCACGAAAATTAACCTAGACCTAGAGCTAATTTTGCCAGTTTTAAAAAATAGTCAAAAATGTCGAAACGCGAAATTAGGTCCCCGCGAAATATTAGAAAATAGCTCATCCGCGAAAATAAGTCCCCGCGAAATCCTCGATTTTCGCAAATAAGCTTAAACGCGAAATTTAATCCCCGCGAAAATTTATCACACTAAAGTAGTTAAATGACAGCATTTGTTTATAATTTGTTCCACTAATGCCCTGGAACATACATAGAACATATATACATAGAGTGTTTTGTTTTGTCTTATGGTTGTACGTTATATATGTTTCTTGTCAAAATAAATGTAACAGATTAAGTGATGTAGAAAAATATATAATTTACAAAAATATTGATAAATATGTAGATGATGGTCAATGACAATGTGGAATTGTTTTTATTGATGCTCGTGGCGAAGAGGAATCAGGTGCTGGAATTGGTGTTACGAGACATGTGTCATTTTGGCTTGAAGCAGCTAATAGTTACTTTATAGGTGAACAAGAACGTGAGCCATACGTAAGACATGACCTGTACAAAAGTGAATGGAGGGCAATTGGTCAGATTCTTTGCAAAGGTTTTTTAGACGTTTTATATTTTCCACAAGTTATAAGTCAATGGTTTATACACTATTGTTTGGGGAAATGACGGATGAGTTGCTAATTGAATCATTCAAAAAGTATTTGTCAGTGGATGAAGCTGCTTTAGTATCTAAATTTTTATGTGTAAACACCAATGAATTTATTGACAATGATGAACTTTAAGAATTTCTCGATCAATTCAAATGTCGCTTAGTGGTTACAAAGAAGAATGTCCGGGGTGTAATAAGTGAGTTGGCACGACAAGAGCTGATACAGAAACCATATATAATGGCAGCATGTTGGGTAGATTGTACAAAGTCCTTGAAAGAAAAAAAAGAGTTCTCAAGTTCAGATAGTTTGGAAAAGATGTATGTAGACATGCAACCAACATCAAAAAAATTAATGAACATTCCTGATTGTCATCCTATTGATGATGCAGAAAGGGATGCTTTATTGCCACAAATTCAACTAAAAAAGTTGCTAAAGTTTATATGTGGATCTGATTCAATTGTTATAAGCAAAGTCGAAATAACATTTGCTAAACATCATTCAACATTTGCACGTCGCCCTGTAGCGCATACTTGTGACCCTACTCTGGAGCTTCCGTCGACATATAACAACTTTTGCGAGTTACGAGAAGAGTTTTGTGCAATTTTGCAAGAAAAAACATGGAAGATGAACATAGTTTAATGTATTGACTGTGGTATATGTATATAAAGTAGTACATATTTTCTTTGTTTTGTTTGAGAGCTGGGCTTTCTACCTATTTTATTCTTGTTTCATTATGTTTTATTAAGATAGTTATTTCTTAATCTTCCAAACTCAAAAAGTCGTTTTTTATTTAGTCTCTTAAAGAGGAGTTTTGATATGCTATTGCCAAAGCTAACAAAGTCCAAATAGTTTTTGTCATAAAAAACGCTTCATTAGTACTTAGTTTATTCCTTATAAGTTTTGCACAACGTGACAATTTTAATATTATTTACACATTTGAATAACGGTTTATTTTTTCTAGCAAGTACATGTAGATATGAAGAGCCTCGGGTGTTGTTGGTTTACTCAAATTGTCTTGTGTTATAAAATGCTCTGCAAATTCTTGAAACTCTATAGAGTAATCCTGAAATCTGTCTTCAATTAAATTAAGGAACTCCTCATAATCTTCCTTTTCGATTTGCTGTAGGTAATTTTGTGTGTCATATAGATGCGGCAGGAAATACATACAATTAGGCCGCCTGCGAGGACCGTCATATCTGCTTCTGGAAATAATATGGGTATTCCACTGCTCAGCAACTGAATTAATGTCCCGTCGTAATAAATTCATAAAACAATATCTAATACAATCTAAAATTACGGGGTCTGATGTATTCATAATGTCCAAGTCGCTCATATCTTGTAAAAAGCGCCTCCACCAACCAATTTTATCGCGTTGAAGCATTGCCCAATAAGATTCGATTCTTTGATTCCGTGAAGAGGTCGTAACGCTAAACGATCTCGTTACGGTGTCGGCATCGTCATTAGAGAAAGAACGTAGCAAAACATGAATTGGTTCGATTAAGGCATGTTCACTCCCATCATCAGCCTTTATGATTTTAGGAATACCACCCACATTAGATATGGCCTTTAAATAATGATCGGCAATAACTTCTGGGAGTTTGTTTGTTGACCCAACTCTTAAGCAAATTATCTTTCTAGAAAACCCATCAATGCACCCGTGAATGCTAAAGCCAAAGGGTTTTAGCTTGTCATGACCAAACTATGTGTGGCACACACATAGTTTGGTCCAGGAGTGCGATATTTACGGTGATGCAATCGTCTGTGCTTGCGAAGTTCAACGCCTTCAAGATCCAGCTCTTTTAAGGTTTTTCGAACATCCTCTTTGCGACCACAATTCACAACGTATGATCGAGACAACGTCTGCGCTACAAGCTATGGATGGATTCTTGCTTTACTGCATTTCTTTTTGGCGATTATGAAAAGACAGGGACGTGTCATATAATCGGATATTGCTTGCATTGGAACACTTTAATTGAATTGAACCAGTCGTTATAATCTGCTACCGTCATTATTCAGAAAAAACAATTGATAGAAGACGATAAATAAAGCAATATAGGTGAGGAAAGAAATGTATACACGTTATTATATATAAGGCATCTCCAACTTTCATTTCAGCATTAGTTGCTAAGGGCAATTTTTTGGTTTCAGCCTTATCTGTAATATAATATCTAAATATTTTAAATTTAGACTAGATCATTCTTTCAAAAAACAGCTTTGATGGAAATAAAATTGAGAACAAGTGTCTAATAGCTGAGGAGCTTAATGATTTTTTGTAAAATTGGGCTCAAATCTGGCATCTCAGATTGAACCTAGTAATTTGAGTTTTAAATCTTTTCTCACTGTTAATAACACACAAATGGAAAATAATGAACTAAGTGAAAATGAATTATTCAAAGCGATCGACTCACTACAATCAGATAATAGTTCAGGTTTTGATGACGTCAATAGTAACGTTGTTAAGCAACCAAAAAATGCTATAAAAATTCCACTAATGTATATATTTAACCTTTCCCTGCAGCAAGGATATTTTCCTGAAAAACTTAAAATTGCAAGAGTTCTACCGGTTGTCACACTCAATAATGAACTCTCTAAGCTGGCAGAATGGTTTAAGGCAAACAGACTGTCCCTAAATATTTCTAAAACAAAGTACACATTTTTTCACAGGCAAAATAAAAAAGATGACATACTATTGAAACTTCTTGATTTATCTATTAATAACAATTTAGCCCATAATCCTAAGTATACAAATGAGATCCGGCTTCCGTGAAAATCCTATTTCGACTTCCGCGCAACCTACGGAAAGACGTTTTTAATAGAAGTCCACAGAAAACTAGAGTTTTTGCAAATCTGTTTCAAAAACAAGTACCATAATCTATTATTTACTTAAGCCTATGCTTATATGGTATACTAACTTTTCGTTGGTAATTAAGTTAGCTATATACCAAGTTTGCATGTGTGACTGTGTATAATACACTTAATTTATAGGGAGAGAATACAATGATCAACGAAGAACGTGATCCTATAATGCGGGACACTAACACCGCTTGCAATGTTTCTGCTGCTGCGACAGGTCTCGACTGCACCAATTTGTTAGAACAAATGTGCACACAGCAGCAAGAAGCAATGATGCAGCTCACAACCTCTGTTAATAAACAGCAGGATCAACTGAACATTGTGATCCAAGCCATGAATAATTTGGCTAAAAGCTTAACACCAGCTAATGCTCTGGCAACTTCAGCTCCTTCTCAGGAGCGTAGAAATGACCCTAATTCTCCAGATGGAGATCGGTCAAACATTACCCAAACTATAGTTAACCTAAATGCAGCACCTGCTCGGTCAACATCTACTATGGAAAATTCCAATTCTAATAGGAATGAAAATATCCCACCAAGAAGTGAGCATGAAAATGTTGACACAGATCAATCATGGGATCAAATATTTGGTTCTCTGGTAACCAATCTGTTGCAGGGCAGTCCAGCTCATCCACAGGGAACAACTCCCAGACAACAGGGAAGCTGGTGGAGACAAAAGATAAAGAACAGGAGTACTGGCAGGAAACAACCAAAGAATACGAAGATGATACACTACCAACTGGGCCAGAAATTGCATCCTCCATTGCAGGTGCAGCAAAGATATTTTGGCAAAAGCCAATAAAAGAGGAGGTGCTCAAACAAAAATTGGAAAATGCAGCCGCACCTGCGAATTGTCCCTATCTTGTGCCAAAAAAGGTTAACCTGGAAATATGGAGTACCTTGTCAACTTTCGTTCTAACGAATGACTACAAGCTCCAAGAAATCCAGAAATTACATGCTGCATCGACAACAATGGTATTGCGTGCAGCATCAGAACTGACTGAATTAAGGAATCAACTTGCACAAAATAATGTGGATGTCAAGGGCCCTCTTACATCACTAAAAGATGCAATATCACTTGCTGGAAAGGTGTCTCAAGCAGTAAACCAACATAGGCGTAACCTCATAAAACCATCCTTACCAAACCAGTATGTAAAGTTAGCGACAGATACTGACGAAGCAGCGGATCAACTATTCGGGTCCTCAATATGTGAGCGTCTAGAAACTTTAAAAAAGGAAAACCAACTTAGAGCATTGTTAGAGAAAGAAAGGCCCAACCTAAAAAGAAAATCAGAATCGTCAAACAGGGGGCCCTCTTACAAGACCCCAAAGAGGGCCTACAATCACTACAATCAAGGGCAAAACAGCACAGCAAAACAGCAACAAGATGCACTACAACAACAGGAACAGCTACCAGAGTACCAGCAAGTACCACAACCCAAAAAACAAAAGGCGATAATGCAGACACCTCAGGTAAGAAACCTCGAATTACTAAAGGTGTATCTTCGCCAAAAGGTCACAACTTTCAAGGCAGGGTGTGTAAAACTGCAAATAAAAAACTGGGAAAAAATTACCAGTGACATTGAAGTTTTACAGACTGTTTCAGGTCTGCGAATAGCAGCTGGTGAACTACCAAAAAATCAGCAAGTCCAATATCCCATGAGGCACAAGGACGACAAATTTGTCCAAAAGGAAATGATTAGCTTGTTATCAAAAGGGGTGATAGCTAGGTGCCATCATGAGCCAGGGGAGTTTATATTACCAATATTTGTGACAGAGAAATCTGATGGTGGCTCCAGGCTAATATTAAACCTGAAAACACTTAATTTGTCGGTTGAAAAGGTTTAAAATGCAAACTTTAAACTCAATATTATGTTTAATACGGCCAAATATGTTTATGGCAAAATTGGACATTAAAGATGCATACTACAGCATCCCTATCCATAAGGATGACCAAAAACTCCTAAAATTCCAAAAGAATAATGAGCTTTACAAGTATAAAGCTCTGCCTAATGGATACACAGAAGGTCCTAGGAAGTTTACAAAACTTATGAAGCCACCACTAGCCACACTTAGGCAACAAGGAGTATTGCTTGCTGACTACATCGATGACCTAATAACAATGAATAGGTATAAGAACAGTTGCTATGACAACATAGATAAAATAATAACCTTATTAGATTCTCTAGGGTTTGTAATACACCCAGAAAAATCCATATTTGAACCAGTCCAAACAATAGAATTCTTGGGATTTATTTTAAATACAATTGATATGACAGTCTATTTAACTATGGCAAAAAAGCAGGCCTTTGTTGTTCTTTGTGATGATATACTTTCATCACATCAAAAAATTTCAATTAGGAATTTATCTAAACTACTTGGGAAAATGTCCAGTAGTTTTCGTGGTGTGCCTTTCGGTAAGTTACATTATAGAGCCCTGGAACGTCACAAAACACAAGCACTCAGGGACAACCGTGGAAAATATGACAGACACACATGGGTACCCTTGCAGGGCATTCAGGAAATACTATGGTGGAAAGAAAACATTATGGACAGCTTCTCACCAATCTTACGGGGAAACCCAGCATATGTTTTGACCTCGGATGTATCCACTATAGGTTGGGGTGCATCACATAAGGAACAACACACTGGGGGCCAATTTACGGCACAAGAGAGGGAACAACATATTAACGTATTAGAACTAAAAGCAGCACTATTTGGTCTGCAGGCACTCTGCTCACATATTCAAAATGACCATATACTTATGAAAATGGATAATACATCAGCCGTTTCAGCCATCAATAAAATGGGAAGTACACGGTCTATACCAATGGATAAGACAGTACAAGAAATATGGCACTGGGCAATCCAAAATAATAACTGGCTGACAGCCACACACATTCCGGGAATTCTAAATGTCGAGGCAGACCGAGAATCAAGGAAATGTGAAACTAGAATTGAGTGGATGCTTAATAAGGAAGTAATCAACTATGTCATTGATACTCTAGATTTCCAACCAGACATTGATTTATTCGCAAGTCGAATAAACAGCCAGTTGGACATGTTCTACTCATATAGGCCTGACCCAGAATGTCAAGCAGTAGATGCATTCACTATCAACTGGCACAATAAAAATTTTTATGCCTTCCCACCATTCACATGTATTGCAAGAGTGATACAAAAAATATGGAATGATGAGGCAACAGGCATCCTTATAGTACCTGACTGGCCGAATCAGCCTTGGTACAGTCAATTCCACGAACTTTGTATTAAACATATATCTCTTTCTTCCAGGTCAGACCTCCTATTGCTACCACAACAGAAGGACATAAACCATCCAATGCACAAGACACTGCAACTGAAGGCAGCAATCGTTTCCGGGAAATCGTTCTCCAGAAACAATTCTCACCCGAGATCAGTAGTCTACTGTTAGCATCCTGGGGAGAAAACACACAAAATAGCTATAATATGTATATGAAAAAGTGGATTACATATTGCCAGAATAATAATGTGGATGACATCATAAATGCAGACTATAAAATAGCCATGTCCTTCCTAACAAAATTATTTTACCACGACAACTGGAGGTATGGCTCTATTGCAGCAGCTAGATCTGCACTATCTGCCATCCTTACACACAAAAATGGTAAATCTTTCGGTAAGGATGAGCAGGTCAGCAAGCTTCTTAGAGGGATGTTTAAGTTACGCCCCAGTTTCCCAAAATATACCGTTACGTATGACCCAGTGTTAATACTAAACTATATGAATAGCCTTCCAGAAAATAAAAATTTAATGTTGGAACTTCTTGTCAAAAAACTTGCCACTCTCCTTTGCATCCTTAGCGGGCAAAGGGGACAGACAATAGGTGCTTTAAGAACAGACTATTGTCATTATGCAGATAACTGCTATACCTTCTACATTCCAACCATATTAAAAACAACAAAACCAGGAAAGCATCAAGAACCCCTACGATTCCTGGCATACTCTAATAACCCAAAGCTGTGTATCGTAAATTGTTTACAGGAGTACCTGGAACGAACAAACAGCATCAGAGAAAACCTGGAGAACCAACCAAAGCAGCCATTGCTTTCAAATGCATACCCACACAAACCAGTGGGGGTGGCTACAATAGCTCGCTACATCAAGCTATTTCTTGGACTGGCAGGGATCGATATCACCGTATTCACTGCTCACTCGGTACGAAGTGCATCCACCAGCAAGGCAAACAACCTTGGTTTAAACATAAAGGACATACAAAAGGCAGCAGGATGGGCATCTGATACTTGTTTTCGAAAGTTTTATAATCTACCGATAACTGAAAACTTCGGTACAACACTGTTGAAGAACAATTAACTGATATTATGTAATTGCTGTTGAGTTACAATATACATAGATTATTATTCTGTTAATATTTGGTTGCGTTTTTTACATGACGCCACAAAACAGCTTTGAAATCTCATTTGTATACTTAGGATTATGGGCTAAATTGTTATTTCAAAAATTAAACAAATACAATGCAGTTTAATTATGATAACAATTTAGTCCTAATCCTAAGTATTCAAGTGCCCTCCTCACCTCCCTACAACACAGTTGCACATGTATATAATGTTTTGTGGACAAAAAAGTTGTTCTTTGAAGTAGGATTTTCACGGAAGCCGGATCTCACTTGAATTTGCTGGTACCAGTATACCAGCAAATAGTTTTGTATCTTCATTATGATTCTTCACCCCAGTGTTGACATCAATCGAATATATAATTGTAAACACAAGGTTTCACTTTATTATAGAGAACAACATTGTTGGTTACGTCACAAATTTATCGCCAATGAAGTCCAGAGTTTTGCGTTTGTTATGTTATTGAGATTTTTCAAATCGAAGTGAAATAACCGGCGTAGCTAGCTGCTTTTTTATTATTTAGTATAGAGTCTAGCGTGTGTACCGAACAAACAAACAGCTCTAGCGTATAACGTCCATATTAGATCATTGCTAAAATAGACTTTGGAAATAATTCCAGTGTACCTCACATTGGAAAAACACATCACAGAATTAAGACGTAAATCACGAAATTTGTACGTTTCAGCTGATTCCTTTTTTGCTCAATCCGGGGAAATGTCCAACTTGTTTACCTGCATTTTTGCAAAGTTATTTTATGGCATAAAAACCACGAAGTTATGTGGCGAGCGGAGTCACCAGATCGTTGCTGGAGTTTAGGCAATCAAGTAATAAAAGAATGGTAGAGGATATATATTTTTTTTCACTTCAAAAAACTACAACTACAGCAATAATATAACAAATATATATAATAACGTGGTTGCCTAATATATTTTATGTATATATATTATTCGTTTATATAATATGGATATCGAGGTTTATGAGAGTAACTGTCAGCTCCTTTGCCTCACTTTTAACGTTTATTGTTGTATTAAATCAATCAATTTTTGAGGATTAAAGTCGGAAGTTCCTGTTTTTAAATTTTTTTCATGCACGCCGTTGCAGGCCTTTAAACGTAGTTTGCTGTGTTTTAAGGGCCTGGCGCTAAGGAAAACGACTTAAGACATCGTAGTGCATTGACACTGGGAGTATTAGACCGTTGGCCACCTGTCTGGGCGCTTGTAACCACGTGATTTACGTGTAGGGCCTTTATTAGGTAGCAAAAGGCCATATTACAGTCTTTGCAAGCCTATGCACGTGGTTAGAAGTGCTATGAAAGCCCAGCGTCAAGGTAAACGTCTTAGCGCATCGTAGTCCATATAGACTGCAAGGATTAGATCGATGGCCACCTGTCTGGGCGCGTGGAACCACGTGATTTACGTGTGGGGCCTTTATTAGGCCGCAAAAGGCCATATTACAGCTTTTGCAGGCCTATACGCGTAGTTAGCTGTGTTCTACGGGCCTGGCGCTAAGGAAAACGGCTTGTAACATCGTAGTCAATTGAGACTGGAAAGACTAGACCGATGGCCACTTTCTGGGCGCGTGGAACAACGTGATTTACGTGCTGGACCTTTAATAGGCTGCAAAAGGCCATATTACAGCCTTCGATGGCCTGCGCACGTAGTTTACCGTCTTTTAAGGGCCTGGCGCTAAGGAAAACGACTTGAGACATCGTAGTCCATTGAGACCGCAAGGGTTAGACCGATGGTCACCTGTCTGGGCGCGTGGAGCTACGTGATTAAAGTGTGGGGCCTTTATTAGGCCGCAAAAGGCCATATTACAGCCCTTGCAGGCCTGTGCACGTAGTTAGGAGTGCTATAAAAGCCTGGCGCAATTAAGATCTAAAAAAGTGTCTTCAGCAGGATCCAACTTTATAGATAGAGCCTTTATAGATAGAGGCAAAATAACGTTAATAATAAGTTCAAAAAACTTGATTTTTTGATTACCCTATATATTATTTCTATGCACTGGTCCTGTTTTAAAAAAATTAGAAAAAACAAAATTTTCGGACGAAATAACTTTCGGCAGACACAAATTTCTGACAAAAAAAAAATCCAAAAGTCTTTCCGTCCAAAAATTTTCGTTCCTAATATATACCCAATTGACTACTATAATAAAAACAAAGATACAACACTGGGAAAGCGAAAACAGGTGGCCAACGGTCTAGTCCTTCCAGTCTCAATGGATTACGATGTCACAAGTCGATTTCCTTAGCGCCAGGCCCGTAGAACACAGCTAACTACGCGCACAGGCCTGAAAAAGCTGTAATATGGCCTTTTGCGGCTTAATAAAGGCCCCACACGTAAATCACGTGGTTCCACGCGTCCAGACAGGTGGCCATCGGTCTAATCCTTGCAGTCTCAATGGACTACGATGTCTCAAGTCGGTTCCCTTAGCGCCAGGCCCTTAAAAGACGCTAAACTACGTGCACAGGCCTTCGAAAGCTGTAATATGGCCTTTTGCAGCCTAACAAAGGCCCGACACGTAAATCACGTGGTTCCACACGCCCAGAGAGCTGGCCATCGGTTTAATCCTTGCAGTCCCATTGTACTACGATTTCTCAAGTCATTTTCCTTAGCGCCAGGCCCTTAAAAGACGGTAAACTACGTACGCAGGCCTTCGAAAGCTGTAATATGGACTTTTTCAGGCTAACAAAGGCCCGACACGTAAATCACGTGGTTCCACGCGCCCAGACAGGGGGTCATCGGTCTAGTCTTTCCAGTCTAAATTGACTACGATGTTACAAGTCGTTTCCCTTAGCACCAGGCCCGTAGAACACAGTTTACTACGCGTATAGGCCTGCAAAAGCTGTAATATGGCCTTTTGCGGCCTAATAATGGCCCCACACGGAAATCACGTGGTTCCACGCGCCCAGACAAGGGCTCATCGGTCTAGTACTTCCAATCTCAATGAACTACGATATCATACGTCGGACCCGTAGAGCACTCCTAACTACGTGCACAGGACTGCGAAGACTGAAATATGGCCTTTTGCGGCCTAATAAAGGCCCCACACGTAAATCACATGGTTCCACGCGCCCAGACAGGTGGCCATTGGTCTAATTCTTGCAGTCTATATGGACTACGATGCCCTAAGATGCTTACCTTGACGCTAGGCTTTTATAGCACTCCTAACTACGTGCACAGGCCTGCAAAGACTGTAATATGGCCTTTTGCTACCTAATTTTTATTTATTTTTATTTTTTTTTATTTAAAATAATGTTTTATAGGATGACCTATTCAGTATAACATATAAAAATACATTCTGTACTGCTATCAATTAGGGTCCTGTTAGGGTTCTACACGTAAATCACGTGGTTCCACGCGCCCAGACAGGTGTCCATCGGTCTAGTCTTTCCAGTCTCAATTGACTATGATGTTACAAGTCGTTTTTCTTAGCGCCAGGCCCGTAGAACACAGCTAACTACGCGTATAGGCCTGCAAAAGCTGTAATATGGCGTTTTGCGGCCTAATAATGGCCGCACACGTTAATCACGTGATTCAACACAACCAGACAGGTGGCCATTGGTCTAGTCCTTTCAGTCTTAATAGACTACGATCTCACAAGTCGTTTTCCTTTGCGCCAGGCCCGTAGAACACAGTTTACTACGCGTATAGGCCTGCAAAAGCTGTAATATGGCCTTTTGCGGCCTAATAATTGCCCCACACGGAAATCACGTGGTTCCACGCGCCCAGACAAGGGCTCATCGGTCTAGTACTTCCAATCTCAATGAACTACGATATCATACGTCGGACCCGTAGAGCACTCCTAACTACGTGCACAGGACTGCGAAGACTGAAATATGGCCTTTTGCGGCCTAATAAAGGCCCCACACGTAAATCACATGGTTCCACGCGCCCAGACAGGTGGCCATTGGTCTAATTCTTGCAGTCTATATGGACTACGATGCCCTAAGACGCTTACCTTGACGCTACAATCGTGGACAAAAATATTGAGACTAAGGCAGTTTTTTACTCATTATCCAAATATGGACAAAAGAGTCAAATAGTCAATACTCTGCAGCCGACAGGCTGCAAAGTCGCTACTTTTGCACACAAGTAAGCCAGGCAGAGAGCGTTGAAAAGTTGCTAGTCACATCCTTTAGCACGCCCGCACACCGAAATAATTCACGTCGGGGAACACGAAGGCCCCGAAATTCGTGATTAATGGCCTTGCTGACGTCAGCAACAATTAGCACATTTTATGAATTTCGTATTTACCAAATAACCTAAGATCCGAAGTCCTAAGTCCACTCTGAACATTGACAAGTGAACTTTGACAAGTTCAAGATGTGTGAATCTAATATAGAATGAGCCTACGCAATTACTTGTGGTGGCGAAATTCGAAATTCGTTCTCTTGTCCCAACATATTGTGACCACGATTGTCTGAGAAGATTCATTTTGTCCAATATTGACCGATTCTGAGCATAAGAACCTATGGAAACCACAAAAAACGAAGAAAAACGCAAAAATCCACTTTCTCAGACAATCGTGGACAAAAATATTGAGACTAAGGCAGTTTTTTACTCATTATCCAAATATGGACAAAAGAGTCAAATAGTCAATACTCTGCAGCCGACAGGCTGCAAAGTCGCTACTTTTGCACACAAGTAAGCCAGGCAGAGAGCGTTGAAAAGTTGCTAGTCACATCCTTTAGCACGCCCGCACACCGAAATAATTCACGTCGGGGAACACGAAGGCCCCGAAATTCGTGATTAATGGCCTTGCTGACGTCAGCAACAATTAGCACATTTTATGAATTTCGTATTTACCAAATAACCTAAGATCCGAAGTCCTAAGTCCACTCTGAACATTGACAAGTGAACTTTGACAAGTTCAAGATGTGTGAATCTAATATAGAATGAGCCTACGCAATTACTTGTGGTGGCGAAATTCGAAATTCGTTCTCTTGTCCCAACATATTGTGACCACGATTGTCTGAGAAGATTCATTTTGTCCAATATTGACCGATTCTGAGCATAAGAACCTATGGAAACCACAAAAAAACGAAGAAAAACGCAAAAATCCACTTTCTCAGACAATCGTGGACAAAAATATTGAGACTAAGGCAGTTTTTTACTCATTATCCAAATATGGACAAAAGAGTCAAATAGTCAATACTCTGCAGCCGACAGGCTGCAAAGTCGCTACTTTTGCACACAAGTAAGCCAGGCAGAGAGCGTTGAAAAGTTGCTAGTCACATCCTTTAGCACGCCCGCACACCGAAATAATTCACGTCGGGGAACACGAAGGCCCCGAAATTCGTGATTAATGGCCTTGCTGACGTCAGCAACAATTAGCACATTTTATGAATTTCGTATTTACCAAATAACCTAAGATCCGAAGTCCTAAGTCCACTCTGAACATTGACAAGTGAACTTTGACAAGTTCAAGATGTGTGAATCTAATATAGAATGAGCCTACGCAATTACTTGTGGTGGCGAAATTCGAAATTCGTTCTCTTGTCCCAACATATTGTGACCACGATTGTCTGAGAAGATTCATTTTGTCCAATATTGACCGATTCTGAGCATAAGAACCTATGGAAACCACAAAAAACGAAGAAAAACGCAAAAATCCACTTTCTCAGACAATCGTGGACAAAAATATTGAGACTAAGGCAGTTTTTACTCATTATCCAAATATGGACAAAAGAGTCAAATAGTCAATACTCTGCAGCCGACAGGCTGCAAAGTCGCTACTTTTGCACACAAGTAAGCCAGGCAGAGAGCGTTGAAAAGTTGCTAGTCACATCCTTTAGCACGCCCGCACACCGAAATAATTCACGTCGGGGAACACGAAGGCCCCGAAATTCGTGATTAATGGCCTTGCTGACGTCAGCAACAATTAGCACATTTTATGAATTTCGTATTTACCAAATAACCTAAGATCCGAAGTCCTAAGTCCACTCTGAACATTGACAAGTGAACTTTGACAAGTTCAAGATGTGTGAATCTAATATAGAATGAGCCTACGCAATTACTTGTGGTGGCGAAAATTCGAAATTCGTTCTCTTGTCCCAACATATTGTGACCACGATTGTCTGAGAAGATTCATTTTGTCCAATATTGACCGATTCTGAGCATAAGAACCTATGGAAACCACAAAAAACGAAGAAAAACGCAAAAATCCACTTTCTCAGACAATCGTGGACAAAAATATTGAGACTAAGGCAGTTTTTTACTCATTATCCAAATATGGACAAAAGAGTCAAATAGTCAATACTCTGCAGCCGACAGGCTGCAAAGTCGCTACTTTTGCACACAAGTAAGCCAGGCAGAGAGCGTTGAAAAGTTGCTAGTCACATCCTTTAGCACGCCCGCACACCGAAATAATTCACGTCGGGGAACACGAAGGCCCCGAAATTCGTGATTAATGGCCTTGCTGACGTCAGCAACAATTAGCACATTTTATGAATTTCGTATTTACCAAATAACCTAAGATCCGAAGTCCTAAGTCCACTCTGAACATTGACAAGTGAACTTTGACAAGTTCAAGATGTGTGAATCTAATATAGAATGAGCCTACGCAATTACTTGTGGTGGCGAAATTCGAAATTCGTTCTCTTGTCCCAACATATTGTGACCACGATTGTAGGCCTTTATAGCACTCCTAACTACGTGCACAGGCCTGCAAAGACTGTAATATGGCCTTTTGCTACCTAATTTTTATTTTTTTTTATTTTTTTTTATTTAAAATAATGTTTTATAGGATGACCTATTCAGTATAACATATAAAAATACATTCTGTACTGCTATCAATTAGGGTCCTGTTAGGGTTCTACACGTAAATCACGTGGTTCCACGCGCCCAGACAGGTGTCCATCGGTCTAGTCTTTCCAGTCTCAATTGACTATGATGTTACAAGTCGTTTTTCTTAGCGCCAGGCCCGTAGAACACAGCTAACTACGCGTATAGGCCTGCAAAAGCTGTAATATGGCGTTTTGCGGCCTAATAATGGCCGTACACGTTAATCACGTGATTCAACACAACCAGACAGGTGGCCATCGGTCTAGTCCTTTCAGTCTTAATAGACTACGATCTCACAAGTCGTTTTCCTTTGCGCCAGGCCCGTAGAACACAGCTAACTACGTGCACAGGACTGCGAAGACTGTAATATGACCTTCTGCGGCCTAATAAAGGCCCCACACGTAAATCACGAGGTTCCACACGCCCAGAGAGCTGGCCATCGGTTTAATCTTTGCCGTCCCAATGAACTACGATGCCCTAAGGCGTTTACCTTAGCGCCAGGCCCGTAGAACATAGCCAACTACGCGCACAGGCCTGCAAAGGCCGTAATATCGCCTTTTGCGGCCTAATAAATGACCTACACGTAAATCACGTGGTTCCACGCGACCAGACAGATGGCCATCGGTCTAGTCCTTCCAGTCTCAATGGATTACGAAGTCTCAAGTCGTTTTCTTTAGCGCCAGGTCCTTAAAAAACGGCAAACTACGTTTACAGCCCTGCAAGCGCGGTAATATGGCCTGTTACAGCCTATTAAAGGTCCAGCACCTAAATCACGTTGTTCCACGCGCCCAGAAAAGTGGCCATCGGTCTAGTCTTTCCAGTCTAAATTGACTACGATGTTACAAGTTGTTTCCCTTAGCACCAGGCCCGTAGAACACAGTTTACTACGCGTATAGGCCTGCAAAAGCTGTAATATGGCCTTTTGCGGCCTAATAATGGCCCCACACGGAAATCACGTGGTTCCACGCGCCCAGACAAGGGCTCATCGGTCTAGTACTTCCAATCTCCGTAGAGCACTCCTAACTACGTGCACAGGACTGCGAAGACTGAAATATGGCCTTTTGCGGCCTAATAAAGGCCCCACACGTAAATCACATGGTTCCACGCACCCAGACAGGTGGCCATTGGTCTAATTCTTGCAGTCTATATGGACTACGATGCCCTAAGACGCTTACCTTGACGCTAGGCTTTTATAGCACTCCTAACTACGTGCACAGGCCTGCAAAGACTGTAATATGGCCTTTTGCTACCTAATTTTTATTTATTTTTATTTTTTTTTATTTAAAATAATGTTTTATAGGATGACCTATTCAGTATAACATATAAAAATACATTCTGTACTGCTATCAATTAGGGTCCTGTTAGGGTTCTACACGTAAATCACGTGGTTCCACGCGCCCAGACAGGTGTCCATCGGTCTAGTCTTTCCAGTCTCAATTGACTATCATGTTACAAGTCGTTTTTCTTAGCGCCAGGCCCGTAGAACACAGCTAACTACGCGTATAGGCCTGCAAAAGCTGTAATATGGCGTTTTGCGGCCTAATAATGGCCCTACACGTTAATCACGTTGTTCCACGCGCCCAGACAGGTGTCCGTCGGTCTAGTCTTTCCAGTCTCAATTGACTATGATGCTACAAGTCGTTTTTTGTAGCGCCAGGCCCGTAGAACACAGCTAACTACGCGTATAGGCCTGAAAAAGCTGTAATATGTGCTTTTGCGGCCTAATAAATGACCTACACGTAAATCACGTTGTTCCACGTGCCCAGACAGGTGTCCGTCGGTCTAGTCTTTCCAGTCTCAATTGACTATGATGCTACAAGTCGTTTTTTGTAGCGCCACGCCCGTAGAATACAGCTAAGTACGCGTATAGGCCTGCAAAAGCTGTAATATGACCTTTTGCGGCCTAATAATGGCCCTACACGTTAATCACGTGATTCAACACAACCAGACAGGTGGCCACCTGTCTAGTCCTTTCAGTCTTAATGGACTACGATCTCACAAGTCGTTTTCCTTAGCGCTAGGCCCGTAGAACACAGCTAACTACGTGCATAGAACTGCCAGACTGTAATATGCCTTTTGCGGCCTAATAAAGGCCCTACACGTAAATCACGTGGTTCCACGCGCCCGGACAGGTGTCCATCGGTTCTACTCTTTCCAGTATCAATTGACTATGACGTTACAAGTCGTTTTTCTTAGCGCCAGGCCCGTAGAACACATCTAACTACGCGTATAGGCCTTTAAAAGCTGTAATATGGCCTTTTGCGGCCTAATAATGGCCCCACACGTTAATCACGTAATTCAACACAACCAGACAGGTGGCCATCGGTCTAGTACTTTCAGTCTTAATGTATTGCGATCTCACAAGTCGTTTTCTTTAGCGCCTGGCCCGTAGAACACAGCTAACTACGTGCACAGACCTGCAAAGGCTGTAATATTGTGTTTTGCTGCCTAATAAGAGCCCTACACGTAAATCACGTGGTTCCACGTGATCAGACAGGTGGCCACCAGTCTAGTCCTTCCAGTCTCAATGGACTACGATGTCTCAAGTCGTTTTCCTTAGCGCAAGGCCCTTAAAACACGGCTAACTACGTTTATAGGCCTGCATTCGCTATAATACGGCCTTTTGCAGCCTAATAAAGGTCCTGCACGTAAATCACGTTGTTCCAAGCGCCCAGACAGGTGGCCATCGGTCTAAGCCTTCTAGTCTCAATTGACTACGATGTCACAAGTCGTTTTCCTTAGCACCAGGCCCGTAGAACACAGCTAACTACGCGCATAGGCCTGCAAAATCTGTAATATGGCCTTTTGCGGCCTAATAATGGCCGCACACGTAAATCACGTAGTTCCACGCGCCCACACAGGTGGCCATCGGTCTAGACCTTCTAGTCTCAGTGGACTACGATGCTCTAAGACGTTTATCTTGTCGCCATGCTTTTATAGCCCTCCTAACTACGTGCACAGGACTGCGAAGACTGTAATATGGGTTTTGCGGCCTAATAAATGACCTACACGTAAATCACGTTGTTCCACGCGCCCAGACAGGTGTCCGTCGGTCTAGTCTTTCCAGTCTCAATTGACTATGATGTTACAAGTCGTTTTTTGTAGCGCCACGCCCGTAGAATACAGCTAACTACGCGTATAGGCCTGCAAAAGCTGTAATATGGCCTTTTGCGGCCTAATAATTGCCCTACACGTTAATCACGTGATTCAACACAACCAGACAGGTGGCCACCTGTCTAGTCCTTTCATTCTTAATGGACTACGATCTCACAAGTCGTTTTCCTTAGCGCTAGGCCCGTAGAACACAGCTAACTACGTGCATAGAACTGCCAGACTGTAATATGGCCTTTTGCGGCCTAATAAAGGCCCTACACGTAAATCACGTGGTTCCACGCGCCCGGACAGGTGTCCATCGGTCTACAGACAGGTGGCCATTGGTCTAATTCTTGCAGTCTATATGGACTACGATGCCCTAAGACGCTTACCTTGACGCTAGGCTTTTATAGCACTCCTAACTACGTGCACAGGCCTGCAAAGACTGTAATATGGCCTTTTGCTACCTAATTTTTATTTATTTTTATTTTTTTTTTATTTAAAATAATGTTTTATAGGATGACCTATTCAGTTATAACATATAAAATACATTCTGTACTGCTATCAATTAGGGTCCTGTTAGGGTTCTACACGTAAATCACGTGGTTCCACGCGCCCAGACAGGTGTCCATCGGTCTAGTCTTTCCAGTCTCAATTGACTATGATGTTACAAGTCGTTTTTCTTAGCGCCAGGCCCGTAGAACACAGCTAACTACGCGTATAGGCCTGCAAAAGCTGTAATATGGCGTTTTGCGGCCTAATAATGGCCGCACACGTAAATCACGTGGTTCCACACGCCCAGAAAGCTGGCCATCGGTTTAATCCTTGCCGCCCAATGAACTACGATGCCCAAAGGCGTTTACCTTGGCGCCAGGCCCGTAGAACATAGCCAACTACGCGCACAGGCCTGCAAAGGCCGTAATATCGCCTTTTGCGGCCTAATAAATGACCTACACGTAAATCACGTGGTTGCACGCGACCATACAGATGGCCATCGGTCTAGTCCTTCCAGTCTCAATGGATTACGAAGTCTCAAGTCGTTTTCTTTAGCGGCAGGTCCTTAAAAAACGGCAAACTACGTTTACAGCCCTGCAAGCGCGGTAATATGACCTGTTACAGCCTATTAAAGGTCCAGCACGTAAATCACGTTGTTCCACGCGCCCAGAAAGGTGGCTATCGGTCTAGCCTTTCCAGTCTCAATTGACTACGATGTTACAAGTCGTTTTCCTTAGCACCAGGCCCGTAGAACACAGCTAACTACGCGCACAGGCCTGAAAAAGCTGTAATATGTGCTTTTGCGGCCTAATAAATGACCTACACGTAAATCACGTTGTTCCACGCGCCCAGACAGGTGTCCGTCGGTCTAGTCTTTCCAGTCTCAATTGACTATGATGCTACAAGTCGTTTTTTGTAGCGCCACGCCCGTAGAATACAGCTAAGTACGCGTATAGGCCTGTAAAAGCTGTAATATGACCTTTTGCGGCCTATTAATGGCCCTACACGTTAATCACGTGATTCAACACAACCAGACAGGTGGCCACCTGTCTAGTCCTTTCAGTCTTAATGGACTACGAAATCACAAGTCGTTTTCCTTAGCCCTAGGCCCGTAGAACACAGCTAACTACGTGCATAGAACTGCCAGACTGTAATATGGCCTTTTGCGGCCTAATAAAGGCCCTACACGTAAATCACGTGGTTCCACGCGCCCGGACAGGTGTCCATCGGTCTACTCTTTCCAGTATCATTTGACTATGACGTTACAAGTCGTTTTTCTTAGCGCCAGGCCCGTAGAACACATCTAACTACGCGTATAGGCCTTTAAAAGCTGTAATATGGCCTTTTGCGGCCTAATAATGGCCCCACACGTTAATCACGTAATTCAACACAACCAGACAGGTGGCCATCGGTCTAGTACTTTCAGTCTTAATGAATTGCGACCTCACAAGTCGTTTTCTTTAGCGCCTGGCCCGTAGAACACAGCTAACTACGTGCACAGACCTGCAAAGACTGTAATATGGCCTTTTGCGGCCTAATAAAGGCCCCACACGTAAATCACGTGGTTCCACGCACCCAGACAAGTGACCATCGGTCTAATCCTTGAAGTCTAAATGGACTACGATGCCATAAGACGTTTACCTTGACGCTAGGCTTTTACAGCACTCCTAACGACGTGCACAGGCCTGAAAAGGCCGTAATATCACTTTTTGCACCCTAATAAAGGCCCTACACAGAAATCACGTGGTTCCACGCGACCAGACAGGTGGCCATCGGTCTAATCCTTCCAGTCTCAATGGACTACGATATCAAAAGTCGTTTTCCTTAGTGTCAGTGCCGTATAACACAGCTAACTACGCGCACAATCCTGCAAAAGCTGTAATATGGCATTTTGCTCCATAATAAAGCCCTACACGTAAATCACGTGGTTACACGCGACCACACAGGTTGCCAACGTTCTAATCCTTCCATTCTCAATGGACTACGATGTCTCAAGTCGTTTTTTCGTAGCGCCAGGCCCTTAAAACACAGCAAACTACGTTTACAGGCCTGCAAACAGTGTAATATGGCCATTTGCGGCCTAATAAGGGCCGTACACGTAAATCACTAATTTCCACAGGTAGCAATCGGTCTAATACTTCCAGTTTCAATGAAGTACGATGCCTTTAGACGTTTACCTTGGCGCCAGGATTTTATAGCACTCCTAACTACGTGCAGAGGTCTGCCAAGGTTTGTAATATGGCCTTTTTGCGAACCTAATAATGGCCCCACATGTAAATCACGTGGTTCCACGCGCCCAGACAGGGGGCAGTCGGTCTAGTCCTTCCAATCTTAATGGACTACGATATCATACGTCGTTTTCCTTAGCGTCAGGCCTGTAGAGCACTCCTAACTACGTGCACATGACTGCGAAGACTGTAATATGGCCTTTTGCGGCCTAATAAAGATCTTACACGTAAATCAGGTGGTTCCACGTGCCTGTGCAGGCTACCATGAGTCTAGTTCTTCCACTGTCAATGGACTACGACGTCCCAAGTCGTTTTCCATTGCGCCATAGCCTTACAACACCGTCAACTACATGTACAGGCTCTAAAGATGTTATATGGCATTTTGCCAGCTTAATAAAGGCCTTACACGTAAAACACTGGTTCCATGTGCTAGCGCAGTTTACCATCGATCTATTATTTCCACACTCAATGAACTATGACGTCCCAAGTCGTTTTTGATTGAGCCATGGCCTTACAAACACCGTCAACTACGTTCTACAGGCCTTTAAGCGCTGTTATATGGCCTTTTGCCGCCTAATAAAGGCCTTACACGTAAAATCACGTGGTTCACGTGCCTGCGCAGGTTACCAATCGCTCTATCTTCCCCTCTCAACGGGACTACGACGGCCCCAGTCGTTTCCATCGCGCCATGGCCTTACAACACGTCAACTACGTGTACATGCCTCTAAAGACTGTTATATGGCCTTTTGGCGCCTAATAAAGGCCTTACACGTAAATCACGTGGTTCCACGTGCCTGCGCAGGTTACCAGGGGTCTACTCCTTCCACTCTCAATGGACTACCACGTCCCAAGTTGTTTTCCATTTCGTCATAGCCTTACAATACCGTCAAAACGTGTACAGGCCTCAAAAGCCTGTTATATGGCATTTTGCAGCCTATTAAAGGCCTTACACGTAAAACACGTGGTTCCATGTGCTATCGAAGGTTACCGTCGGTCTATTCCTGCCACACGCAATGGACTACGACGTCCCGAAACGTTTTCCATTGTGCCATAGCCTTACAACAACGTCAAATAAGTGTACAGGCATCTAAAGACTATTATATGGCCTTTCGTCGCCTAATAAAGGCCTTACACGTAAAACACGTTGTTCCATGTGCTAGCGCAGGTTACCATCGGTCTATTCCTTCCACTCTCAATGGACTACGACGTCCCAAGTCGTTTTCCAATGCGCCATAGCTTTGCAACACCGTCAACTACGTGTACAGGCCTCTAAAGGCTGTCATATGGCCTTTTGACGCCTAATAAAAGGTCTTACACGTAAATCACGTGGTTCCACGTGCTTGCGCAGGTTACCATGGTTCTAGTCCTTCCACTCTCAATGGACTACGACGTTCCAAGACGTTTTCAATTGCGTCATAGCTTTACAACACGTTATACTAGGTGTACAGGTCTCTTAAAGACCTTTTGCCGCCTAATAAAGGCCTTACCACGTAAATCACGTGGTTACACGTGCCTGCGCAGGTTACCACATCGGTCTATTCCGTCCACTCTCAATGGAACTACGATGTCCCAAGTCGGTTTTCATTGCGCCATAGCCTTACAACACCGTCAACTACGTGTACAGACCTCTAAATGCTGTTATATGGCCTTTTGACGCCTAATAAAGGCCTTACACGTAAAATCACGCGTTCCACGTGACTGCGCAGGTTACCATCGGTCTATTCCTTCCACACTCAATGGACTACGACGTCCCAAGTCGTTTTCCATTGCAGCCATAGCCTTACAACACCGTCAACGCACGTGTAACAGGCCTCTGAAGGCTGTTATATGGCCTTTTGGCCGCCTATTAAAGGCCTTACACGTAAAATCACGTGCTTCCAACGTGCCTGCGCAGGTTACCATGGTCTATTCCTTCCACTACTCAATGGACTACGAACGTCCCAAGTCGTTTTCCATTGCGCCATAGCCTTACAACACCGTCAACTACGTGTACAGGCCTCTAAAGGCTGTTATATGGCTTTGCCGCCTAATAAAGGCCTTACACGTAAATCACGTGGTTCCACGTGCCTGGCGCAGGTTACCATCGGTCTATTCCTTCCACACTCAATGGACTACGACGTCCCAATTCGTTTTTTATTGGGCCATAGCCTTACAACACCGTCAGCTACGTGTACAGGCCTCTAAAGGCTGTTATATGGCCTTTTGCCGCCTCAATAAAGGCCTTACACGTAAAACACGTTGTTCCTTGTGCTAGCGCAGGTTACCATCGGTCTATTCCTTCCACACTCAATGGACTAAGACGTCCCAAGTCGTTTTCCATTGTGCCATAGCTTTACAACACCGTCAACTACGTGTACAGGCCTCTAAAAAGCTGTTATATGGCCTTTTGCCGCCTACTAAAGGCCTTACACGTAAATCACGTGGTTCCACGTGCTGCGCAGGTTACCATCGGTCTATTCCTTCCACACTCAATAGACTACCACGTTCCAAGTTTTTTCTATTGTGCCATAAGCCTTACAATACCGTCAACTACGTGTACAGGCCTCTAAAGGCTGTTATATGGCTTTTGCAGCCTAATTAAGGCCTTACACGTAAAAGACGTGGTTCCAAGTGCTAGCGCAGGTTACCATCGGTCTATTCCTTCCACACTCAATGGACTACGACGTCCCAAGTCGTTTTTCCATTGCGCCATAGCCTTACAACACGTCAACTACGTGTTACAGGCCTCTAAATGCTGTTATATGGCCTTTTGCTCGCCTAATAAAGGCCTTACACGTAAATCACGTGGTTCCAGTGCCTGCGCAGGTTACCATCGGTCTATTCTTCCACACTCATGGACTACGAACGTCCCAAGTCGTTTTCCATTGGCGCATAGCTTACAACACCGTCAACTACGTGTACAGCCTCTAAAGCTGTTATATGGCCTTTTGCCGCCCTAATAAAGGCTTACACGTAAATCACGTGGTTCCACGTGCTGCGCAGGTTACCGATCGGTCTATTCCTTCACACTCAATGGACTACGACGTCCCAAGTCGTTTTCCATTGCGCCAACAAAGCCTTACACACGGTCACCACGTGTACAGGCCTCTGAAGGCTGTTACTATGGGCCTTTGTCCGCCTATTAAAGGCCTTACACGCTAAATCACGTGTTCCACGTGCCTGCGCAGGTTACCATCGGTCTATTCCTTCCACACTCAATGGACTACGACGTCCCCAAGTCGTTTTCCATTGCGGCCATAGCCTTACAACACCGTCAACTACGTGTACAGACCTCTAAATGCTGTTATATGGCTTTTGCCGCCTAATAAAGGCCTTACACGTAAATCACGCGGTTCCACGTGACCTGCGCAGGTTACCATCGGTCTATTCCTTCCACACTCAATGGACTACGACGTCCCAAGTCGTTTTCCATTGCGCCATAGCCTTACAACACCGTCAACTACGTGTACAGGCCTCTAAAGCTGTTATATGGCCTTTGCGCCTAAATAAAGGCCTTACACGTAAATCACGTGGTTCCACGTGCCTGCGCAGGTTACCATCGGTCTATTCCTTCCACACTCAATGGACTACGACGTCGCCAGTGTTTCCATTGCGCCAGTCACCGTCAACCACGTGATCTTACGTGTAAGGCCTTTATTAGGCGGCAAAAGGCCATATAACAGCATTTAGAGGTCCTGTACACGTAGTTGACGGTGTTGTAAGGCTATGGCGCAATGGAAAACGACTTGGGACGTCGTAGTCCATTGAGTGTGGAAGGAATAGACCGATGGTAACCTGCGCAGGCACGTGGAAGCACGTGATTTACGTGTAAGGCCTTTATTAGGCGGCAAAAAGGCCATATAACAGCATTTAGAGGTCTGTACCGTAGTTGACGGTGTTGTAAGGCTATGGCGCAATGGAAAACGACTTTGGGACGTCGTAGTCCATTGAGTGTGGAAAGGAATAGACCGATGGTAACCTGCGCAGTCACGTGGAACCACGTGATTTACGTGTAAGGCCTTTATTAGGCGGCAAAAGGCCATATAACAGCATTTAGAGGCCTGTACACGTGGTTGACGGTGTTGTAAGGCTATGGCGCAATGGAAAACGACTTGGGACGTCGTAGTCCATTGAGTGTGGAAGGAATAGACCGATGGTAACCTGCGCAGGCACGTGGAACCACGTGATTTACGTGTAAGGCCTTTATTAGGCGGCAAAAGGCCATATAACAGCCTTTAGAGGCCTGTACACGTAGTTGACGGTGTTGTAAGGCTATGGCGCAATGGAAAACGACTTGGGACGTCGTAGTCCATTGAGTGTGGAAGGAATAGACCGATGGTAACCTGCGCAGCACGTGGAACCACGTGATTTACGTGTAAGGCCTTTATTAGGCGGCAAAAGGCCATATAACAGCATTTAGAGGCCTGTACACGTGGTTGACGGTGTTGTAAGGCTATGGCGCAGTGGAAAACGACTTGGGACGTCGTAGTCCATTTAGTGTGGAAGGAATAGACCGATGGTAACCTGCGCAGTCACGTGGAACCACGTGATTTACGTGTAAGGCCTTTATTAGGCGGCAAAAGGCCATATAACAGCATTTAGAGGTCTGTACACGTAGTTGACGGTGTTGTAAGGCCTATGGCGCAATGGAAAACGACTTGGGACGTCGTAGTCCATTGAGTGTGGAAGGAATAGACCGATGGTAACCTGCGCAGGCACGTGGAAGCACGTGATTTACGTGTAAGGCCTTTATTAGGCGGCAAAAGGCCATATAACAGCCTTTAGAGGCCTGTACACGTGGTTGACGGTGTTGTAAGGCTATGGCGCAATGGAAAACGACTTGGGACGTCGTAGTCCATTGAGTGTGGAAGGAATAGACCGATGGTAACCTGCGCAGGCACGTGGAACCACGTGATTTACGTGTAAGGCCTTTATTAGGCGGCAAAAGGCCATATAACAGCATTTAGAGGTCTGTACACGTAGTTGACGGTGTTGTAAGGCTATGGCGCAATGGAAAACGACTTGGGACGTCGTAGTCCATTGAGTGTGGAAGGAATAGACCGATGGTAACCTGCGCAGGCACGTGGAACCACGTGATTTACGTGTAAGGCCTTTATTAGGCGGCAAAAGGCCATATAACAGCCTTTAGAGGCCTGTACACGTAGTTGACGGTGTTGTAAGGCTATGGCGCAATGGAAAACGACTTGGGACGTCGTAGTCCATTGAGTGTGGAAGGAATAGACCGATGGTAACCTGCGCAGGCACGTGGAACCACGTGATTTACGTGTAAGGCCTTTATTAGGCGGCAAAAGGCCATATAACAGCATTTAGAGGCCTGTACACGTAGTTGACGGTGTTGTAAGGCTATGGCGCAGTGGAAAACGACTTGGGACGTCGTAGTCCATTGAGTGTGGAAGGAATAGACCGATGGTAACCTGCGCAGGCACGTGGAACCACGTGATTTACGTGTAAGGCCTTTATTAGGCGGCAAAAGGCCATATAACAGCATTTAGAGGCCTGTACACGTGGTTGACGGTGTTGTAAGGCTATGGCGCAGTGGAAAACGACTTGGGACGTCGTAGTCCATTTGGTGTGGAAGGAATAGACCGATGGTAACCTGCGCAGTCACGTGGAACCACGTGATTTACGTGTAAGGCCTTTATTAGGCGGCAAAAGGCCATATAACAGCATTTAGAGGCCTGTACACGTAGTTGACGGTGTTGTAAGGCTATGGCGCAATGGAAAACGACTTGGGACGTCGTAGTCCATTGAGTGTGGAAGGAATAGACCGATGGTAACCTGCGCAGGCACGTGGAACCACGTGATTTACGTGTAAGGCCTTTATTAGGCGGCAAAAGGCCATATAACAGCATTTAGAGGCCTGTACACGTAGTTGACGGTGTTGTAAGGCTATGGCGCAATGGAAAACGACTTGGGACGTCGTAGTCCATTGAGTGTGGAAGGAATAGACCGATGGTAACCTGCGCAGTCACGTGGAACCACGTGATTTACGTGTAAGGCCTTTATTAGGCGGCAAAAGGCCATATAACAGCATTTAGAGGCCTGTACACGTGGTTGACGGTGTTGTAAGGCTATGGCGCAGTGGAAAACGACTTGGGACGTCGTAGTCCATTGAGTGTGGAAGGAATAGACCGATGGTAACCTGCGCAGTCACGTGGAACCACGTGATTTACGTGTAAGGCCTTTATTAGGCGGCAAAAGGCCATATAACAGCATTTAGAGGCTGTACACGTAGTTGACGGTGTTGTAAGGCTATGGCGCAATGGAAAACGACTTGGGACGTCGTAGTCCATTGAGTGTGGAAGGAATAGACCGATGGTAACCTGCGCTAGCACGTGGAACCACGTGATTTACGTGTAAGGCCTTTATTAGGCGGCAAAAGGCCATATAACAGCCTTTAGAGGCCTGTACACGTAGTTGACGGTGTTTGTAAGGCTATGGCGCAATGGAAAACGACTTGGGACGTCGTAGTCCATTGAGTGTGGAAGGAATAGACCGATGGTAACCTGCGCAGGCACGTGGAACCACGTGATTTACGTGTAAGGCCTTTATTAGGCGGCAAAAGGCCATATAACAGCCTTTAGAGGCCTGTACACGTGGTTGACGGTGTTGTAAGGCTATGGCGCAATGGAAAACGACTTGGGACGTCGTAGTCCATTGAGTGTGGAAGGAATAGACCGATGGTAACCTGCGCAGGCACGTGGAAGCACGTGATTTACGTGTAAGGCCTTTATTAGGCGGCAAAAGGCCATATAACAGCATTTAGAGGCCTGTACACGTAGTTGACGGTGTTGTAAGGCTATGGCGCAGTGGAAAACGACTTGGGACGTCGTAGTCCATTGAGTGTGGAAGGAATAGACCGATGGTAACCTGCGCAGTCACGTGGAACCACGTGATTTACGTGTAAGGCCTTTATTAGGCGGCAAAAGGCCATATAACAGCCTTTAGAGGCCTGTACACGTAGTTGACGGTGTTGTAAGGCTATGGCGCAATGGAAAACGACTTGGGACGTCGTAGTCCATTGAGTGTGGAAGGAATAGACCGATGGTAACCTGCGCAGTCACGTGGAACACGTGATTTACGTGTAAGGCCTTTATTAGGCGGCAAAAGGCCATATAACAGCATTTAGAGGCCTGTACACGTGGTTGACGGTGTTGTAAGGCTATGGCGCAGTGGAAAACGACTTGGGACGTCGTAGTCCATTGAGTGTGGAAGGAATAGACCGATGGTAACCTGCGCAGTCACGTGGAACCACGTGATTTACGTGTAAGGCCTTTATTAGGCGGCAAAAGGCCATATAACAGCATTTAGAGGCCTGTACACGTAGTTGACGGTGTTGTAAGGCTATGGCGCAATGGAAAACGACTTGGGACGTCGTAGTCCATTGAGTGTGGAAGGAATAGACCGATGGTAACCTGCGCAGGCACGTGGAAGCACGTGATTTACGTGTAAGGCTTTATTAGGCGGCAAAAGGCCATATAACAGCATTTAGAGGTCTGTACACGTAGTTGACGGTGTTGTAAGGCTATGGCGCAATGGAAAACGACTTGGGACGTCGTAGTCCATTGAGTGTGGAAGGAATAGACCGATGGTAACCTGCGCAGTCACGTGGAACCACGTGATTTACGTGTAAGGCTTTTATTAGGCGGCGAAATGCCATATAACAGCCTTTAGAGGCCTGTACACGTAGTTGACGGTGTTGTAAGGCTATGGCGCAATGGAAAAACGACTTGGGACGTCGTAGTCCATTGAGTGTGGAAGGAATAGACCGATGGTAACCTGCGCAGGCACGTGGAACCACGTGATTTACGTGTAAGGCCTTTATTAGGCAGCAAAAGGCCATATAACAGCATTTAGAGGTCTGTACACGTATTTGACGGTGTTGTAAGGCTGTGGCGCAATGGAAAACGACTTGGGACGTCGTAGTCCATTGAGTGTGGAAGGAATAGACCGATGGTAACCTGCGCAGCACGTGGAAGCACGTGATTTACGTGTAAGGCCTTTATTAGGCGGCAAAAGGCCATATAACAGCATTTAGAGGCCTGTACACGTAGTTGACGGTGTTGTAAGGCTATGGCGCAATGGAAAACGACTTGGGACGTCGTAGTCCATTGAGTGTGGAAGGAATAGACCGATGGTAACCTGCGCAGGCACGTGGAAGCACGTGATTTACGTGTAAGGCCTTTATTAGGCGGCAAAAGGCCATATAACAGCATTTAGAGGCCTGTACACGTGGTTGACGGTGTTGTAAGGCTATGGCGCAATGGAAAACGACTTGGGACGTCGTAGTCCATTGAGTGTGGAAGGAATAGACCGATGGTAACCTGCGCAGTCACGTGGAACCACGTGATTTACGTGTAAGGCCTTTATTAGGCGGCAAAAGGCCATATAACAGCCTTTAGAGGCCTGTACACGTAGTTGACGGTGTTGTAAGGCTATGGCGCAATGGAAAACGACTTGGGACGTCGTAGTCCATTGAGTGTGGAAGGAATAGACCGATGGTAACCTGCGCAGTCACGTGGAACCACGTGATTTACGTGTAAGGCCTTTATTAGGCGGCAAAAGGCCATATAACAGCATTTAGAGGCCTGTACACGTGGTTGACGGTGTTGTAAGGCTATGGCGCAATGGAAAACGACTTGGGACGTCGTAGTCCATTGAGTGTGGAAGGAATAGACCGATGGTAACCTGCGCAGTCACGTGGAACCACGTGATTTACGTGTAAGGCCTTTATTAGGCGGCAAAAGGCCATATAACAGCCTTTAGAGGCCTGTACACGTAGTTGACGGTGTTGTAAGGCTATGGCGCAATGGAAAACGACTTGGGACGTCGTAGTCCATTGAGTGTGGAAGGAATAGACCGATGGTAACCTGCGCAGGCACGTGGAACCACGTGATTTACGTGTAAGGCCTTTATTAGGCGGCAAAAGGCCATATAACAGCATTTAGAGGCCTGTACACGTGGTTGACGGTGTTGTAAGGCTATGGCGCAATGGAAAACGACTTGGGACGTCGTAGTCCATTGAGTGTGGAAGGAATAGACCGATGGTAACCTGCGCAGTCACGTGGAACCACGTGATTTACGTGTAAGGCCTTTATTAGGCGGCAAAAGGCCATATAACAGCATTTAGAGGTCTGTACACGTAGTTGACGGTGTTGTAAGGCTATGGCGCAATGGAAAACGACTTGGGACGTCGTAGTCCATTGAGTGTGGAAGGAATAGACCGATGGTAACCTGCGCAGTCACGTGGAACCACGTGATTTACGTGTAAGGCCTTTATTAGGCGGCAAAAGGCCATATAAACAGCCTTTAGAGGCCTGTACACGTAGTTGACGGTGTTGTAAGGCTATGGCGCAATGGAAAACGACTTGGGACGTCGTAGTCCATTGAGTGTGGAAGGAATAGACCGATGGTAACCTGCGCAGGCACGTGGAACCACGTGATTTACGTGTAAGGCCTTTATTAGGCGGCAAAAGGCCATATAACAGCCTTTAGAGGCCTGTACACGTAGTTGAGGGTGTTGTAAGGCTATGGCGCAATGGAAAACGACTTGGGACGTCGTAGTCCATTGAGTGTGGAAGGAATAGACCGATGGTAACCTGCGCAGGCACGTGGAACACGTGATTTACGTGTAAGGCCTTTATTAGGCGGCAAAAGGCCATATAACAGCCTTTAGAGGCCTGTACACGTAGTTGACGGTGTTGTAAGGCTATGGCGCAATGGAAAACGACTTGGGACGTCGTAGTCCATTGAGTGTGGAAGGAATAGACCCGATGGTAACCTGCGCAGGCACGTGGAACCACGTGATTTACGTGTAAGGCCTTTATTAGGCGGCAAAAGGCCATATAACAGCATTTAGAGGCCTGTACACGTGGTTGACGGTGTTGTAAGGCTATGGCGCAGTGGAAAACGACTTGGGACGTCGTAGTCCATTTAGTGTGGAAGGAATAGACCGATGGTAACCTGCGCAGTCACGTGGAACCACGTGATTTACGTGTAAGGCCTTTATTAGGGCGGCAAAAGGCCATATAACAGCCTTTAGAGGCCTGTACACGTAGTTGACGGTGTTGTAAGGCTATGGCGCAATGGAAAACGACTTGGGACGTCGTAGTCCATTGAGTGTGGAAGGAATAGACCGATGGTAACCTGCGCAGGCACGTGGAACCACGTGATTTACGTGTAAGGCCTTTATTAGGCGGCAAAAGGCCATATAACAGCCTTTAGAGGCCTGTACACGTAGTTGACGGTGTTGTAAGGCTATGGCGCAATGGAAAACGACTTGGGACGTCGTAGTCCATTGAGTGTGGAAGGAATAGACCGATGGTAACGCTGCGCAGTCCACGTGGAACCACGTGATTTACGTGTAAGGCCTTTATTAGGCGGCAAAAGGCCATATAACAGCCTTTAGAGGCCTGTACACGTAGTTGACGGTGTTGTAAGGCTATGGCGCAATGGAAAACGACTTGGGACGTCGTAGTCCCATTGAGTGTGGAAGGAATAGACCGATGGTAACCTGCGCA
The DNA here is from genome assembly GCA_030067915.1 of Hydractinia echinata. Lineage (NCBI taxonomy): Eukaryota > Metazoa > Cnidaria > Hydrozoa > Anthoathecata > Hydractiniidae > Hydractinia > Hydractinia echinata. The sequence goes on along the minus strand of JASGCC010000308.1, from coordinate 18,706 downwards.
GCACGTGGAACCACGTGATTTACGTGTAAGGCCTTTATTAGGCGGCAAAAGGCCATATAACAGCCTTTAGAGGCCTGTACACGTAGTTGACGGTGTTGTAAGGCTATGGCGCAATGGAAAACGACTTGGGACGTCGTAGTCCATTGAGTGTGGAAGGAATAGACCGATGGTAACCTGCGCAGGCACGTGGAACCACGTGATTTACGTGTAAGGCCTTTATTAGGCGGCAAAAGGCCATATAACAGCCTTAGAGGCCTGTACACGTAGTTGACGGTGTTGTAAGGCTATGGCGCAGATGGGAAAACGACTTGGGACGTCGTAGTCCATTGAGTGTGGAAGGAATAGACCGATGGTAACCTGCGCAGGCACGTGGAAAGCACGTGATTTACGTGTAAGGCCTTTATTAGGCGGCAAAAGGCCATATAACAGCATTTAGAGGCTGTACACGTAGTTGACGGTGTTGTAAAGGCTATGGCGCAATGGAAAACGACTTGGGACGGTCGTAGTCCATTGTAGTGTGGACAGAATAGACCGATGGTAACCTGCGCAGGCCACGCTGGAACCACTGATTACGTGTAAGGCCTTTATTAGGCGGCAAACGGCCATATAACAGCCTTTAGGAGGCCGTGTTACAGCAAGCAGTTTGACGGGTGTTGTTAAGGCTATGGCCGCGATGGAAAACGACCTTCGGCGACGTCGTAGTCCATTGAGTGTGGAAAGGAATAGACCGATGGTAAACCTGCGCAGGCACGTGGAACCACGTGATTTACGTGTAAGGCCTTTATTAGGCGGCAAAAGGTCTTTAGAGACCTGTACACCTAGTATACTGTGTTGTAAAGCTATGACGCAATTGAAAACGACTTGGAACGTCGTAGTCCATTGAGAGTGGAAGGACTAGAACCATGGTAACCTGCGCAGGCACGTGGAACCACGTGATTTACGTGTAAGACCTTTATTAGGCGTCAAAAGGCCATATGACAGCCTTTAGAGGCCTGTACACTTATTTGACGTTGTTGTAAGGCTATGGCACAATGGAAAACGATTCGGGACGGCGTAGTCCATTGCGTGTGGCAGGAATAGACCGACGGTAACCTTCGATAGCACATGGAACCACGTGTTTTACGTGTAAGGCCTTTAATAGGCTGCAAAATGCCATATAACAGGCTTTTGAGGCCTGTACACGTTTTGACGGTATTGTAAGGCTATGACGAAATGGAAAACAACTTGGGACGTGGTAGTCCATTGAGAGTGGAAGGAGTAGACCCATGGTAACCTGCGCAGGCACGTGGAACCACGTGATTTACGTGTAAGGCCTTTATTAGGCGCCAAAAGGCCATATAACAGTCTTTAGAGGCATGTACACGTAGTTGACGGTGTTGTAAGGCCATGGCGCGATGGAAAACGACATTGGCCGTCGTAGTCCGTTGAGAGTGGAAGGAATAGACCGATGGTAACCTGCGCAGGCACGTGGAACCACGTGATTTACGTGTAAGGCCTTTATTAGGCGGCAAAAGGCCATATAACAGCGTTTAGAGGCCTGTAGACGTAGTTGACGGTGTTGTAAAGCCATGGCTCAATCAAAACCGACTTGGGACGTCATAGTTCATTGAGTGTGGAAATAATAGACCGATGGTAACCTGCGCTAGCACATGGAACCACGTGTTTTACGTGTAAGGCCTTTATTAAGCTGCAAAATGCCATATAACAGTCTTTAGAGGCCTGTACACGTAGTTGACGGTGTTGTAAGGCTATGGCGCAATGGAAAACGACTTGGGACGTCGTAGTCCATTGACAGTGGAAGAACTAGACTCATGGTAGCCTGCACAGGCACGTGGAACCACGTGGTTTACGTGTAAGATCTTTATTAGGCCGCAAAAGGCCATATTACAGTCTTCGCAGTCCTGTGCCCCCTAGTTAGCTCTGTTCTACTGGCCTGGCGCTTATGAAAACGACTTGTGACATCGTAGTCCATTAAGATTAAAAATACTAGACCGATGGCCACCTGTCTGGTTGTGTTTAATCATGTGATTGACGTGTAGGGACTTTATTAGGTAGCAAAAGGCCATATTACAGTCTTTGCTGGCCTGTGCACGGAGTTAGGAGGGGCATAAAAGCATGGCACCACGATAAACGTCTTAGGGAATCGTAGTCCATTGAGACTGGAAGGTCTAGACCGATGGCCACCTGTCTGGGCTCGTGGAACCTAAGTAATTTACGTGTGGGGCCATTATTAGGCCGCAAAAGGTCATATTACAGTTTTTGCAGGCCTATGCGCGTAGTTAGCTGTGTTCTACGGGCCTGGCGCTAAGGAAAAGGAATTGTGAAATCGTAATCAATTGAGACTAGAAGGACTAGACCGATGGCCACCTGTCTGGGCGCTCGGAACAACGTGATTTACGTGCAGGACCTTTATTAGGCTGCAAAAGGCCGTAAAACGACTTGAGACATCGTATTCCATTGAGACTGGAAGGACTAGACTGGTGGCCACCTGTCTGGTTGTGTTGAATTACGTGATTAACGTGTGGGGCCATTATTAGGCCGCAAAAGGCCATATTACAGCTTTTGAAGGCCTATACGCGTAGTTAGATGTGTTCTACGGGCCTGGCGCTAAGAAAAACGACTTGTAACGTCATAGTCAATTGATACTGAAAAAGAGTAGACCGATGGACACCTGTCCGGGCGCGTGGAACCACGTGATTTACGTGTAGGGCCTTTATTAGGCCGCAAAAGGCCATATTACAGTCTGGCAGTTCTATGCACGTAGTTAGCTGTGTTCTACGGGCCTAGCGCTAAGGAAAACGACTTGTGAGATCGTAGTCCATTAAGACTGAAAGGACTAGACAGGTGGCCACCTGTCTGGTTGTGTTGAATCACGTGATTAACGTGTAGGGCAATTATTAGGCCGCAAAAGGCCATATTACAGCTTTTGCAGGCCTATACGCGTAGTTAGCTGTATTCTACGGGCGTGGCGCTACAAAAAACGACTTGTAACATCATAGTCAATTGAGACTGGAATGACTAGACCGACGGACACCTGTCTGGGCGCGTGGAACAACGTGATTTACGTGTAGGTCATTTATTAGGCCGCAAAAGCACATATTACAGCTTTTTCAGGCCTGTGCGCGTAGTTAGCTGTGTTCTACGGGCCTGGTGCTAAGGAAAACGACTTGTAACATCGTAGTCAATTGAGACTGGAAAGGATAGACCGATGGCCACCTTTCTGGGCGCGTGGAACAACGTGATTTACGTGCTGGACCTTTAATAGGCTGTAACAGGTCATATTACCGCGCTTGCAGGGCTGTAAACGTAGTTTGCCGTTTTTTAAGGACCTGGCGCTAAAGAAAACGACTTGAGACTTCGTAATCCATTGAGACTGGAAGGACTAGACCGATGGCCATCTGTCTGGTCGCGTGGAACCACGTGATTTACGTGTAGGTCATTTATTAGGCCGCAAAAGGCGATATTACGGACTTTGCAGGCCTGTGCGCGTAGTTGGCTATGTTCTACGGGCCTGGCGCCAAGGTAAACGCCTTAGGGCATCGTAGTTCATTGGGCGGCAAGGATTAAACCGATGGCCAGCTCTCTGGGCGTGTGGAACCACGTGATTTACGTGTGGGGCCTTTATTAGGCCGCAGAAGGTCATATTACAGTCTTCGCAGTCCTGTGCACGTAGTTAGCTGTGTTCTACGGGCCTGGCGCAAAGGAAAACGACTTGTGAGATCGTAGTCTATTAAGACTGAAAGGACTAGACCGATGGCCACCTGTCTGGTTGTGTTGAATCACGTGATTAACGTGTGCGGCCATTATTAGGCCGCAAAACGCCATATTACAGCTTTTGCAGGCCTATACGCGTAGTTAGCTGTGTTCTACGGGCCTGGCGTTAAGAAAAACGAGTTGTAACATCATAGTCAATTGAGACTGGAAAGACTAGACCGATGGACACCTGTCTGGGCGCGTGGAACCACGTGATTTACGTGTAGAACCCTAACAGGACCCTAATTGATAGCAGTACAGAATGTATTTTTATATGTTATACTGAATAGGTCATCCTATAAAACATTATTTTAAATAAAAAAAAATAAAAATAAATAAAAATTAGGTAGCAAAAGGCCATATTACAGTCTTTGCAGGCCTGTGCACGTAGTTAGGAGTGCTATAAAAGCCTAGCGTCAAGGTAAGCGTCTTAGGGCATCGTAGTCCATATAGACTGCAAGAATTAGACCAATGGCCACCTGTCTGGGCGCGTGGAACCATGTGATTTACGTGTGGGGCCTTTATTAGGCCGCAAAAGGCCATATTTCAGTCTTCGCAGTCCTGTGCACGTAGTTAGGAGTGCTCTACGGGTCCGACGTATGATATCGTAGTTCATTGAGATTGGAAGTACTAGACCGATGAGCCCTTGTCTGGGCGCGTGGAACCACGTGATTTCCGTGTGGGGCCATTATTAGGCCGCAAAAGGCCATATTACAGCTTTTGCAGGCCTATACGCGTAGTAAACTGTGTTCTACGGGCCTGGTGCTAAGGGAAACGACTTGTAACATCGTAGTCAATTTAGACTGGAAAGACTAGACCGATGACCCCCTGTCTGGGCGCGTTGAACCACGTGATTTACGTGTCGGGCCTTTGTTAGGTTGAAAAAGTCCATATTACAGCTTTCGAAGGCCTGCGTACGTAGTTTACCGTCTTTTAAGGGCCTGGCGCTAAGGAAAATGACTTGAGAAATCGTAGTCCAATGGGACTGCAAGGATTAAACCGATGGCCAGCTCTCTGGGCGTGTGGAACCACGTGATTTACGTGTCGGGCCTTTGTTAGGCTGCAAAAGGCCATATTACAGCTTTCGAAGGCCTGTGCACGTAGTTTAGCGTCTTTTAAGGGCCTGGCGCAAAGGGAACCGACTTAAGACATCGTAGTCCATTGAGACTGCAAGGATTAGACCGATGGCCACCTGTCTGGACGCGTGGAACCACGTGATTTACGTGTGGGGCCTTTATTAAGCCGCAAAAGGCCATATTACAGCTTTTTCAGGCCTGTGCGTAGTTAGCTGTGTTCTACGGGCCTGAAGCTAAGGAAAACCACGTATGATATCGTAGTCCATTAAGATTGGAAGGACTAGACCGACTGTCCCCTGTCTGGGCGCGTGGAACCACGTGATTTACATGTGGGGCCATTATTAGGTCGCAAAAGGCCATATTACAACCTTGGCAGACCTCTGCACGTAGTTAGGAGTGCTATAAAATCCTGGCGCCAAGGTAAACGTCTAAAGGCATCGTACTCCATTGAGACTGGAAATATTCGACCGATTGCTACCTGTGGAACTTAGTGATTTACGTGTAAGGCCCTTATTAGGCCGCAAATGGCCATATTACACCGTTTGCAGGCCTGTAAACGTAGTTTGCTGTGTTTTAAGGGCCTGGCGCTACGAAAAAACGACTTGAGACATCGTAGTCCATTGAGAATGGAAGGAATAGACCGATGGTAACCTGCGCAGTCACGTGGAACCACGTGATTTACGTGTAAGGCCTTTATTAGGCGGCAAAAGGCCATATAACAGCATTTAGAGGTCTGTACACGTAGTTGACGGTGTTGTAAGGCTATGGCGCAATGTAAAACGACTTGGGACGTCGTAGTCCATTGAGTGTGGAAGGAATAGACCGATGGTAACCTGCGCAGTCACGTGGAAGCACGTGATTTACGTGTAAGGCCTTTATTAGGCGGCAAAAGGCCATAAAACAGCCTTTAGAGGCCTGTACACGTAGTTGACGGTGTTATAAGGCTATGGTACAATGGAAAACGACTTGGGACGTCGTAGTGCATTGAGAGTGGAAGGAATAGACCCATGGTAACCTGCGCAGGCACGTGGAACAACGTGATTTACGTGTAAGGCCTTTATTAGGCGGCAAAAGGCCATATAACAGCATTTAGAGGTCTGTGCACGTAGTTGACGGTGTTGTAAGGCTATGGCGCAATGAAAACGACTTGGGACGTGGTAGTCCATTGAGTGTGGAAGGAATAGACCGATGGTAACCTGCGTAGGCACGTGGAACCACGTGATTTACGTGTAAGGCCTTTATTAGGCGACAAAAGGCCATATAACAGCATTTAGAGGTCTGTACACGTAGTTGACGGTGTTGTAAGGCTATGGCGCAATGGAAAACGACTTGGGACGTCGTAGTCCATTGAGTGTGGAAGGAATAGACCGATGGTAACCTGGGCTAGCACGTGGAAGCACGTGATTTACGTGTAAGGCCTTTATTAGGCGGCAAAAGGCCATATAACAGCATTTAGAGGCCTGTACACGTGGTTGACGGTGTTGTAAGGCTATGGCGCAGTGGAAAACGACTTGGGACGTCGTAGTCCATTGCGTGTGGAAGGAATAGACCGATGGTAACCTGCGCAGTCACGTGGAACCACGTGATTTACGTGTAAGGCCTTTATTAGGCGGCAAAAGGCCATATAACAGCATTTAGAGGCCTGTACACGTAGTTGACGGTGTTGTAAGGCTATGGCGCAATGGAAAACGACTTGGGACGTCGTAGTCCATTGAGTGTGGAAGGAATAGACCGATGGTAACCTGCGCAGTCACGTGGAACAACGTGATTTACGTGTAAGGCCTTTATTAGGCGGCAAAAGGCCATATAACAGCTTTAGAGGCCTGTACACGTAGTTGACGGTGTTATAAGGCTATGGCGCAATGGAAAACGACTTGGGACGTCGTAGTCCATTGAGTGGGAAGGAATAGACCGATGGTAACCTGCGCAGGCACGTGGAACACGTGATTTACGTGTAAGGCCTTTATTAGGCGGCAAAAGGCCATATAACAGCCTTTAGAGACCTGTACACGTAGTTGAGGGTGTTGTAAGGCTATGGCGCAATGGAAAACGACTTGGGACGTCGTAGTCCATTGAGTGTGGAAGGAATAGACCGATGGTAACCTGCGCAGGCACGTGGAACCACGTGATTTACGTGTAAGGCCTTTATTAGGCGGCAAAAGGCCATATAACAGCATTTAGAGGCCTGTACACGTGGTTGACGGTGTTGTAAGGCTATGGCGCAATAAAACGACTTGGGACGTCGTAGTCCATTGAGTGTGGAAGGAATAGACCGATGGTAACCTGCGCAGGCACGTGGAACCACGTGATTTACGTGTAAGGCCTTTATTAGGCGGCAAAAGGCCATATAACAGCATTTAGAGGCCTGTACACGTAGTTGACGGTGTTGTAAGGCTATGGCGCAATGGAAAACGACTTGGGACGTCGTAGTCCATTTAGTGTGGAAGGAATAGACCGATGGTAACCTGCGCAGTCACGTGGAACCACGTGATTTACGTGTAAGGCCTTTATTAGGCGGCAAAAGGCCATATAACAGCATTTAGAGGTCTGTACACGTAGTTGACGGTGTTGTAAGGCTATGGCGCAATGGAAAACGACTTGGGACGTCGTAGTCCATTGTGTGGAAGGAATAGACCGATGGTAACCTGCGCAGTCACGTGGAACACGTGATTTACGTGTAAGGCCTTTATTAGGCGGCAAAAGGCCATAAACAGCTTTAGAGGCCTGTACACGTAGTTGACGGTGTTGTAAGGCTATGGCAATGGAAAACGACTTGGGACGTCGTAGTCCATTGAGAGTGGAAGGAATAGACCGATGGTAACCTGCGCAGGCACGTGGAACACGTGATTTACGTGTAAGGCCTTTATTAGGCGGCAAAAGGCCATATAACAGCATTTAGAGGCTGTACGTAGTTGACGGTGTTGTAAGGCTATGGCGCAATGGAAAACGACTTGGGACGTCGTAGTCCATTGAGTGTGGAAGGAATAGACCGATGGTAACCTGCGCAGGCACGTGGAACCGTGATTTACGTGTAAGGCCTTTATTAGGCGGCAAAAGGCCATATAACAGCATTTAGAGGCCTGTACACGTAGTTGACGGTGTTGTAAGGCTATGGCGCATGGAAAACGACTTGGGACGTCGTAGTCCATTGAGTGTGGAAGGAATAGACCGATGGTAACCTGCGCAGCACGTGGAACACGTGATTTACGTGTAAGGCCTTTATTAGGCGGCAAAAGGCCATATAACAGCATTTAGAGGCCTGTACACGTAGTTGACGGTGTTGTAAGGCTATGGCGCATGGAAAACGACTTGGACGTCGTAGTCCATTGAGTGTGGAAGGAATAGACCGATGGTAACCTGCGCAGTCACGTGGAACCACGTGATTTACGTGTAAGGCCTTTATTAGGCGGCAAAAGGCCATATAACAGCCTTTAGAGGCCTGTACACGTAGTTGACGGTGTTGTAAGGCTATGGCGCAATGGAAAACGACTTGGGACGTCGTAGTCCATTGAGTGTGGAAGGAATAGACCGATGGTAACCTGCGCAGGCACGTGGAACCACGTGATTTACGTGTAAGGCCTTTATTAGGCGGCAAAAGGCCATATAACAGCATTTAGAGGCCTGTACACGTAGTTGACGGTGTTGTAAGGCTATGGCGCAATGGAAAACGACTTGGGACGTCGTAGTCCATTGAGTGTGGAAGGAATAGACCGATGGTAACCTGCGCAGGCACGTGGAACCACGTGATTTACGTGTAAGGCCTTTATTAGGCGGCAAAAGGCCATATAACAGCATTTAGAGGTGTACACGTAGTTGACGGTGTTGTAAGGCTATAATGGACGACTTGGGACGTCGTAGTCCATTGAGTGTGGAAGGAATAGACCGATGGTAACCTGCGCATAGCACGTGGAACACGTGATTTACGTGTAAGGCCTTTATTAGGCGGCAAAAGGCCATATAACAGCATTTAGAGGCCTGTACACGTAGTTGACGGTGTTGTAAGGCTATGGCGCAATGGAAAACGACTTGGGACGTCGTAGTCCATTGAGTGTGGAAGGAATAGACCGATGGTAACCTGCGCAGGCACGTGGAACCACGTGATTTACGTGTAAGGCCTTTATTAGGCGGCAAAAGGCCATATAACAGCATTTAGAGGCCTGTAGTTGACGGTGTTGTAAGGCTATGGCGCAATGGAAAACGACTTGGGACGTCGTAGTCCATTGGTGTGGAAGGAATAGACCGATGGTAACCTGCGCAGCACGTGGAACACGTGATTTACGTGTAAGGCCTTTATTAGGCGGCAAAAGGCCATATAACAGCATTTAGAGGCCTGTACACGTAGTTGACGGTGTTGTAAGGCTATGGCGCATGGAAAACGACTTGGGACGTCGTAGTCCATTGAGTGGAAGGAATAGACCGATGGTAACCTGCGCAGGCACGTGGAACCACGTGATTTACGTGTAAGGCCTTTATTAGGCGGCAAAAGGCCATATAACAGCATTTAGAGGTGTACACGTAGTTGACGGTGTTGTAAGGCTATGGCGCAATGGAAAACGACTTGGGACGTCGTAGTCCATTGAGTGTGGAAGGAATAGACCGATGGTAACCTGCGCAGGCACGTGGAACACGTGATTTACGTGTAAGGCCTTTATTAGGCGGCAAAAGGCCATATAACAGCATTTAGAGGCCTGTACACGTGTTGACGGTGTTGTAAGGCTATGGCGCAATGGAAAACGACTTGGGACGTCGTAGTCCATTGAGTGTGGAAGGAATAGACCGATGGTAACCTGCGCAGTCACGTGGAACCACGTGATTTACGTGTAAGGCCTTTATTAGGCGGCAAAAGGCCATATAACAGCATTTAGAGGCCTGTACACGTAGTTGACGGTGTTGTAAGGCTATGGCGCAATGGAAAACTTGGGACGTCGTAGTCCATTGAGTGTGGAAGGAATAGACCGATGGTAACCTGCGCAGGCACGTGGAACACGTGATTTACGTGTAAGGCCTTTATTAGGCGGCAAAAGGCCATATAACAGCATTTAGAGGCCTGTACACGTAGTTGACGGTGTTGTAAGGCTATGGCGCAATGGAAAACGACTTGGGACGTCGTAGTCCATTGAGTGTGAAGGAATAGACCGATGGTAACCTGCGCAGGCACGTGGAACACGTGATTTACGTGTAAGGCCTTTATTAGGCGGCAAAAGGCCATATAACAGCCTTTAGAGGCCTGTACACGTAGTTGACGGTGTTGTAAGGCTATGGCGCAATGGAAAAACTTGGGACGTCGTAGTCCATTGAGTGTGGAAGGAATAGACCGATGGTAACCTGCGCAGGCACGTGGAACCGTGATTTACGTGTAAGGCCTTTATTAGGCGGCAAAAGGCCATATAACAGCATTTAGAGGCTGTACACGTAGTTGACGGTGTTGTAAGGCTATGGCGCAATGGAAAACGACTTGGGACGTCGTAGTCCATTGAGTGTGGAAGGAATAGACCGATGGTAACCTGCGCAGGCACGTGGAACACGTGATTTACGTGTAAGGCCTTTATTAGGCGGCAAAAGGCCATATAACAGCATTTAGAGGCCTGTACACGTGTTGACGGTGTTGTAAGGCTATGGCGCAATGGAAAACGACTTGGACGTCGTAGTCCATTGAGTGTGGAAGGAATAGACCGATGGTAACCTGCGCAGGCACGTGGAACACGTGATTTACGTGTAAGGCCTTTATTAGGCGGCAAAAGGCCATATAACAGCCTTTAGAGGTGTACACGTAGTTGACGGTGTTGTAAGGCTATGGCGCAATGGAAAACGACTTGGGACGTCGTAGTCCATTGAGTGTGAAGGAATAGACCGATGGTAACCTGCGCAGGCACGTGGAACACGTGATTTACGTGTAAGGCCTTTATTAGGCGGCAAAAGGCCATATAACAGCCTTTAGAGGCCTGTACACGTAGTTGACGGTGTTGTAAGGCTATGGCGCAATGGAAAACGACTTGGGACGTCGTAGTCCATTGAGTGTGGAAGGAATAGACCGATGGTAACCTGCGCAGGCACGTGGAACACGTGATTTACGTGTAAGGCCTTTATTAGGCGGCAAAAGGCCATATAACATTTAGAGGCCTGTACACGTAGTTGACGGTGTTGTAAGGCTATGGCGCAATGGAAAACGACTTGGGACGTCGTAGTCCATTGAGTGTGGAAGGAATAGACCGATGGTAACCTGCGCAGGCACGTGGAACCAGTGATTTACGTGTAAGGCCTTTATTAGGCGGCGGCCATATAACAGCATTTAGAGGCCTGTACACGTGTTGACGGTGTTGTAAGGCTATGGCGCAATGGAAAACGACTTGGGACGTCGTAGTCCATTGAGTGTGGAAGGAATAGACCGATGGTAACCTGCGCAGGCACGTGGAACCACGTGATTTACGTGTAAGGCCTTTATTAGGCGGCAAAAGGCCATATAACAGCATTTAGAGGCCTGTACACGTAGTTGACGGTGTTGTAAGGCTATGGCGCAATGGAAAACGACTTGGGACGTCGTAGTCCATTGAGTGTGGAAGGAATAGACCGATGGTAACCTGCGCAGCACGTGGAACACGTGATTTACGTGTAAGGCCTTTATTAGGCGGCAAAAGGCCATATAACAGCATTTAGAGGCCTGTACACGTGTTGACGGTGTTGTAAGGCTATGGCGCAATGGAAAACGACTTGGGACGTCGTAGTCCATTGAGTGTGGAAGGAATAGACCGATGGTAACCTGCGCAGGCACGTGGAACCACGTGATTTACGTGTAAGGCCTTTATTAGGCGGCAAAAGGCCATATAACAGCCTTTAGAGGCCTGTACACGTGTTGACGGTGTTGTAAGGCTATGGCGCAATGGAAAACGCTTGGACGTCGTAGTCCATTGTGTGGAAGGAATAGACCGATGGTAACCTGCGCAGCACGTGGAACACGTGATTTACGTGTAAGGCCTTTATTAGGCGGCAAAAGGCCATATAACAGCATTTAGAGGCTGTACACGTGTTGACGGTGTTGTAAGGCTATGGCGCAATGGAAAACGACTTGGGACGTCGTAGTCCATTGAGTGGAAGGAATAGACCGATGGTAACCTGCACAGGCACGTGGAACCACGTGATTTACGTGTAAGGCCTTTATTAGGCGGCAAAAGGCCATATAACAGCTTTGAGGCCTGTCACGTAGTTAGTGTTTAGGCTGTGGCGCATGGAAAACGACTTGGACGTCGTAGTCCATTGAGTGTAAAATAATAGACCGATGGCCACCTGTCTGGGTGAACACGTGATTTACGTGTAAGGCTTTATTAGGCGCAAAAGGCCATATTACAGCTTTGCTGGCCTGTGCACGTAGTTAGGAGGGCCATAAGCATGGCACAGAAAACGTCTTGGGCATCGTAGTCCATTGAGACTGAAGGTCTAGACCGATGGCCACCTGTCTGGGCTCGTGGATAAGTAATTTACGTGTGGGCCATTATTAGGCCGCAAAAGGCCATATTACAGTTTTGCAGGCCTATGCGGTAGTTAGCTGTGTTCTACGGGCCTGGCGCTAAGGAAAAGGACTTGTGAAATCGTAAATCAATTGAGACTAGAAGGACTAGACCGATGGCCACCTGTCTGGGCGCTCGGAACAACGTGATTTACGTGCAGGACCTTTATTAGGCTGCAAAAGCCGTATATAGCGAATGCAGGCCTATAAACGTAGTTAGCCGTGTTTTAAGGGCCTTGCGCTAAGGAAACGACTTTGAGACATCGTAGTCCCATTGAGACTGGAAGGACTAGACTGGTGCCACTGTTCTGATCACGTGGAACCACGTGATTTACGTGTAGGGCTCTTATTACCAGCAAAACACAATATTACAGCCTTTCAGGCCTGTGCACGTAGTAAACTGTGTTCTACGGGCCTGGCGAAAGGAAAACGACTTGTGAGATCGTAGTCTATTAAGACTGAAAGGACTAGACCAATGGCCACCTGTCTGGTTGTGTTGAATCACGTGATTAACGTGTGCGGCCATTATTAGGCCGCAAAACGCCATATTACAGCTTTTGCAGGCCTATACGCGTAGTTAGCTGTGTTCTACGGCCTGGCGCTAAGAAAAACGACTTGTAACATCATAGTCAATTGAGACTGGAAAGACTAGACCGATGGACACCTGTCTGGGCGCGTGGAACCACGTGATTTACGTGTAGAACCCTAACAGGACCCTAATTGATAGCAGTACAGAATGTATTTTTTATATGTTATACTGAATAGGTCATCCTATAAAACATTATTTTAAATAAAAAAAAATAAAAATAAATAAAAATTAGGTAGCAAAAGGCCATATTACAGTCTTTGCAGGCCTGTGCACGTAGTTAGGAGTGCTATAAAAGCCTAGCGTCAAGGTAAGCATCTTAGGGCATCGTAGTCCATATAGACTGCAAGAATTAGACCAATGGCCACCTGTCTGGGCGCGTGGAACCATGTGATTTACGTGTGGGGCCTTTATTAGGCCGCAAAAGGCCATATTTCAGTCTTCGCAGTCCTGTGCACGTAGTTAGGAGTGCTCTACGGGTCCGACGTATGATATCGTAGTTCATTGAGATTGGAAGTACTAGACCGATGAGCCCTTGTCTGGGCGCGTGGAACCACGTGATTTCCGTGTGGGGCCATTATTAGGCCGCAAAAGGCCATATTACAGCTTTTGCAGGCCTATACGCGTAGTAAACTGTGTTCTACGGGCCTGGTGCTAAGGGAAACGACTTGTAACATCGTAGTCAATTTAGACTGGAAAGACTAGACCGATGACCCCCTGTCTGGGCGCGTGGAACCACGTGATTTACGTGTCGGGCCTTTGTTAGCCTGAAAAAGTCCATATTACAGCTTTCGAAGGCCTGCGTACGTAGTTTACCGTCTTTTAAGGCCTGGCGCTAAGGAAAATGACTTGAGAAATCGTAGTACAATGGGACTGCAAGGATTAAACCGATGGCCAGCTCTCTGGGCGTGTGGAACCACGTGATTTACGTGTCGGGCCTTTGTTAGGCTGCAAAAGGCCATATTACAGCTTTCGAAGGACTGTGCACGTAGTTTAGCGTCTTTTAAGGGCCTGGCGCTAAGGGAACCGACTTGAGACATCGTAGTCCATTGAGACTGCAAGGATTAGACCGATGGCCACCTGTCTGGACGCGTGGAACCACGTGATTTACGTGTGGGGCCTTTATTAAGCCGCAAAAGGCCATATTACAGCTTTTTCAGGCCTGTGCGCGTAGTTAGCTGTGTTCTACGGGCCTGGCGCTAAGGAAATCGACTTGTGACATCGTAATCCATTGAGACTGGAAGGACTAGACCGTTGGCCACCTGTTTTCGCTTTCCCAGTGTTGTATCTTTGTTTTTATTATAGTAGTCAATTGGGTATATATTAGGAACGAAAATTTTTGGACGGAAAGACTTTTGGATTTTTTTTTTGTCAGAAATTTGTGTCTGCCGAAAGTTATTTCGTCCGAAAATTTTGTTTTTTCTAATTTTTTTAAAACAGGACCAGTGCATAGAAATAATATATAGGGTAATCAAAAAATCAAGTTTTTTGAACTTATTATTAACGTTATTTTGCCTCTATCTATAAAGGCTCTATCTATAAAGTTGGATCCTGCTGAAGACACTTTTTTAGATCTTAATTGCGCCAGGCTTTTATAGCACTCCTAACTACGTGCACAGGCCTGCAAGGGCTGTAATATGGCCTTTTGCGGCCTAATAAAGGCCCCACACTTTAATCACGTAGCTCCACGCGCCCAGACAGGTGACCATCGGTCTAACCCTTGCGGTCTCAATGGACTACGATGTCTCAAGTCGTTTTCCTTAGCGCCAGGCCCTTAAAAGACGGTAAACTACGTGCGCAGGCCATCGAAGGCTGTAATATGGCCTTTTGCAGCCTATTAAAGGTCCAGCACGTAAATCACGTTGTTCCACGCGCCCAGAAAGTGGCCATCGGTCTAGTCTTTCCAGTCTCAATTGACTACGATGTTACAAGCCGTTTTCCTTAGCGCCAGGCCCGTAGAACACAGCTAACTACGCGTATAGGCCTGCAAAAGCTGTAATATGGCCTTTTGCGGCCTAATAAAGGCCCCACACGTAAATCACGTGGTTCCACGCGCCCAGACAGGTGGCCATCGATCTAATCCTTGCAGTCTATATGGACTACGATGCGCTAAGACGTTTACCTTGACGCTGGGCTTTCATAGCACTTCTAACCACGTGCATAGGCTTGCAAAGACTGTAATATGGCCTTTTGCTACCTAATAAAGGCCCTACACGTAAATCACGTGGTTACAAGCGCCCAGACAGGTGGCCAACGGTCTAATACTCCCAGTGTCAATGCACTACGATGTCTTAAGTCGTTTTCCTTAGCGCCAGGCCCTTAAAACACAGCAAACTACGTTTAAAGGCCTGCAACGGCGTGCATGAAAAAAATTTAAAAACAGGAACTTCCGACTTTAATCCTCAAAAATTGATTGATTTAATACAACAATAAACGTTAAAAGTGAGGCAAAGGAGCTGACAGTTACTCTCATAAACCTCGATATCCATATTATATAAACGAATAATATATATACATAAAATATATTAGGCAACCACGTTATTATATATATTTGTTATATTATTGCTGTAGTTGTAGTTTTTTGAAGTGAAAAAAAATATATATCCTCTACCATTCTTTTATTACTTGATTGCCTAAACTCCAGCAACGATCTGGTGACTCCGCTCGCCACATAACTTCGTGGTTTTTATGCCATAAAATAACTTTGCAAAAATGCAGGTAAACAAGTTGGACATTTCCCCGGATTGAGCAAAAAAGGAATCAGCTGAAACGTACAAATTTCGTGATTTACGTCTTAATTCTGTGATGTGTTTTTCCAATGTGAGGTACACTGGAATTATTTCCAAAGTCTATTTTAGCAATGATCTAATATGGACGTTATACGCTAGAGCTGTTTGTTTGTTCGGTACACACGCTAGACTCTATACTAAATAATAAAAAAGCAGCTAGCTACGCCGGTTATTTCACTTCGATTTGAAAAATCTCAATAACATAACAAACGCAAAACTCTGGACTTCATTGGCGATAAATTTGTGACGTAACCAACAATGTTGTTCTCTATAATAAAGTGAAACCTTGTGTTTACAATTATATATTCGATTGATGTCAACACTGGGGTGAAGAATCATAATGAAGATACAAAACTATTTGCTGGTATACTGGTACCAGCAAATTCAAGTGAGATCCGGCTTCCGTGAAAATCCTACTTCAAAGAACAACTTTTTTGTCCACAAAACATTATATACATGTGCAACTGTGTTGTAGGGAGGTGAGGAGGGCACTTGAATACTTAGGATTAGGACTAAATTGTTATCATAATTAAACTGCATTGTATTTGTTTAATTTTTGAAATAACAATTTAGCCCATAATCCTAAGTATACAAATGAGATTTCAAAGCTGTTTTGTGGCGTCATGTAAAAAACGCAACCAAATATTAACAGAATAATAATCTATGTATATTGTAACTCAACAGCAATTACATAATATCAGTTAATTGTTCTTCAACAGTGTTGTACCGAAGTTTTCAGTTATCGGTAGATTATAAAACTTTCGAAAACAAGTATCAGATGCCCATCCTGCTGCCTTTTGTATGTCCTTTATGTTTAAACCAAGGTTGTTTGCCTTGCTGGTGGATGCACTTCGTACCGAGTGAGCAGTGAATACGGTGATATCGATCCCTGCCAGTCCAAGAAATAGCTTGATGTAGCGAGCTATTGTAGCCACCCCCACTGGTTTGTGTGGGTATGCATTTGAAAGCAATGGCTGCTTTGGTTGGTTCTCCAGGTTTTCTCTGATGCTGTTTGTTCGTTCCAGGTACTCCTGTAAACAATTTACGATACACAGCTTTGGGTTATTAGAGTATGCCAGGAATCGTAGGGGTTCTTGATGCTTTCCTGGTTTTGTTGTTTTTAATATGGTTGGAATGTAGAAGGTATAGCAGTTATCTGCATAATGACAATAGTCTGTTCTTAAAGCACCTATTGTCTGTCCCCTTTGCCCGCTAAGGATGCAAAGGAGAGTGGCAAGTTTTTTGACAAGAAGTTCCAACATTAAATTTTTATTTTCTGGAAGGCTATTCATATAGTTTAGTATTAACACTGGGTCATACGTAACGGTATATTTTGGGAAACTGGGGCGTAACTTAAACATCCCTCTAAGAAGCTTGCTGACCTGCTCATCCTTACCGAAAGATTTACCATTTTTGTGTGTAAGGATGGCAGATAGTGCAGATCTAGCTGCTGCAATAGAGCCATACCTCCAGTTGTCGTGGTAAAATAATTTTGTTAGGAAGGACATGGCTATTTTATAGTCTGCATTTATGATGTCATCCACATTATTATTCTGGCAATATGTAATCCACTTTTTTATATACATATTATAGCTATTTTGTGTGTTTTCTCCCCAGGATGCTAACAGTAGACTACTGATCTCGGGTGAGAATTGTTTCTGGAGAACGATTTCCCGGAAACGATTGCTGCCTTCAGTTGCAGTGTCTTGTGCATTGGATGGTTTATGTCCTTCTGTTGTGGTAGCAATAGGAGGTCTGACCTGGAAGAAAGAGATATATGTTTAATACAAAGTTCGTGGAATTGACTGTACCAAGGCTGATTCGGCCAGTCAGGTACTATAAGGATGCCTGTTGCCTCATCATTCCATATTTTTTGTATCACTCTTGCAATACATGTGAATGGTGGGAAGGCATAAAAATTTTTATTGTGCCAGTTGATAGTGAATGCATCTACTGCTTGACATTCTGGGTCAGGCCTATATGAGTAGAACATGTCCAACTGGCTGTTTATTCGACTTGCGAATAAATCAATGTCTGGTTGGAAATCTAGAGTATCAATGACATAGTTGATTACTTCCTTATTAAGCATCCACTCAATTCTAGTTTCACATTTCCTTGATTCTCGGTCTGCCTCGACATTTAGAATTCCCGGAATGTGTGTGGCTGTCAGCCAGTTATTATTTTGGATTGCCCAGTGCCATATTTCTTGTACTGTCTTATCCATTGGTATAGACCGTGTACTTCCCATTTTATTGATGGCTGAAACGGCTGATGTATTATCCATTTTCATAAGTATATGGTCATTTTGAATATGTGAGCAGAGTGCCTGCAGACCAAATAGTGCTGCTTTTAGTTCTAATACGTTAATATGTTGTTCCTCTCTTGTGCCGTAAATTGGCCCCAGTGTGTTGTTCCTTATGTGATGCACCCCAACCTATAGTGGATACATCCGAGGTCAAAACATATGCTGGGTTTCCCCGTAAGATTGGTGAGAAGCTGTCCATAATGTTTTCTTTCCACCATAGTATTTCCTGAATGCCCTGCAAGGGTACCCATGTGTGTCTGTCATATTTTCCACGGTTGTCCCTGAGTGCTTGTGTTTTGTGACGTTCCAGGGCTCTATAATGTAACTTACCGAAAGGCACACCACGAAAACTACTGGACATTTTCCCAAGTAGTTTAGATAAATTCCTAATTGAAATTTTTTGATGTGATGAAAGTATATCATCACAAAGAACAACAAAGGCCTGCTTTTTTGCCATAGTTAAATAGACTGTCATATCAATTGTATTTAAAATAAATCCCAAGAATTCTATTGTTTGGACTGGTTCAAATATGGATTTTTCTGGGTGTATTACAAACCCTAGAGAGTCTAATAAGGTTATTATTTTATCTATGTTGTCATAGCAACTGTTCTTATACCTATTCATTGTTATTAGGTCATCGATGTAGTCAGCAAGCAATACTCCTTGTTGCCTAAGTGTGGCTAGTGGTGGCTTCA
>JASGCC010000307.1:138582-251502 GCA_030067915.1 Hydractinia echinata | reverse complement strand
TATTAACACCCTTCTTCTATTCTTATGTTATTAAAAAAATTTTTTTTGAGGGTCCACCCATTCTCTCTTATTAGAACCTCTTTAGCTAGCAAAAAGATAAAATAAAAAATGTTCGACATAGATTTCAAATACGTATAACACAAGAAATAATTCAACTTTTTGGCAAATGAGGCCCGATAACACAATTTGAACGAAAAACTACCCTCCAAAACCACCTTCTAGCTATTGTTGACCCCTATATTTAATTTCTACTAAAATAAATATCCACTGACTTCAATTTTTTAAACCCTCCTAACGACCGATTTGAAGAAATTACCCACCACCCCTCCCCTTCTACTCCTTAATGAGTCCCACTTTCTTTTTTAAAATATGTTACCGAAGATTTGCTTAATAAATTTCCAAAATCAAATTTCCTAATTTCAGTATATACGAGAAAACACAAGTGAACAGGTAAAGAAGTGGCAAGAAATAGTTTCTCAGACATAATGTAAAGAGAAATTATCAGATCTAACAAAAATATGTAAAAAAACAGGCTTTTTATATACTTTTCATATTTCCTGTAAAATTCCTGATTCCTACTTTGGTTGTAAAGCCTGTTTTTAAAATTTAAGAGAAAAAATCGCTGCGTTTTCTACCTTACTCCCATAATTACAAGGAAACGTAAAAATATATGCACAACTCACATCGTCTTCCACGTCAGACTCATCTTTGAATGCACGATGAGTTTTTGGTCGTGGATCAAACGCGTCTTTACTTTCGATTTCATCATCTTGTTCATCCAATTGCGAGAAAGCAAATGACCCTTTACTAGACAAAAAACAAATACAAATACAAATAAAGAAATTACAAAAGCATGTAGAAACACCTTCATTAACTATACACTACGATTTCTGCATATTCTGTCTTTACTAAAGAAGGTTTTCCATTAAGGCGTTCATAATCGCATCTCCCAGCGTTTGGTACCTTCATATGTACATTAAAAAAAAATTTCTGGCCGCGACGTTGAGACGAGTCTACTTCAAAGCGTTTGCAGCCATAACGAATTTTTTAATAACTAATAAAAATTCAGAAAACGCTGCCATCTTCAATGTAATGGAAATTGAACATATTGAGCGCTGACGTTTAAACGTTGTGAGTTAATAAAACAAGGTTTTCAAAACATTGAATATTTTATAAAAAACAAAAGTTAACTTACAACTGCCTTTGTTTGATGTGTTTTCTGGCAAAAAAGATGACAGTGCAAGTGAGCCCAAACACCAACATAATCGCGAAAATGACAGCAAAGGTGTGCGACTGAAAATAAATATGTACGCATTATTGTGCATACTTTCAAAAAAAGTCAACATTCTATAGTTGGCCGCGAAAACCAGCTCAACTTATCACAATGCAGACTCTCTATAATTCGCGATGGAAAAACTGAAATGTGGGAATGTGGAATTTGAGTAGCTTTCCCCTAATGAACTACAAAATCACTTGTTCAAACTGCGGACGGGTTGTGGTATCGACACGATCGAGATATCGAAACGATCGAGATATCGACACAATCGAGATATCAAACGATCGATATCTACACGAACGAGATATCAAATGATCAAGATATCGAGACGAAAACTCGAGACGATCGAGACATAAACACGAAGGAGATATCAAACGATCGAGATACCGACACGATCGACATATGGACACGATCGAGACATGAAAAATGATTTAATAGACATACCGACTTCTTCTCTTTCTTTTTTCTGTTTACACTCAAGTTATTTTCATCATTTTCCTTTTGTTTCTTCTGCAACTTTTCTTGTGCTTTTCTTTCTTGCTCTCTTTCCCTTTCTTCTTTTCTCTCTGTAACAATTCTCTCCTCCTCTTTTTTGCTTGATTCGATACCTTCCAGATCTTCAATTGAGGTAACGCAAGTCTTTTTCTCGTCAATGAATTTTACTAAGTCGTTGATCGCTTGCTCTGAAGAGCAAACATCACCAGGCATACGACGGTATCTGTTTGTAAAAACAATCAGGTCATCTCTTTTATAATAACCGTATTTGTCTGTTTGTGCGCGAGAAAAACTTTGTGCTACGGAAACACGAAATATGCGATATATAAAGGACGACGGGCGGTTCCGTGGACTTATCCACGGGTTACCGTATTCCGTCCGTCCGTCCGTCCGTAGATTTTTCCTCTGGCCACCGACTAGTATCATATATTCCTAGTGTCAACAAGTTACAATGTTTTGTCATGTTTTTTGGAGTACCTTTTAGTTATCGTTCATGTCGTTGGAAAATAGCAGTGCTTATTTAGGGTGGCCACAAAAAATTTCCAAGAAAAAAAAATTTTTTAGATGATTTTAAAGAAGATTTCTCACTGAATTCAGAGGAGTTTTTTCGCAAAAATTTTGAAGAAAAATAAAGCATTTTAGAGGATAAACTTTTTTATTTCCTAGGTTTTCTGAAGTCTATCAATTTCTGATGTCAAGAACAAATATGTTTAGGATAAAAGATTAAAAAAAAATGAAAAAAACTTTTGATGATAGACGTATTGCTAACATGAAGGATAGAACTAACAGTTTATATCACTATAACAGATGTAAAATCTATGTAACATAATAGCTAGTGAAACTATCAAACTATTATCAGTGTAACTGAAAAGAATAAAGGAGTTAAAGAGAAGATTTGGTAACATTTTCATCTTTTTAGAGGACAATAGAGGACTTTAGAGGAGGTTTTTCAAAAAAGAAGACTTTAGAGGATTTTAGAGGAGGCGTGGTCACCCTGTTATTGGAAAAATGCTAAAAGATGTTGAGGACAGTAGTGAAGACAGTAGGAATAAATAGCGACCGCGACAGATTGAAAAAAAGATGAAAGAAATGAAAAAAGAGAACATTTAAAAGTCGAATATTTAATTATTCAATCGCCAAGACGCAAAATTATAAAGATTTGTTTCGATTCGACTGCATTTTCTACTAAAGAGAGCAATAGTGTCACGAGATTTTTTTTGTGTTGAACATATTTTGCGATTTGAAAGTTTTTTATGCAAAAAAACACGGAAATTATTTTCGCAATTGGAAGTACTCATGATAAAAATACAGAAATGTTCACAATTAGAATGCTGTTAAAAAGAAGAAAAAAACATGTCTATGATAAAATAAATTGTATATCACAACAAACATGGTATAATACATTCTTTAAAGCAACACTGTCTCAGTTATCCTCTGAAAGAACTTTCAAACATATTTGCAATCTTTTGAATAACTGAATTTTGCAAATAGGGGCCAAAATCCTAAAAATCAATTTCGGAAATAATTCCTCCCGCATAATTTCTCCACTTATAGTATTCTATATGAGCACTCGGCGAATCGCTTCATATCAACATTTTCGTCACTGGTAAGATACTTTATCAGCAGATGCTAGAGGTTCAAAATCATATGATTGTAGCTTTCGTAAAGTCGTTTTCAAGAAGTGAAATAACTGAATTTGAAATAAGTTACATCTTTACAAGCAACAGGACATTTTAGGAAGGAATGATTAAAGAAATCAAGAGGATAAATAAAAATTCAAAAAACAAGCTGAGCTTCCCAAACATGATAATGGAATTTGGCCTAACGGAAAAACGTAGTAAAATTAGCATACCCTTTAGAAAAGCCTTCTTTTCCAATCTTCCGTTCTTACAAACTTCAATGGGTTTAATGTCTTTGTTTCGCGCACATTTACCAGATTGTCGCTCGTATCCGTAATCACTACAAAAAAAAACTTCAGTTAGTACTATGAGAAATTACTGAAATATTTAAATGTTAATATCTTAAGAAGGAGAAATGTCAAGGAGCTAGAATTTTAACAAGAAAGCTGTTTTATGGATACATACTACTGAAGCAAATTAAGGAAATTCTAAAGATATGACCTGGACATGCAGCTGTTAACTCTGGCTAAAACGATCCTTTTCAAGAAAGTTGTTCTTTGATATAACAATATTAATATAACTTTTAAAAAAAACAAATCAAAAATTCAATCCTTGCCAACATTCTGAAATACGATATAACCTAAAATTCCTGTCATTTTCCTGACCTTTCTAAGGAATTCCTAGCATTTCTGATAGAGTAGAAGCCCTGTAACACACAGGTAAGAACCGCTAGTAATCACATTCCTGCGTTGTTAAACCAAACAATAATACACAATTTTTAGCATTGATACAACACACGTTCTTTTTAAATAAGGAACATACTGTTTGGGCTCAGTTTGGATTCAAATTTTAATTTAGCATAATTCCTGTAAATCTATTAATTTACTTTATCAGACTTTTCTATATTTCCTGTGCTAGCAGTTAAAAGTACTTTTAATCTCGTCCCCTAAAGGCCGATTTCCATACAGCTGCATTTTGCGCCTAGTCGTAAAAATGCGCCGCGACTTTTATCACATATACCGAACCAATTTCCATTTAGCGATTTTTGCTCACGTGTTTTTTGCAAACATGGCTGATGTAAACAGACGATATTTGTTGCTGCAAAATTTGAGGAGTAGTCCTAGCAATATTTTTATGTCGTAGAAATAAACAACGTTGTAAAATACGTAAGAAAAACATGTGGATGAGACGACTTTCCATAGAAAGAAGAATCAAAGGACTATACAACGTTTTGCTTAAGGATTTAATGTTGTCAGATCACGAGTAGTCTTTTTAAGTTTGTTTACAACGTTGTTTCTTTGTGCCTCCACAGACTCATTAATGTTATTTTGTTTTTCATCTACTTCACTTGATTGATATATATTCTGATTCTCTACATTAATTTGGCTTTGACAAAAATTTAACACAGAAACGAGATGTTGCTAGCCATCTTGAAATGATCTAATTAAAATTTTTTTCGTAATTCATGTAGATTTCTACGTTTTGATTGGCTGTTAAGCCGAAGCGCAAATGTAGCTCGCAAAAAGTAGAGCCTGTTCAACTTTTTTTATATCGCCCCAGCGCATGCAAAAGCGCGAGGTCAGCAGCATTATTCTGATAATGCGCATGCGTAGATCAAAAGTCACCACGCTTTTTACGACTGGGCGCAAAATGCAGTTGTATGGAAACCGGCCTTAAGTCGAGAAGCAGTCTGTTTTTACAAAAAAAAGGCGTGTAATTATCAAAGTTAGGGTCATAATAAGTAGATAAAAAAGTAGAAGAAAAAGAAATAAAAGCGTGTACCGTCTACTTATCATCGTTCTAGAATTAATCTTTGATTCACCATATTTGAATAAATCCCTTGGGCATTTATTTGATCATTTAATGACGCGAAACAAATATTTTTTAAGAAAATTTATTTTATAGAAAGAAAGAATAGGGCAGAATATCAAGTGCCGTTTAGGCATGACTTAAAGTGTAAATTAAGGCATTAGTTGGAGTGTAAATTGGCTACATATTAGCACTTAAGCACTCAACATAAAAAATGATAAACACAAAATTTATAATAAACTTAACAAGTACTCAAATAACGGTTTACCATTCGATGTCTTTATCCGTACATGTGCAGATTTTTTCTTTGGCGAATGGTTGAAATGATCTGCCAAGGTAGCATCTTAAATGAGAAGTGAAAAATGACAATATTATTTTCTTTCCTCGTCACCAAAACATCTATTTTGTCGCCCCTTTTATGGCAGTTAATAATGGCAATAATTTTTGAAACAGGATATAGAAAGCCAGCATCTAGTTTTGCCCATGGGAAGCTGGCAACAGGCGTAAATTTATAACTGGCGTAAAAGGGGGCGTATAGGTAGTAGTTTTGTTAAGAAGTGGTTACACCTACACAGCATCAAGTTTTAGGTCGTTTATAAACAATCTGCTTGCCCAGAATACACCCTCCTTTTCCATTTGAAGCGTGTGGATAAAATTCTTCCAAATCTTCACTACTACCTGAATAAAATTAATCACTACAATTAACACAACAACAAACAAATTAAAAAAAAAACAAGAGTGTAGTTTATGATGATCTTCGGGTTTGACACTAAAAGTGGTTAACATGTCTAACGTAAAAACTGAGACAGGCAACATACATTGTTTGAGAACATGTTATTAAAGTTGATCGTAATAACAAGCCATTCCTTCTTATTTTTTGGTGCGTCAGTCAAATAGCCCCACAAACTAAAAAACTCGATCCTGTGAATGTGGCTCGGTGACAAGTCCCCGGATTGTCACTTTGTTGTTACTGTCAGTGAATTTATATTCATTCCAACATCTGCCCTGATCAATCGAATATCTAAATAGAGTTACTGTAACTTTTCAGAAAGACGCAAAAACACAAACAAAAAAATGGAAATAAAATGGAAATAAAATGATGAACCAACATAATGAAATAAAACAGAACTCAAGTCAAGTGATAAACCAGACGCAGATGTTGCAGTTTGTGACTACATATTTTATTAAAAAATAACGAAGATGAGATTCACAAAATTTACGAAACCTTTACAGCCATTAGACTGTTTTTCACTTATTTATGGACTGAAGCAAAGCTTTGGAGCATTTGTAAAAACAAATATAAATTAAAAAAACGACTTGAAATAAGCTCTTTAATATTAGGATTAAGCATATAAGTGTATAAAAGCAAAGAAATCACCAAACGTAACATACTTCAAGACGTTTCCGGTAGAATTCAGCATCGGTTATGATCACTAAAAGGTTGCCTCGATCACCAATCGCATAATGGTGAGGACCATCTGCGACCTGATAAATAAACAAGATAACAAATAGAAAAAATATGCCCAAGCCAAATAAAAATAGTTCAGTTGATATGCCTGACTTCACTGAATTCAACTTTTTTGTGCGAAAATAGAAGCCATATATAGTTTCATCCATGTCTAAGAGGATAGTACGCAATACTAAGAAAAACTTTTCATATTAAATAACCAGAAATGTGAATGAGGGATGTCTTACCTTGGTCCAGTTGTATCCACCATTAGTTGACAACCAAACAGATGTCAAGCCAACCAAACCATCACCAGCATTACCTAAAATTATTTCACCGACATCATTAGGTTGGTATTATAAATAGCTTAGCAAAATATCTTTTTGTTAATTCATGTTCAAGTATGACCACATAGCGTTTCAATCAACCTTCGTAAATATGTATTGTTATTCACAATCACCGTTAATATTTAACAGCAACTGCATCAGTACAACTAACTTTAAAAATTTTATTTAGAACTTAACAAAGCATGGCCACTAATAAATTTCCCCATCTTTAATCCTACTTTCGTGATATGTCTTACCATGAACAAACACAATTCCTGGTGCACTTGGAGTGGAGAGTGGTGGTTGCATTGGTACATGTTTCTGTTGGCTGTACTGGCTGTGAAAGTGCAACGAGCAAGAATCCTTAGAAATCTAAAACACAAAATACGACGGTGCAAGAATTGTTTTTATGCTCGCCTTTTGTACACCCAACATTTGTATGGAAAAATTAATGCTTGAAGCTCAGGTGTGAAGACACAAAAATATATCTGACAAATTGACACAACAGTAAACCAAACAAGTCTCTTTTAAAGTTAGTAAGCAAAAGCACTTTATTTTATCTATCCCTTTATTTAAGACATAGGTCAATAAGGTTATGTCAACAAATCATTCCATTGGTCACACATACCTTACAGTCATTTGGCACATACAATGGCTGCCATGTAACTCCACGATTAAATGTGATGACAGAGGTTAATGTCAAATCTAAAAAGAAAAACAACAATTTGATAACACCCACAATAAAATGAATGATTCATAAATAAGAACTCTAATTCACCTTTCGCTAACACTTGTGTTACATAGACGCCTTCCATGGATTCAATCTTCACAAAATCATTAAAACCACTGTTTGTGTACTAAAAGTTATGGGACATCAGTTAAAAATATTAAGATGCACTACAAAGTGCCCTTTTTTAACAACATGCTACTTTAATAAAGTCAACAATGTACCACAATTTCTAACTTTTAATTCTACAATGAAGTCTTTGAAAGGTTTTATCTTACAGAATATCTAGAGTTCAAGATAATTCATGTCGTAATTTTAATGCTAAGATAGAACTTACAAAGTGATTATCTAAAGACTTTGTGTACACAAGACCATCCGCACCAGAAATGTATAATGTGCCTTTGCCGGTGTCTAGAAGAACATCGATTAATCAACAATCACTTTCTAACGTCAACAACAACACAAAACGAAAACCCTAACAGCACTAACAACAGCAATAACAATAGCAATAACAACAACAACAATAATGTAAACAAAAACAGGAGTTTTATATCCAACATACCTCCCGATTCATCAACATGCAGGAAAATTGTTCCATTGTACATTTCA
Organism: Hydractinia echinata; assembly: GCA_030067915.1. Classification (NCBI taxonomy): domain Eukaryota; kingdom Metazoa; phylum Cnidaria; class Hydrozoa; order Anthoathecata; family Hydractiniidae; genus Hydractinia; species Hydractinia echinata. The sequence continues at coordinate 243,194 of JASGCC010000307.1, read as the reverse complement.
ACAACAGCATAAAACTGAAAATAAATTACCACAATACGTCTATATGTGAAGCATGTTTGACATTTGATGTATCATTTAAAAATGTATCATTTACAAGATGTAACCTAACAAACTCACTCGTTCTGCTGTTATCTCTGGTACATGTACCGGATGAAATGTGTCACCACTGTCCTTCGATACATGCATTATTCTTTTCTCTTCTTTACTTTCCGTATCTTTCTAAAATAACATGGGTGCAGTAGATTTTAGTTCACTGCAATGCAAAATATAAACTAAACTTAACTTAAGTACGCAATGAAAATGGTCTTTGTGACTTTCATTTGCTGTTAAAACCATTTTAACTTTAACTTACAAATTCAACTGAAGCAAATACAAAATCGCCTTGGACACCAAAGTTGAAGCATTCTTGAACAATCTCTAGAAAAAAGAAAGAAGAGTAAAACAGAGGGTGAAAGATTAAAAGTGAAAAATAATTTTGCAAAACTAATTTGTGTCACAACAAGTTAAGAATTTGAAATTCATGTCCTGTTGATATAGAAATTCACTAAAAATGTATATATAGTTAGTCAGAAATTCTGAATAATGTTTTTTGCTGTGGCTAGAGTTGGAACATGGGGGTGCTTAGAAGAGGGTGAGTTTATTCAAAGCATTACAGCATTTGAATTTGCAATCAAGCAAACATACACTTCTAAAAATTTAAATAAAAAATCTCAGTTTGTGCAATTGTGGACATTAAATATCATAAAATAAAAACCACATTTGCCAAATAAGTCAAAACATGGTAGACATAATTCCATTCTCAATACTACATTTCTATAATAATAGCCATATTCTGTGTTCGAAATGGTTGCACTGCAGCTCTAGTTCAGACCCTCTGCAGAGTAATTCTATTACTACGTGCTAACAAGAGGACAAGGATGTAGGAAATATGTATCACTCGTCCTGTGGATGAAAAAACTATTACCAGAAATATTTCAATGTATGGGTAAAGGAGCCAATCAATCTGCCAAAATTTCTAGTTTATTCAGTTAATAAGCTAAAACGTTCTCGCTATAATTGACTCTATTTATGCAAGTGTGATAAAAATAGTTAGTTAAAAAGCTTCAATGGCACTGATTTCTCTTGTGCATTTAGTGTGGGCTTATGACTGTAAGTGTAAGTTTTGTAAGTCAACATGCTTTTCTCCTAGTTTTTTCTTCTAGCCAAAATTATTATTTCTTTTTCTCTTTCATATTATTCTTTACCAATCTGATTTCTGAGGTGCATATTCTGGGTTAAGTTAACAACTAGCTAGCTATGACTACTAACTACCTAAAAAGTAAACAGATTTCTGTTTGTAGCTAGCTAACCAGCTGTAGCCTGTCTTTTGGGGGGGAATAAATCGTTTTAGTTGGACTTTTCTGTCTAAATTAAAGTAGTGAGAAATTTATTTTCTGAAAATGACATTACGCTTAGCACTCCACATGGATATGTGACATGGTTTAAATGTACTAGCATTCATCCTGGTGTCACTCACAATAAATTTTTGAACTTTTAGATACTCATTCTGCATAAAAAGTCAGCTGTAGTAAAGTTACCTTTTTAAAATAATACATTACACCTGAGCATGCTGGCATTCAACACCAAACACCAGGTCTTCCGTCTACCCCCATAATAATAGCTGTATTTTGTCTGTTCAAAATGGCTGTGTGTCAACAGAGTAATTTCTCTACTTCATGCCAACAGCCAAACAATGATATATGAAATATTAAGGTGGGAAATGGTCAATAAACTTTAAAGACATACCTTCAAACGCATCTCCTCCATTACTTGATTTCCAAAGTGTAAGTTTTGATGTACTTGTAAAGAAAGATGAGAAGGGAGTAGATGAATCTAAAAATAAATGCTCGTTATTCACTAGGAATCAGCCATAATTTCCATTTTTGATCAGCTAAATCATAGGAATAACATGATAACAAGGTTAGTTTACAGTGGAGTGTTGCATATATATTGTTTGTTACAGAGCCAAACTTGAAATGGATAATGTACAGGTATTTATAGGCCTGTCGTAATAAGCGAGGTATCTTAAAGCAGTTAGGCGAGGCAAGTCTCCTATCCTGTATTGGTCAATATTGTTTCAAGTAAAGTTTTCCTTATATGTGATCCTAAGAACATTAGTAAGTATGAGGCAACAGAGACATTACTGCAGTCACCACAATTAAGGTGAGCTAAATGTTCATTTAGCTCCATTTAATTGTCCGGGTTTCTCAGTAATAACACATCATAATAGTAGAGAACATTGTATTATGAAATAAATTTATACAACATCCTTCGCATTGGAACGCAATTGTATATTTGGGGCATGGATCGGGATGCCAGGCAATAAGATTAAACAATAACAGGCAGGACAGATACATGTACAGATACAAATCATCATAATGCACTTCAATGGTACGACAAGCTTGAATGTCCCCCACGGCATTTTATCATAATTTCATCATATGCACTTCAATGGTACAACAAGCTTGAATGTCTCCCACGGCATATCTCACTATTCTCTTTGTCATAATGCACTTCAATGGTACGACAAGCTTGAATGTCTACCACGGCATTTCATCATATGCACTTCAATGGTACGACAAGCTTGAATGTCTCCCACGGCATTTCATCATATGCACTTCAATGGTACGACAAGCTTGAATGTCTTCCACGGCATACAGGCCTCGTCAGGAAGAAAAATGATGGCGTGCGAGCTTCGCACGTCATGATACTTTTCAATCATTTTGAGGCGTGCGATGTTCGCACAGCATAATTTTCAATGGCGTGCGATGGCGTGTGCTCATTTTTGTTCCATTTTTTTTCTCGAGTAATCATAGAACTCGCATACAGCAACACTAATTTTGCCATGTTTTGAAAAGCAGGTAATTTGTTGCGACGAAACTAAAATGTGCGATGTTCATTATTCATTATTTTTGAAAAAAAATTTATACGACGTAGCAACAGAACGAAGAAAAATTGTAAAACATGCATGTCATAAAAATTATAAAACATGCAAGTCATAAAACTCTTTCAGTTAATAACTTTTTTGTAAATATTTTTTTAGATGTAAATATTTTTTATTTTTAGATTTTTCAAAAAAAATATATCATTAAATATTAAACTGTTTTTTTTATAAAAAAAATCCTCACGTTATTATTGTTGCTTCGATCTTAAAACATCCCCCCCAAAAACAAAAAGATAACAAGCTTTGTGACGTCCTGTTTCTACGGCGATATTTTAAAATTATACAGGTTGTTGTCTGAGTTATAAAGCAATGTTTGTTGAAAAATATTCAGAAAGCAAAGTCTGCATGTGGCAATTGATCACCATAACTATAATTAGATATCATGCTGACTCTGTGCTTGCGAAAGAACATGCTGGAAGTGATTTCATATAACAAAAGTATGCATTTAAAGAAGTAAGAGACGGAAAAGTTGAACTTTAAAATTTATAACTCGCGAGTAACATGATATATTTTTTTAAAGATTTACGTGCGAGTAGTTTAATTATTGCGTACTTGCGTTATTAAAAGGTTACTCTTATTTATTTCACTCGCACTCACATTGTACTCTCACTCTGAATTATTTTACTTGCATTTATTTGTACTCGTGCTCTCAAAGATGTGTAGCTTTACTCGCGATCGGCACTGTATATTATTCTCCTACGCCTTCATTGAACAGAATATTATTTATAGCGCACGCCTGAGGTATTTAGTGGGTTTTTTTGTCGTGCGAAGATCGCACAGGAACATTCAAACATGGCGTGTGTGGGCGTGTGCGCGTGCGATCGCACGCCATTCCTGACGAGGCCTGGCATATCTCATTATTCTCTTCGTCATAATGCACTTTAATGGTATGACACAATCATAATGACATGTACATCTTGGCTGCACTGCAATTGTGAATGTCTCCCATTTTAAGATGGCGAACAACAAGAAAATACTTGTCCACAACAACTTTGAAAGTTGCTCATCTAATTTTTACTTTCAATTTTAATTGTCTTTCTTGAAACAAATTATATATTTTCTTTTCTTAAATACAATTTACCTGCACTTTTGCCATTTTAAAAAGTTAGGTCGTTCACAGCAGCAGAATTTTATTTTGTACGGGAGAAAATTAAAATGCAAAAGAAATCAATTTATGTTTGGGAGAAATTGCAGCCAAATGTATACAGGTCAGAATGTTATCATTTTACCTATTTGAGTTGACAGATATATTTCTTTTCCTTCTTTCCCTTTTGCAGCTCCCCTATTATAAAAGTATTAAAACATATACTTAGTAAATAAATGTATACAAGCACAAACATTTTTGAAACACCTGATATTAACACAAGCATGCTTAAAACAATTTAAACATTAAAAAAGTGATTATAAAAAAATACCATTTAACAGTCTCCGCTACATAACCCTTCATCATGGCTTTCCAAGTTTTACCGAAGTCTTTCGAAATCCAAGCAAAGCCCTGAAGAGATTAACATAGAAAATTTATAAATGGCTTCCAATAAAATGAAACACAAATTGTTGAATGAGTAGAACAACCTGCAATTGCAATCAAGATTTTTTAAAAAGAAAAAGAAAATATTCAAAGATAGTTACATATTTCTCTGTTTTTCCTTCACCTATGTGCATGATTTTTTTCTGTCTTTCCAGTGCTATGATTGTGTTTTCTTCTGTTGGGTGGAACAAGAAAGGTTCTTTCTCTCGAACCACAAACGGTATTTCAACTGTCAAGAAAGTTTTACCTCCATTTTCTGTTATAATGAGAAAGGTATTTTTCTCTTTCCGAGATGTAAAAATGGAACTAAAGAGTCCCATCGAAGTTGATGTGTAAGATATAAAGATAACCTGAAAGTTTGAGTTTAAAATTTTTAATTAAAAATTATATATACTGGTGCAACATAGTTTATTAAAAAAACTGACTATATTGTTTGTAAAATGTTTTTTTTTTGGGGGGTGACAATTTCTATACAATTTCTATACATTTTTTAAAAATAAAAACATGGGACATATCATACAGTTTTGTAAAAATAAAAAATAAAAGAATTAGTGTATTAGACCATTTCAAGAGATCCTGTAGCCATTTTGTTTTTATTTGTTGACAGCTTGTGCGAGTGAAGTACAAGTGCATTGTTTATGTTTGTTGCCACAAACATAAACAATGCAATTGTTCTTCACTTGCTTACTTACTTACTTTAAAGCGAGCGTTAAAATTGCAACAGTTTTAATGTTCTTAATTTGCAAATACTAATACATACAACAATTCTTCTATCTTGTTATTGTAAAACTTAGTTGTGTCTATTTCATTAAAAGAAAAGAACTCCTGTACAATGACTGCCTTAATAGCAATATGAATCTAAATTTTTTTTAAAAATTGCTGCCTTGAACCTGATTCACTACAGTAAATAAAATCAATGTCATTTTTGCTCGTAATTCTACTGTTTTTTTTAGCGTCAGCAATTTTGTACCATAGCATTGACAAATGCTGCTGCTGATTCCTGATGCTGATGTATTTATATAATAATATGGAGACTGTGTCTGTCTGTAACAGGTGAAGTGGATGTGTACATTTTTATTTAAAGCTGCCGAAAGATTTATGTCTTATATGATAATTTTCCAGACATTACGGCATGGCGACTGACGTCAATAGCATTTTTAAAACTTATTGCATTGCGTTTTTATGTTTAAGGCCTTATATTCTTGAAACAGTTGGAAATAACTGACGTTTTTTGTCATGTTGTAACTAGGGGCCACTGGGATGAAATTGGATTTTCTCCATACTACCCATTTTAGAACAGACTGGTTGATGACCTTTAAATCCCAATATCTCCTTATCTGTTTGTCATCTGTTTGTCAAAAGTATGTGATCCTCTACATTTTCTTGAGCAGCGTTTTAGTGTCTTTTGTGCCAGGAGTGGTCGTTGGTAACGTTACAAAATTGGAATGACAGTAATTTCCCATTGTTCTTCGACCTAAGTGGATTTTATCACGGGCTTAGCGACTAGTTAGTAATAGTAAGCAATAGTAAAAAAAAATACCTTATTGTTGTTCAATGGACTTTTCATGATACCATATGAACTGCGTATTTCTGTATTGTTAATCTTGTCTTGTGCGTTATCAAATGAAAACCCATAATCCTCACTAAATTGAACAAACAGTGATTTCAAAGTCGAAACAGAAATCACAAGAAAAATCAAATGTCATAATAATGGAACATACCTTTGATATAATTTGGAGGGTGCATGGGAGTGAAATAAAAAGAAATTCAAGTCTGTTGTTGTGAGAAGAAATAGTTTCTAAAGAGGAAGTTTTGATTATTTATTTGTAACCTTAAAGAATGGAGGAGGATAATTGGGTAAGAAAGTGTAGAGACTTGATAGTTCCTGGGGCAAAGCCCAGAGGCAGACCGAGAAAGACTTGGCAGGAGGTTATAAGGACAGACTTGATACAGAGGAAGTTGAGTTTAGATCTAACACAGTCTAGATCAGATTGGAAGAGGGTCATTAATATACCCCGTCCAACCCATGCTAGCATGGAAAACGGACGTTAAGCCGAGAATGATGATGATGATGATGAACCTTTACCAAAATCACAATTTATGTACAGCATATTGAAACAATATGCAGAAGGATAACAAAGAGATATAATTCATATACTTGAGCATTGTCTCCAAGCCAAACTAGCTGTAAATCGTAATTGTTGTCATCTTTCAGTGGAAACTATGTGAAAAAACAAATTATATAAGTTTTAAATTATTGTATATACAGATACTTATATTTCTTTTCAAATAGTTTCCAAACTACTTTCCTGACACGGTCCCTTTTTTGCAGTCAATGTTTTGGTATCCTGTAGAAAATCCACAGAAATTCATCTGTTGCTATTGGGAGCTATACCATCTCTGGCTCAAAGACAATGGGTATTCATAATATAGAAGAGAACGTTTCCTTGCAAGTTTAAATTAGGAATATTTCACTCTAGATAATTAAAGTTATTGTTTTGTGGCGTATTCTACATGATGTATTCTATGTCAAAATTCATCAAAAAATACACCAAAAAAATTAAAATTTTAAGTTGTGTATAATTTGTTTTGAAGGTAAAATTTGAGTAAAGAAAAGCGAATTTCGATCACCAATTTTTAAGATATTTAGATTCCACTTTGCGAATGGCTGTTAAAATTGCAGGGTTTTTCTTGTTTCATTGGCAAGCATCTTAAAATAATTATAACATACATCACACATGATTTCTATAGCGAATAGGTATTCACAAAAAACGTGGAACACAGAAATAATTAAACAAGATAAATAAGATAAATTTCAGTTCAAATGTTTACTACATGCAAAACGCGCAAAGGTAAAGAAAGTTTGTATCACAATAACAACCTAAATCATAAGCCCATAAAAATGCAATTCTCACTTGGTTTTTCTTAATTTTCTTTTTTGCATCTTCATCAAGGACATCCTTGGTACAAGTAGTACCAACAGGAGATATATCTCTCCGAGCTCTTTGTTTTAGAGGACCACCATATTGCACATAATCTCTGTGTGTATTGCTTGTGAATAACTGTTTTGACTTTGAAACTATTCCACACCAGAGTAGAAATTGAAAAAATGCTAGTTTCATAATACTTTACCCTAAAAAAACAAGAATCCTGATCGCTTATAAGCTCATTCTGGACTTGTAAAGTGGGCAAGAAATACAAGGACCATCAGGGAAAGTTGGATCAAATAACAAATCAGGTTATAGTTCGAAGATTGATATTTATGTCAACATTAAGGTAAGGAGGACAAAGTTGATCAAGCCTTTTTTTGTGAGTCACATTGGATGTAAGATTAGATTGGTTCTCCTAAGACCATATTCACATGTTCCAGACAAAGATCACATTAAAGCCAATTCTGTACTGGAAGGGGTGTCTGTTCATGCAGGATCCAGGCTATCTGACAATGATTTCGGAACATCATGTAAAGAGAAGAATTGACACGAAATGACCACTTTGCACACAAACGTTAATACTTTCACTTTAACTAGTTAGGGTTCTAGTAACTTGTATAATTTTTTACACAAGTCTGATACAAGTTTAAAAAGACTAGGGTCAACAGTATGTGGTAACAACGTTGTTTTAACTTTGCCTTCATGCAGTTTGCACTCAAATCGACTGCGTCTTCTCTATGAAAGTGATCAATGATAGAACATAAAAGAGATGGTTGGAACATATATAATTATATTTATATATGTGTCTAAGAAGCTAAAATACAGAATATATATATTTATATATTTTTTGTTACTATGGTATGATGTCAAAAAAAATTTCCCACCTAGCATTTTAGGGATCCACTCAGGTAATGATAAACATAAATAATTTTATTTGTGTTTACATACGTATGTTATTTTTCAAAATTTATACATTTATTTTACCATATATTTATATTATTAGGTAATCATAAGGCAAAGAAAAGACCACCGAAGAAAATTTATTTAGTAAAAAGTGTAACAGCAATTTGAATACTTTAATTGGAGAAACTTTCGCGAGAGAAACTTTCCCGAGAAAAAAAATTCGTGAAATTTTTTGGATAAACTTTCGCGAATGAAGAAATTCGGAAAATTTCGCGAGATTAACTTTCGCGAATGAAGAAACCCGCAAATTTTTGTGAGATAAACTTTCGCGAACAAGGATTTTTCAGTTAGAAAAAACTTCAAAATTCTTAGCATAATTGAAAATGTTATAAATTTTCTTTCTTGAAATAAGATTTCTAAGTATTTTGTGCGTTTTTGGTGAAAAATGATAAAATAGCTTACTGGATAAACTTTCACGAGTGAAGAAATTCGGAAACTTTCACGAGATAAAGTTTCGCGAATGAAGAAACTCACACATTTTCTCGAGATAAACTTTCGCGAAAATGGCGAAAAATCGCGAATTCGCAAAAGTTTCTCTCGCAAAAGTTTCTCCAATTAAAGTATAATTTGGCGATGATTTCTATTCACACAGTGTAAACAAGATAAAGAAATTGTTAGTGGCACAGCCGTCAATTCCAGAATGTAATTATATACAAGCAAATTATTTTGCTTATGCTCAAATCAAATGACGTTAAAGCAATCACATGCCAGTCCTGGTATATGAATTTTAGCAGCTGAGTGATACTTCACTCGCCTCGATTGTCGTAGGTGCGTGATGAATTTCACGCGTCTTGCCTTAATTGACGAAAGTGATTATTCAGTTTTCACAATTTGAGGTGCGTGATAACACATATGAAAAGTGTGGTCGTCTGGTAGGCCTACTGAGTAATTGAATGTATTTGCATCTTTATTAAAGGACCGTCTCAAAATTTCCGTAAGTAATTCGTATAATTCGTATCAAAACTTTGTATCAATTATTCAGCCCTTAAAATTAGCGTCGGCATTCGGCACTATTGACGTAATTGCCGACGTAAAATACGAAGATACAGTACTGGAAAAAGGTTGTTTAACATATCGAGCGCGCAACGTGCGCGGACTCCCTCGATACGCGATGTACCGCGTTTATAATAATAAGAAACAATTAAAATAAATTGTCGCCATCTATCGAGAATCTAGTATCGTGACAAAATCCGTCTCGATGTGTCGCGATGGTAGGTGATAATGAGAATAAAGAGAAAGTTTTTTTTAATGAGAATAGAGAGAAAGTTTTTTTTATTTCAAACACATCTCTGCTTTATCTTTTTTTTTATTTTAAATAGGTGTATATTATAAGAAAATTTTTAACTTTCGTATTTATTAAAGTAATTCTAGCGCATTACTTTTTCAACGTATTTTTCTTCTAACGCTGCTTTTCGTTTATAAACTTTTAAAATGCGACCTTAAAAAACATTTCTATCGCCGCTTTTCGTTTTTAAACTTTTAAAATGCGATCTAAAAAAACATTTCTATCGCCACATTTCGTTTATAAACTTTTTAACTTCAATCTAAAAAAGCATTTCTATCGCCGCATTTCGTTCTTAAACTTTTAAAATTCGATCTAAAAAAACATTTCTATCGCCACATTTCGTTCTTAAGTTCTTAAAATGCGATCTAAAAAAGCATTTCTATCGCCGCATATCGTTCTTAAACTATTAAAATTCGATCTAAAAAAACATTTTTATCGCCGCTTTTCGTTTATAAACTTTTAAAATGCGATCTTAAAAAACATTTCTATCGCCGCTTTTCGTTTTTAAACTTTTAAAATGCGATCTAAAAAAACATTTTTATCGCCGCATTTCGTTTATAAACTTTTTAACTTCAATCTAAAAAAGCATTTCTATCGCCGCATTTCGCTCTTAAACTTTTAAAATTCGATCTAAAAAAACATTTCTATCGTCGCTTTTCGTTTATAAAAACTTTTAAAATTCGATCTAAAAAAACATTTCTATTGCCGCATTTCGTTCTTAAGCTTTTAAAATGCGATCTAAAAAATCGCCGTTCTTCGTTCTTAAATTTTTAAAATGCGATCTAACGAAGCTTTTCTATCGCTGTTCTTAGTTCTTAAATTTTTAAAATGTGATCTAAAAAAGAAAGATTAACGCTAGCTGTATACCCTAGATTGTTATGCATAAGTTAAAAAAATATAACACAAAGGAAGTATAATTATATTTAAACATCCGCGATCATTGTTGAATACACTCTTATTTTTAAAATAGTTCTATTATGAAAAAGTGTTAATGGCCTCGATAGCTTCGAGAATGATATCGAGACGGATGCATCGCGAAGCCCTCTCGATACAATTTGAAAGTAAAAAAATGTCTATCGCGGATCGAGAATACCGTCGCGATACGCGAAGCTAAACAACCTTTTTCCAGTACTGTACCGTAGTTGCGTCTGCAAAAACAATTGCCGACGTAATTTTGTTCTGAAATTTGAATTAATGCCACGATCAAAAACGGTCAGTGTTATTATGAAGAACGTAAGGTATAGAGAACATTAAAGTCGGCCCCTTTCCTTCATGCTGACACTCTTATGCTTGGCTGGTGCATTACACTGAGACTCAAACGAAAGACGGAAGACCATTTGGAACCATGCCACAAGTCAGTCTGACCTTCATCATCACAGAGAATACTGCGAGAAGAGTGCACACCCATGCAAGTTAAATATAACCAGAACATATGAGAGGTTAGGTGTCCTGTACCTTAATACAGCTTTCGGACGAATGTTCTCGTGATGTAATACCAAAGAAAAAACATGTTGAATAAAGTTTAAAAAATCTTTTTAAAAGGGGAAAGAGAAATCAAATATGTTTAGTAAAAATAATCAAAAAATTGTATATCGTATTAAAAATAAGTCCAGAAGTTCTGTCTCCCACACGACACAGCAGGCAATAAGTCAGCCCTGCCCTCGGTTTTGTGAGAAGAGATGTTCTGCGAAGACTCTAACAATTGAGTCTTCCTGTACAGTTTTGCTTATGTTAAGCTGTGCCAGTGACAAGCATTTTCGAAGCATGCCACCGGCGACTTCTGTGATAAACAACCTAATGATGCCCTAACCTAATGAATTCATCTCGAAACATAAAAAGCCAGTAACATTCGAAAAGAACAACAGGTGTTATTACGCAACAATCTTTCACTTCACGAGCAAGCCAGTCCTTCGTTATCACCTAAGACAACCACATATTCACAAGTTACAAACAAGTCAATTCTCAATAACCCAGTCCGCATTACATTCAAACAGAAGTCAAATTATTCAAGCTGTTAATACCAACCAATCAAGCTGTTGATGTGTAACAACACGAGGAAACAGGATCAATTATAATCTACTGAACAGTACAGGTCAAATCGTTCCCCTCGAGGAGGAAGTTACTGCTCAATTCAACAATCTTTCACTTCACGAGCAAGCCAGTCCTTCGTTATCACCTACAACAACCACATATTCACAAGTTACAAACAAGTCAATTCTCAATAACCCAGTCTGCATTACAACGTATTCAATTTCTAAATATAATTCATTTTTAAACGCGCATGTTTTTCATTCAGATTCCGAACTTTAAGTCATTTTTTTCTTTGATTATTAGTATAGTAAATAATTACTATATACAAAAGACATTTCAGGTGCGCATTATTGAAGTGACTAAAGTGTTTTTGGTGCGTGATTGAAAACACTGCTCCGTTGTTGCAGGAGCATGCGGAGGTGCGGGGGTGCGATTGCGCACCTCAAAAGACCAGGACTGTGAATACCTAACCATCTTCACTTACACGATTTAATTTTTTTCCCTCAATACGATTTCCATGCTCTCTTCATAACAAAATCCTGGAGAAAATGTGTTCTTTTATGTTGCGCGATCCATGTTGAGCATATATTGAAATGATTCGTTTCTGGCAATAGAGTAGTAAGGCAGGTATTATTTTGAAGTGTTTCTGACATGTATTTCATAACTTAGTGTCCAGGACTTAATTATTATATAACTGTTGTTGAAAATATTAGAAGAATGCTAAAATGTGTAAATGGAAGAATAATTAGCTAGAGTGGGTTCGCCCCATATACGGCCATCGCTCAATTATGGCCAGAGATATAAATTATGTATAACTTCATTTATTTATTACAATGTTATGTTAATTCCTTGTTTGAAACACTTAGAACCTTTTAGCTTCGAAAAAAACCAAAGTTCATCAATTCGATCACTTAATTTGTCAAGAAATGTTGGTTCGCAGCTTATCGCTGACTGCGCACATTTAAAATGGCTGACAAAATATTTTTTCGAAAATTCTTGGAATTCTCATAAAATGTTGTGAATAGGTAAAATTCAATCAACTCTGTCTAAATTACATACTTGGTGCTGTCCTTTAACCACCTCGTTAACAGTTCCTTATCCAGACTAGAGGATTGGAAATAATAGACCCAGGAAATTTCTAATTTAAAAAAAAATATGGCGCCCTAATACGTACATTTCAAGTGGATTTTAATGCTTTAAACAATGTAAAGTTTCAGTTTCATAATAAATATTGTAATAAACAACCTGTTGTTATTGTTTGCTTTGACATTGTTCCTTTTCCTATCTTTAATCGTGACAAAACAACCACATAGTTGTTCTCGCGATAAAAATGGGCCCTGGGTGGGTCACAAACTGAGCTAGCATGGTTTAGGGGACTGGAAATGAATGTGAAGCATTTTGGGAGTGTTATCAGTTGGCATATAAGAATGTTTAACTCCCTCTATTGCAGATTATACTATAATGACCAGATTTGAGTGTCTATTAAGAAAATTAATTGGTGGCGGGTTAAGGGCGAAGTGGCCGCTAATGGGCGATTTTGGCTAAGTTGTTGTTTTCTCTGTTTGCCCAGGGTCTGTTTGTGCCGTACACGTGACAAATGGCCATAATGGTGCACGAACTTACCTGTACTTATCAGGACCAGACGTTAGTTGTTTATCATAGCCGTTAACAAGTTTCGAAGGTAGATGTAAACACTGGCCTTATATGGGTGAACCCACTCTAGCTAATGAAAGGTAATCACAATAGAAATCTGTCTGGAAATGATGCTTAAGCTATCTAGATTTTGCTCCAAAAAATATCTTTGCTCAAATCTTCTAACATTGCTCTTAAAAATCCAAAATGTGTCTAACTCTACTCTCTTCACCTAAAATATGGAAACATTTCACCTCCAAAAAATTGTTATGACGTCAAACTGAATCGCCGAATTTGCGGTTATCTCTGACTGTTTGTTAGTTCTACTTTTAGTTTATAATACGACGTTTAAAACTTGATTAGAGGCATCAAATTCTGTAAAATGTGAAATAATATCTGGTGTGGATAAACTTTTGCCAATAAGGATCATCATAGGCTTTACCAACAAAAGATAGATCACCTCCTATCTTTTAAAAATATTATGACCCTTACATCATAAGCTAGCTGGACATGTAATAAAATAAACCCATTTGACAAAAACTAAGTATGTAAAAAATTCAGGAAAACGGAAAAATAAATAAAAGGTAGGTAGCTAGTAAAGTAGGGTAGGATACAAAAGATGGTAGGATTTTCACAACCAACTTTCACTTCCCGGTCAAAGTCTTGTTTTGCAATACGTCATTAACTTTTTTGCTCTCTATGTAACGAGCACACAAATACTGGAATGATCGTTTCGTGGGGGGAGGAGGGTCATGTGATAACAAACAAAAACGGGTAAGTCGTCCACGTATTACTTCCTGAATATAAAGGAGATAACGTATTCAACATGCGTTAGACCTATGTACGTTCCCAACCCTTGTGGAGATAATGATTTCCTATACTCCATGTAGCACACTGTAGTGAGGCTCATCAATGTCTGTTGTCGAGTGTAGCAAGACCTTTCTTGTAGTACAATGTAGTAAAGCGTAATTATTCGTAGCCATGTGTAGCAGTACGTTATTTCCTGTAGCAGGCCGTAGTAGAGCGTATTTCTTTGTAGTAGAGTGTAGTAGCCTGTAGTAGAGTCTAGTAGCCTGTAGTAGAGCGTAGTAGAGCGTATTTCTCTGTAGTAGAGTGTAGTAGCCTGTAGTAGAGTGTAGTAGCTTGTAGTAGAGTGTAGTAGCCTGTAGTAGAACGTAGTAGAGCGTATTTCTCTGTAGTAGAACGTATTTCTCTGTAGTAGAGCGTAGTAGCCTGTAGTAGGATGTAGTAGCTTGTAGTAGAGTGTAGTAGAACGTAGTAGAGCGTATTTCTCTGTAGTAGAGCGTATTTCTCTGTAGTAGAGTGTAGTAGCCTGTAGTAGAGTGTAGTAGCTTGTAGTAGAGTGTAGTAGCCTGTAGTAGAGTGTAGTAGAGCGTAGTAGAGCGTAGTAGAGCGTAGTAGAAAGTATTTCTCTGTAGTAGAGGGTATTTCTCTGTAGTAGAGTGTAGTAGCCTGTAGTAGAGCGTAGTAGAGCGTATTTCTCTGTAGTAGAGCGTATTTCTCTGTAGTAGAGCGTAGTAGCCTGTAGTAGAGTGTAGTAGCTTGTAGTAGAGTGTAGTAGCCTGTAGTAGAGCGTAGTAGAGCGTAGTAGAAAGTATTTCTCTGTAGTAGAGCGTATTTCTCTGTAGTAGAGCGTAGTAGCTTGTAGTAGAGTGTAGTAGCCTGTAGTAGAGCGTATTTCTCTGTAGTAAAACGTATTTCTTTGTAGTAGAGTGTAGTAGCCTGTAGTAGAGTGTAGTAGCTTGTAGTAGAGTGTAGTAGCCTGTAGTAGAGCGTAGTAGAAAGTATTTCTCTGTAGTAGAGCGTATTTCTCTGTAGTAGAGTGTAGTAGCCTGTAGTAGAGTGTAGTAGCTTGTAGTAGAGTGTAGTAGCCTGTAGTAGAGCGTAGTAGAGCGTATTTCTCTGTAGTAGAGCGTATTCTCTGTAGTGGAGTGTAGTAGGTTGTAGTAGAGTGTAGTAGCCTGTAGTAGAGCGTAGTAGAGCGTATTTTTCTGTAGTAAAGCGTATTTCTCTGTAGTAGAGTGTAGTAGCCTGTAGTAGAGTGTAGTAGCTTGTAGTAGAGTGTAGTAGCCTGTAGTAGAGCGTATTTCTCTGTAGTAAAACGCATTTCTCTGTAGTAGAGTGTAGTAGCCTGTAGTAGAGTGTAGTAGCTTGTAGTAGAGTGTAGTAGCCTGTAGTAGAGCGTAGTAGAGCGTATTTCTCTGTAGTAGAGCGTATTTCTCTGTAGTAGAGCGTAGTAGCCTGTAGTAGAGTGTAGTAGCTTGTAGTAGAGTGTAGTAGCCTGTAGTAGAGCGTAGTAGAGCGTAGTAGAAAGTATTTCTCTGTAGTAGAGCGTATTTCTCTGTAGTAGAGCGTAGTAGCCTGTAGTAGAGTGTAGTAGCTTGTAGTAGAGTGTAGTAGCCTGTAGTAGAGCGTAGTAGAGCGTATTTCCTTGTAGTAGAGCGTATTTCTCTGTAGTAGAGTGTAGTAGCTTGTAGTAGAGTGTAGTAGCCTGTAGTAGAGCGTAGTAGAGCGTATTTTTCTGTAGTAAAGCGTATTTCTCTGTAGTAGAGTGTAGTAGCCTGTAGTAGAGTGTAGTAGCTTGTAGTAGAGTGTAGTAGCCTGTAGTAGAGCGTAGTAGAGCGTATTTTTCTGTAGTAAAGCGTATTTCTCTGTAGTAGAGTGTAGTAGCCTGTAGTAGAGTGTAGTAGCTTGTAGTAGAGTGTAGTAGCCTGTAGTAGAGCGTAGTAGAAAGTATTTCTCTGTAGTAGAGCGTATTTCTCTGTAGTAGAGTGTAGTAGCCTGTAGTAGAGTGTAGTAGCTTGTAGTAGAGCGTATTTCTCTGTAGTAAAGCGTATTTCTCTCTAGTAGAGTGTAGTAGCCTGTAGTAGGGTGTGGTACGGCGTCTTTTTCTAGTGCTACGCAACATAGGCATCCACATTTAGAATGTGACTAAAAAGCCAATTACAATTCATCACTATACAAACTCTATTTACAAGAAAAATAATTATTCACAGAGCCAAAACTATGGTTAAAAAACGCAGGGGCTTACAGCAGTTAAGCTTCATACAAATAGTTTCAAAAAATATTCTAACTTTTCAGTCAAAGTGAACTGGCGAAAACGGCGTTCAAATGACTACCATCGCCATAATGGTCTCGCACTATATACAAACGAAAAAATATCTGGACCTCTTCCCACAAAGAGATTCTTATCACTACATCAATTGTAGTTGGTAGATAAACAAGGCATGAAGGCCTATTCGCCGGTGTTCATCATAATATAAGAAACAAAGAAACAAATTTAGCAGACACGCCTAAATATTCCTTTTCAATTTCACATCTTGTGTTTTACTGCGCTCACCCAACGAGACATGATCCGTTTATTTGAGCCTTACAGAATACATTACAAGCAATGTATGTCCTAAATACCATGAGTGAATCCGAGTGGTCACTATTACGCTAGTATTTATACATCAATCGTCAATTCCTCACAAGTTACTTTGGGCATATTAATTTTGCTCTTGATTGTTGAATGTCTGGTTGTGGTTTTACGGAAGAACAGTTGAAATTTCAGTTCTTTTAAGCTGGAACTTGAACAATCGGTCTGTAATGTCATCCATACTTCATAATTTGCAAGTGCAGAAATTGTGACTCTAAAAATTGCTCTACCGTGTTTGGCATTTGCGAAAACACTACAACAGACTTCATAGAAAAATTAAATGAAGCCTTTTCAATGTGGTTTAAATGTCCAAACGCAATGCTTGGTAGTCTTACACTGTGTGAAACGAAATTAAATCTGGAATGTTTACATCCTACAAAGAGCTTTTTATCAGTAAATCAAGTGTAGTTGGTAGATAAACAAGGCATAAAGGGCGATTCGCCAGTGTTCATCATAATATCACATACAAAGAAGCAAATTTAGCAGACCCGCCTAAATATTCCTTTTCAATTTCACATGTTGTGTTCTTCTGCGCTCACCCAACGAGTTCGAAATACCCTGTCAGGCTGGTCTTGCAATGCTCAATGAACAAATACAACTGATAAACGAGACGGAAGACAACCCATTTATCCCAGATGCCGAGGAAATGATTGATGCGGCTCCCTTAGAGACGATCGTAGACGAGGACGAAGAAGGCAATAGTGATATTTTTGAGATCGATTAGTGTTCGTTTTTATTATACTGTTAGAAAGATATGTTGTGTTTATTGAAATCGTTGTTTTTATTTTTTAGCACACTAGATTTTTGCATAATTTTATAAGCCCCCCCCCCATTTAACCCCCCCCCCCCCTCCCGAATAAGCCCCCTCCCCTAAAACCCATTTTGACAAATAAGCCCCCGGGGGCTTAATCGATCATTTACGGTAGACTAATAGATCTTTCACGGTTGCGCAAAGCATTCTGGGTAATCACTATGACAAAATACAACAGCGCAGCTAGCAGTGATGTGAAGTTTATGTGGTGGTGTGGTTTTCCTGTTTATACAAGTTAAATTTTAATCAATTCTTATATATTTTACACAAAAAACGATAATTAAAAAGGTAAAAAGTTAAATCAAGCGAGGGTGATGGCTTCGGCTGAAGATATTGAATGTTTGCAGAATTTTTTAGAACTTTCTAAAGCTGAACTTCAATTTTTCCTTTCCCAGCGTGGGCTTCCAACATCTGGATCACATGGAACGTTGGCTGCAAGAGCTCTGATTGCTCATGAGCAAAAAGTAGAAGTAAAAGCCACTGCTGAATATACAATTTGCTTCTGCGTAACATGCGAAACGACATTTGATTCAGACGAAGAGCTGACTTGGAATGTTTGGAAGGGTAAGTCGGTTTAAAATAACTGAAACAAATACCCTTTTTGGTTGGTTCGTTTTTAACGTAATTTCGAACGTTTTCTTCTCCCTTCGAAATTTGAACTGTATATATATACATTCTAATTTAAGTAGTTGTGGAGGAAAATTTGCCATTGGTATTCCATCTAATCATGTGCAAAATTTGATTGTTGTTTCAAAGATGAGAATAGATTTTGGCTATAAAATGGCTACTGACCGGTTTGATCCTGTCCTGTAAAATACAAAGCCATTTGTCAGGGCACAGACCTCACAAGCTTGGTCTGTACTTTTGAGCTCGGGCTTTGTAATTTCACACTACGTTATCAAAACCGGTCAGTATTTGTTTATTAATGATTATGTAATTAAGATGCCAGCTATCGTTCAAAGTGTTTCCCCTCTTTGAAGGCTTGAAATGCATAAAAAACTGTCAATTTTGAATTCCAGCTTGTATTGATGCTTTCGGTGGTAAAGTAGCTGTATATTTATTTTTACTATAAAGCCAATGTTTAGCTAGCTACTAATAAAAAGCCTGTAATTAGTAAGTTAAAAAGAACACCCACTGTGCAGAATGATAAAAGATAAATGGGCTGTGGTATTTCTTTTGAATAAACTTCATTGTATTTTTTAATAAACTTCATTCAAGATAAAACTATCATGACTTCTTTTATTCTGAACTTCTGGTAACCAATTAAGTAAAACAAGAAGCTAAGTAGATAGATAGATGTGCATATTTTACATGGCTAGCCTCACAAATATCGAGGGATATACCCTGTCTATTATTTCCAGGAGGGGCCATGGCTTAGATGGAGAGTCCTAGAGTATTTAATGCTCATTTTGAGCTACGCAGACCCAATTAGGGCCCGCGCTATACTAGACAACTCATCTCCCCAATTTCCCTTACATGGCTTGGGTTAACCCGGGGCTATGGTAACATTCACTCGCCCATGTTGAATCGCGGTCAAGAGGAATCGAACCCCGGTCTCCCGCACAGAGTACGAGAGCTATAACCACTAATCTACGGCGCCACAAGTAACCTCAAGATTTCCTCCTTTACACAAACCAGGGTTTCAAATAACCTGGAAAATCCTTAAACTTGAAGTATAGACCTATATTCTGAAATTTTAAAAGTAAATCTCAATTATTACGATACACACAACATTTTGAATTACTACATACTAGTTGATAAGGCCCTTGGAAGAATCCACTCAGACATTAGGTTGTTTTGCAGATTTTGCTTAGAGAGACACGGAACTGATGTTATTGTAGACAATGATGGTTTCCCAGTTGTTGGTTGCATGTCTTTCTTTTGAGTGGTGATTTATATGTTATTATTCTTCGTAATGGCATATCCAACACCCTCTTAGACGGTGGAGAAGACTAATAACCCATCATCAAAGTGGGATGCGGATTATTGAGTGCTGGCTTCCTGTCAATAAAATGATCAGAACACACACACACTTCTCAAATTTGACTGTGAATAGATGGTTATAGTTACTTAGACTGGTATGATTTATCTTTTTTTTCAATATAGCATTGGCTATCTGTTGTCTTTTCAGAAATGGAAAAGGATGCAGCCTGAAAGGAAAGCTGAAATATTGAGGTATCGGAAAATATCTATAAAAATAATTGGATGGCTCAAAAGGTTTGACTCATTGATGGTATGACAATACTTTGCTGATAATAGTAGTTATCAAGATAGGATGGGTAATCACTCATAAGGTTTTTCAAACGTACAAGAACTCCTCACAACTTTGTGGATTTTACCAGCTGTATTTACTATGACTGCAGCTAATAACAGCACAGGTTCTGCCACACTTTTTGTTTCCACAAGATGGGACCAAAACAAACACAGTGCAACAGTGGCTAAAGCTTGGGAAGAAAAAAACTCATCCTTGCAGCTAATTCCTTCAAAATTGCTGTTAAGGGTAGATCAACAAATTATATTGCTAAAGCTTCAGCTTCAGCCACACATTAAGGAAATGGCATTGCTAATAAGCCTGATTTTGCTGTTCAACAGCCTTTTTCTGCAGCCGCCCAACATCATCTAGGAATGGAAAACTTGAATAACTCAGTGGACAACCTGGTTTTGGATTTGGAGCATGTGCAATAACGTTGACCTCCAGGAGGAGAAAAATCCCTCGACACCTACAACAAATAAGTTTAAAAAACGTTTGTTTAAAACTAAACTTTGGCTACGAGAAAGGGTAAAGCTAAGTCTGTAACCTTAAATTTTGATGCAGTTGGATTTAAAAGCAATCCAGTGCAATTCCTTAGAGACAAAATTAGGGCTCAATTAGGAAACTCTGGTTGTATTTTGGCCACAAGAACACAAATAGAGTGGTTTAAAAGTGTTAAATATATTAACGAAACACATTGCTTTGTCGGTAGAAGTAACCTATAGCAAATATATACTGCAGGAATACATGACAAAGAGAGGGCTATGTCGTGCCATGTTGTATTCACTGCAATCATCTACTATTTTGTTTGCCGTGTCAATCCGCCCCTCAACATGGCCGCAGACTATCTTTTCACGGCAGGTTATATTTTCTCGTAACGATTGTGTTTCTTACTAAAAGACATTCTTTTTTAAACTCCAGTTCCATTTCAATCTTTTGCTCCATACAATTATTTTTTTCGTGGGCAAGATGTATGTGCATTGATGTTTTAAAACAGATGATCATTCCAATTTATTTTAAAAAAATTTATAATTTTTTAGGATTTATGCATATAATGTTTACAAAATCAAGATTTTTAATTTTAAAAATGTTACCACAAGATTTTTAGTTCTGTAAATTCTCAGTGATTACTGTTATAAGACCAAAAAATAACTTTTTGAGGAAAATGATGATAATAGGTATAATTTACATATAAAAATTGATTCTTTCCAGGATACAATTTCTGGCAACAATAACTTACACTGTTGAACGTCATAATACTTAATACAGCCATTCATTGGAAAGCCATGCTATTAATAGTATACATTAACTGTGGAAATTTGCTATTAAAAAGTTTAAATTGATATTTTTTTCAGTTATCTGCTGAATAATAATTTTATAAAAAAATTAAAAAATAATTTTTTGAGGAAAACGTTAGTTTTTAAAATCTGATGTGGTGGAAAAGGAGGCCAGGGTTGATTTTTTATATAAAGAGAATATTTTTTTTAAATATAATTTCCACCAACATGAAATGTAGCTAATTCCATACTGAATACATGTTCTGAAAGAGCTGGCACATTTGTATTTATTTTTGAAAAAAAGAGACAGTGTACGTCATCTTTTCAAAGATATCTGAGTTAAGCATATAATTAACTTTCTGTAGCCTGAGCTAGATTGAATTTTGTTAACTAATTATTTTAAGTAAGCTTATTTTTTAAAGCAAGACGAATAGTGCTGTGTGCTCACTTTAGTAGTAAGAATACTTTGTCTTAAAAAGTTATTTTTTGCGGAGAGTAGCGGAGCGCACGGAGCGTAGCGGAGCCCATTTCCTCATTAAATAAGCCAAATATAAAAGAAAAAGGCCTCGTCCCCCTATACATCAAAAATATCAAAAATTCGGCCGTTTTTGAGTCAGTTTCCCAGCGATTTAATATGGTCATTCTTTAGTACATTTTTTAGTGAGCGAGACAACATGTTTCAGCACGGCGATGGAGTTTTTGTTGTTTTTTAAATATGGTACCAAGCGTAAATGGTGCCGTTTCCAGTTTAGGTTAAATCTGCCTACACTTTTTGGCCACGTGATACATAAATCACTTTTACTAACATCACATGACCTTTTCTCGGACACATAGCGCCTCAAACTCAAACTTTCGTTAATCTAAGCCATATCGGACGGAAGGGCTTGTTATGTTCAAGAAAACGAAGAAAAGGTATGTTTAGCTAGCTAGTATATCACTCTTTTTTACATGTAATAAACCCTTTCTTATTCTCTGTCACACGTAAGGCTAGTTAGCAAAAAACTACCGACTTAGCTGGAATGATAACAGAACTTAGATAGCATATAGCTAGCTAGCTTTTTAAGACTTTTAGCTGGTTATAGAATGGAGCAAACATAGCTAGCTATTATAAAGCTACTAAAAAAACTAGCTACAAAGCTAGCATAAAATTAACTACTTAGCTGGGATAAAACTACCAATATTGCTAGCATAAAATTAGCTATTTTTGCTGGCATAAAATCAGCAAAATAGCTAGCTAGCTAGCATAGAAAAATTCTTTCAGACAGATTTTCTAGCTATAGCTAGCTAGCTTTACATATACTACACAGTGTGTGAGATAATTCTACTCTCTGGGAAATGTCCCGTCACATAGCTTGTTCTAGCTACAATTGTGCACAAAATTTGTTGTCTCTGGCAATTTTAAACCAAAAACCAAGAACCAAAAAGTTTAGCAAAGTCAGCAAAAGAACATAGCCAGCTAGATATTTTGCAGATAGTACGTTCTGTTCTCACTCGTGATCAATGTTTATATACAGGTATGTCACATGTAATTGTTTGCGTTGCATAGCCACACAAAAGGGCAGTTCTTAACATTAAGGGGGAATAGAGAGCCATATTTTCGTGGACGATTGTAGCTAGATGTTGTACACACCTCAGGAAATAAACTTTTTTAACCCTGCCGCTGAGCATACATCAGTGCGGCTCAAGTTACAGAAGCAAAAATTATTTCAATTTTTTACAACATCGACATTTGTTATTGCTGAGGCTTTTTAAATTCTGAATAGTGGTCCTCGTTCAATCGTCAACATGTATTGAAAATCTCCAAATGTATTCATTATTTCTTACTTAATTTCACGATATGTATACAAATAATGTCCCAATAATTTCTGTTTCTGTAACTTGACCTGATCTTTACACCAATGCGGCTCTAACAACGTTTTTGTTCAGTTTTGAATAAGAGCTTTTTATCCTACTGTCATGAAAACTTGTTTGCAAAATAAACATATACTGCTGTTTGATTTTTAGCTGGACAGGGTAACAACGGGCTGTTTCCGCTGTGTTTTTTTAAACCGAAGTTGCAATAAAGGTTTTTTTGGAAAATGTGTTATGCCTATCAGATGTCACTATTAATTTTTGATCTTTCACAGAAACTTTTGCCATAAAATATTGCAGTTTTTTTGCTTTGAGAGGGTAAAAACAGGTTATAAACTGTATTTTTAAATGTTACAAAATTTTCCACAAAGTAAAATTGTTTTAGGTGCGTAGGATAACAACAGGTTGTTAACTGTCTGTTTGTTTGAACCGAAGTTAGGATAGTTTTTTGGAAATGGGTATTGTGCCGAAACGTATGTGCGAAACAGTATACCTGTACAAATCACTCAGCCCAGTGTTAACAACAAGCTGTTACCAACCTGTGTTTCTATTTAACAGAAGTTGCGCTAATTTTTTGTTTGAAATGGTATTAAACCTATATGGATGTGCAACATTGTTTACCTACTAAGCGCTCACTCTGGATTGAAATTCACTTTTTAAGTTTTGCGAGAAACATTTTGAGAAATTCGCTAAGATGGGCACAACATATAAACTGTATTTTTGAAGAAAAGTTATTATTTGAAAAATATATTACACCTGAACCATCTTACTGTTGTGTGTGCTTCACATAATTTATGATATACTGCATACTTGTACTAAAGCGCCCCACATGAATGTGTGGCATAGTTTACAAAACTTATAAATCGCTCTACACCAGACTTTTAACGCCGGGTGTTACAGTTCAACGCCAGGTCCCCCTGTATAGTTAGTAAAAAGGCTATGTGAGCATATAAAAGATGCACATGTAAAGTTTTTCATATATATATATTCATGCCCTGTTGGTCTAATGGCTATGACTCTCATGCAAATGAGAGATCCAGGTTCAAATCCTGGACAGGGCTAGGATTATAATTATCTTGCATCTACAACAAGCAGGTATTCATAAGTATATGATATTAGCTATATTGAGTATAATAGGTAATCTTTGAGTCGTAGAGTGGGGAATTGCGTACATTCATCAGTTTCATTTATAGAGCCCAAAAATGCTTTGTTTTTTTAATAGATCTATCACTTTATGGTAAAAAGTTTTGTATTGATAAGCCTGCTAGGCACAAGAAACCAAAAAAGGCGTTTCTCGTGGACTTCTCTGATTATTTCTAATTCTTAAATTTTTAATGTTGTTGTCATTGGAACCAAGTTAATTTTTAATCTCAGATTTATCAAAAAATGATAGTTTTTTCGGCGTTATGACTGATTGTTTAAATACTTGTATTGGCACATAATTCTGCTAACACGATTCACTGTATATTGACCTGATATAAATTTGAGACCTTTTTTATGAGCTATTGAATTTGAAATATTTGCACCTCAATATGTTCTATACTCCTGGCCTAATATGATACATATCTTAGACATATTGAGTATACATAATCTTTGAGTTGTAGGGGGGAGATTTTCTATTAAGGTGCCTGCCCCTGCTTTGCCGTTCCCTGGCCTTGCCAGCGCTGACCGTTCCTTTGCCTACTCTTCCTATGCCTTTTCTAGTGCCTGCCTACTATGCCCTTGCCTGTGCCTCCCATGCCTTGCCTACCCGTGCCTTGCCTACCCCTGCCTTTCTGATTCCTCTTCCTGTTTCCTTGCCTGCCTTTGCCGTGCCCTTTCCTTGCCGTGCTTAATGCCTTTGCCTTGGCAACCTCTCCGCAACACTTTCTATACTGGTTACTTTTATGATACATTTATCTTTGATATCTATGTTAACATGCTTTATTAAATAAAATACCAGTTTTGCCACTTGAAATACAATTGCTCAGAAGATATTTTTTGTCTTGTATGAAAGAAATTTGTGAATACTTTAAGGCAAGAAATTCTATTGTTCTTTGCTCACGTGATCATTATTGGGAAATCTTTTCTTCTTTAATGTTAGATGTGGCCATGCTGGCTCTATGCTTATTGGTTGATTTTAATTCGGGTTTGCACTGAAAAATTATTATATATAAAAAACTCAATTTTAATATCTCAAAGAAAACTTAGTTAACTAGGCTAGACATGTCTGATATCTGGACAATCCTTGTTAAATTGAGACAGTGTAGAGATACTGCTAACTTGATACCATAATTATTCAAATAAGTAGTCAAATTTTTATTCAGTATATTGACTTTCAGGACGGACATACTATATGTACAGGTAATATTGCCAGTTGGAATACCCCTAAGTTGAAGTATATCCCTCTCTTCAGTCAGCTAATTTCCTACCTCAAGGCTTTATTGCGACTTATGCTGAAAAATTGAACAAGCAACACCCAATTTCTGAAAATTTTACGCCCTGTTTCAATTTATTACCACCTTTTATATTAAAACAAAATCGTGGAGTGGTGGAATTAGTTTTACAGTGTAATGATTTTAAAAACTAGGTAAATTTCTGTTGTTTTAATTTAATGATGATGCACAATGTTTTTTTGTTCATAACTCTTCTTGGGATTTTTCTGTTCTAATTTATACTTTGCTTTTTATGTTAATCAATTTTTGTGGTAATGGCAGTGTGGTTTGATTTTTGCTTCTTTACCTTTTTTTGTATTTCTAATGCAGGTAAAACCCAAAATAACTTTGGTGATAAAGATTCTTGGAAGAGTGGGATAAGGAAGTTTTCTGGTAACAAAATTAGGTTTGTGTAAATGCTGATACTATGTGTGACCTTTTGTATTTCTATGTTATGTTATTTAAAAAATATTTCCATTGTTGTAAAACCATGAAAGTTATTGGTTCGAATCCAATCCATCTTTAAAAGGTGGTAGTTCAAATGGAAGAACAACATGGTGTGCAGTAATTAGTCTCATACTGCAACAAACAATAATGCAAATGAATTCAAAAATTTTTACAAACAAAAGTTTCAAGAAAAGAGGTAACTACAAGAAAAGAAAAGAAAGTAGGAAATTTTTTAATTTACTCGGGATATACGTTCAGTTATTCAGGTTTTGCTGAGCTATAACTAGTTGCCATGTGAAAATCAAATCCAATAAGTAAAATTTATTTAAAAAATAATTTTTTGGGGAAACTAATTTATCACACCGCAGTTTGTAACATGTAATTGGTAATAATGTAATAATGTAATTGGTTCTAGAAGCTTCAAAGGTGGATATGTTTTGGATAAGGTAGAAGATTGGATTAATGAATTAAAGATGCTGAGTAAAATTGCTAAAACAGAATCGCAAGGGGCATAAAGTTGTTTTATCAGTGGCTGGCTACAAGCATAAATTAACGTACTGTATGCGAACATACCACACATATATAATTATTGGAAGAAGTACTCGTAGTTATTGAATTCGAATTAATACCAGCACTGACGGGAGGTATTAAAGTAAACAAAAACGAGAGACAACTGCTGTCACTCCGGATTAAACTTGGTGGTCTTGAGATACCAATATTCTAAAACTTATCACAAATAACTGAATATCTTGGTAAACAAATAAAACAACAGACTCGACAATATGAAGAAGATCCAGAATTGAAACAAAAGAAAAACCAATCAAACAAAATAAATTGCTAAGATTAGTGTCATTCTCGATCATGTCAGAAATGAAATGAGTAAGCAGGAAATCAGACTGAACGATATCAACCAGGAAGCAGTGTATCTAGTTGACTGACTACCTTCAAGGAACGAGGGATACACAATTAACAAGCTATGCTTCTGGGCTCTGATTCGAATTTCAAGTTCACAATTGATCATGCTTTGTCATGCAAAAAATGTGGCTTCGTTTCGCTTAGACAATGAAATCCGTAATGTCACGGGGTTGTAACTAAAAGAGGTTTGTCATGATGTACGTATTGAACCGTGTTTACAACAGTTACCTGGTGAGCCATTCAACGAGTGGACAGCGAATGTTTCTCAGGAATCGAGAGTTACGTATGCACAAGAGGTTTTTGGAACACTGGTCAAAAAGCATATGATGTAAATAAAAAGGAAAAAAAAGAAAAATTACAATAAACTTATTTTGCAAGTAGAGCATGAAACTTTAACGCCACTAGCGATATCCGTGTGTGGCGGAATGGGTCGCGTGTGTCGAAAGTTCTATACTCGGCTTTCCGAAATGATTTCTGAAAAGCGTAAACATCATTTTTCAAAAATTTCAGCATGGATAAGACGTAACATTTGTTTTGCGCTTATCAAGTCTATATGCATATGTGTTCGAGGAAGTCGTTCAGTCTTTTCATCTAACCTCTGTCAGTGGATCCTAAAGTAGTTCTGCTACCTTTATATATCATACTTATGTCGACATCACCAGAATAGCATTTTTCTTTTAATAAAGCGGCGATATTTCGGTATAGAAACAGACCAACAAATTATTTTATTGCAATGCATGTACAGTTGACTCTCTCTAATCCGAATCTCAAGGGGGATAATTTTTTTTCGGATTAAAGAGATTCGGATAGTAGAAAGTAACTTATGAGAGTTTCTTAAGGAAAATTGACGGTGACTTTTAATTTGTTCGGATTATAGAAAGTTTCGGATAATAGAGATTCGGATAAGAGAGAGTCAACTGTATATACGTTTTAATTAAATATAATGTTCAAAAAAGGAAATGACAGTATGTTTTGTAACATACTGTGTGCTTCTATGCTACCTTCGTGTAGTATGGATGGAGCATGATGACGGGTCTATTCAGAGCAATACGCTAACTATCTTGTGAACTGCCTTAGTCTATTAGAATTACTAAAACCTTTTAGAAATAACTCAACAAATTTTACTGTTTTGCAAAAAAATGCTAGAGTACTATTTCTTTTTAGGAGTCGAAATACACCCAATATTAGCTAAATCAAATTCTATTCATACTATTATTAACTAATAGCTATTTTAAACCGGTTATTATGAGAAAGTCGTAGCGTTCAATGGCTAGAGAGCCTTAAGAACGGGCCTTGTACAGCACAATATAACTTAACTTCGTAGCAACCATATCGTCGCTATAAATGTAGACAAGTAACATTGCCGGTAAAACGTGAAAGATGCAGTCATAACTCAATTTTATTTAGCTAGTTACACTATATTAATAACTATGTTCCTCCGAATAGTTTTTCTAACAGCTGCGAACAAAAAAAGTCCATATACATTTTTATCATTTTTGTCATAAGGTTTTAGTTTTAAAAATATTGTAAGTTCAAAATCACATTACACTGCTTCCTATAAACAGCAAAAAAAACATATGACACACATAAGTATTTTTCTAAAATATCGTTTTTATTTGTGTATGGATAGTTATTCAAATCTACTGCTTGTTTCAATATCTCTCTTTTGATAGATGTATGGATAGGTGTCCCACATTCCTCCATTCTTACTGCGTTGAATAAAGTATTCCGTGAATTGAGCTGTTAGAACATCTAAGGTTGGCGTGCTAAATATTTTAATTCGCGCGAAGGGTAAGTTAAAAAATGCGTTTTTCAAATGATGCATGTATATATTGATAAAATCTCTATTTTTATAAGGCATGGATGGATCTCTCATTTGCTTGGTTGTTTACTGAGTAGAACTAATTTTGTATACACAGGTCTGCTAGGACATGCTGTATGTTTTTCCGCCTGAAGGTATTTTGCAAAATATCCTTTTAATATTGTATGGTGGTTTGGATCGGTCTCCCTTGTTCCTGCTTCTTACTGAGTGGAATAAAGTCTTCCCGTGAATTCACATGCTAGGACATCTGATATTATCGCGCGTGCTTGTTATCTGAGTGGAATGAAGTGTTTTTAGACATATCTGGTAGGGTCTTCTTCTTGATTGCTTCTTTGTGGTGTAGAATAAAGTTTCGCTTTTGATTCGCTTACTAGCTAAATCTCCTTTTTAGTAGTGTATGGATGGATATCTAACATTTTATTCAGCGTGAAAGGCAACTTCCAAAATTCTCATTTCAAATGATGTATGGATGGGTCTCACACTCTCGTTTTCTGAGTGGAATAAAGTCTTTTCTCGAATTGGCCGACCAAGAGATTTAATACTTCACCTTTCGCGATAGCGTTTTTATCAGATATCTTTTAGGTTGTATGTCAGGATCTTTTGCTCCCTTGCCTGTTTACAAAGTAGAAGAAAGGGTTTTTTATTCGCTTGCTAGAACATTGAACATTTCATTTGGTGCGAGCTTCTTCCTACAAGGTGCGAGAGAGCTTTAACAAAATCTTTGATGTATGCACATGCAATGATATACGCACGCGTGTGCTACTCGCCCTTTCGATTTTTGAGTAGAAAAAAGTGATCGTTGGACCGTTTTTTTATTCTGTTCTTTTTTTTATATTGCGTAAGGTTATTCCCCAAAATACTTTTTTTAATGATGAATTGATAGGTTTCGCTACTTGTCTAATTGTTTTTTAATCAGAATAAGCTTTGCCTTGTTACAAGCTCGTGAGCTTGTGTTAAAACGCAAATGTGTCCTACAAGAATGGAAATTTTTGCCTCTCTGAGCACCGACACGGAAAGTAGTCGTGTGTTCGAATCTCATCTTGGTAACTATTTTTTCTTTTTTTTTTCTTTTAACTATCTCGCCTGCGAGGATAGGTTTCCAACTCGTAACTAACTAAATGTCCCAAATGGTCAATTGAACGTCAGAGATTTAAACTTCGTACCTAAACTCTCTAAGTACTTGGAAGTCATCTAAATGACGTTTCAGGCCAAAATTGGTTTTTTTTTTCGACAAAATTTGGCACAGTTAACAAAAAAAGTATGCTGAACATAATAGTGACATCATAATTTTGATTTTTGTCACCTAAATGTCATTTTAGGCCAAAATTGGTCCAAAAATTAAAACTACTTTATTTTAGACAAAATTTGGCAAAGTTAACAAAAAAAGTATGCCGAACATGATGGTGACATTAAAATTTTGATTTTTTGTCACCTAAATGCCGTTTAAGACCATAAACGTTTCAATCGCGCGACTTTTAACCATGAATGATAGGCTGTATTTTTGTTAGCAGAAATTGTAGAATTGGGTCGCATTGTGGATGTTTCATAGTTGTGCATTTTTAATAGCGAGATAGTTTATGCAGCGCCTGCATCTTGTTAATTTTTTAAAAAGATAAGATAAGTGTTCAAAAGCTTTATTTGACTAACTGGTAGAGTAAAGGTGTTTCCACCAAAGTTTTCAAAAGTGAATATAGGCAGAATTAAGGTCTCCCCAAATGCCTGGAAAGTAGTCTGCGAAAAATAAAATTTCCACAACAAACAATACGTAAGAGAAACGAAGACGCTCCACCATATATAAATAATGACGAGAACGAAATTCTTTTCGCTACGCTAATGACACGCCAACGTAGAGAAATATGATTTCGGAAACACTCCAAAAAAACGTAAATTCTCCGATTCCCTGCTTGTTATTTTTCTCCGCGCCATAAGTGCACAGGATTCTTTTTATCGAAGTTTGCTGTTTGTGACAGTTCTGGTAATATATTTTTTTAACTGCAGCTATTTCTTTTTTCGAACAATTAAGATCGTATATATTTTTTTTTAATTTGCTCTTTCTCACTGAGTGACTTTCTTATACCCCGTTTTTTTTTTTGTTTTTTTTTTTTTTTGGGGGGGGGGGGTTCGCAAATTTTAGGTGGGGCTTGTGGTCTTTCTTCTTCCTGCCAGTCAGTTTACCCCAGACTGACCCAACGAAAATTCAAATTTCGAGGAATTTTCCGTTCAAGAAGATCTCACAAATCAATTTTGAAAAATAACTGCGTAGTGCGTAACAAATATTATTGCCTATCTGAATAGCAAATTATGTCGTGTCTAACTTCGTAACAGAAATCACAATTTGATAGACAGCTTTTGTAAACTTTATTCGCGAGGTTGTTTGCGTATATTATACGTGTTGTTTAGCTTCACAAGACAATCAATATAGGCTGTTCAGGCTATTTTTAACAACGTCGTTGTTTGCTTAGCTTATATGGTAACGTAAAAGAGCTATTATTGTGCTTTCCAACGAGGGGTCACTCACCCTTCTAACATTTTTCGTTCCAAAGTTATGAAGATTTTGAAGATACCTAATTGGAGTAAAAAATTAGACAATTTCCTGCGCATTCCTCCATAATAAACACTGGCAATATTTTCGGCCCCAATAGGCGTTTTTTGGTGCTCTGAAAAAGGCAAAAATGATGGAATGATGCAGATCTGCATAGTTCGCTAAAAAATTATCAATTTGGGCTAAAATTTGGTAGAAATACAGAGAAAGATAAGTACTATATGATTACTTCGTATATTTTACCAAATGCTATTGCGCATGCGCAAAATTACATTACCAAATATGGTCATAAATTTTAGGAATATAACAGGAAATCGTCAATAAAACACACGCTAATGCATAACTAGGCTACTTAAAATACCACTTAGTTTAAAAATAAATTATGAGGTATCACGTGATCCTTCAAGAAGTACATTTTACGGACCAGATTCTTTGTAATTTCCAGACCAGGCACAAAATATGTCCAAAATAGCAAAAACGATCATATAAAAAATGCGAATATTATTAAAGAGACATAATAGTATGATCACTACTTGTATAAATGTATATTTTACAGACCAGATTTAGTGTAATTTACAGACTTGACAAAAAAAGTCTAAAATCGTGAAAAATCATTGACTACGTGTGTAAATATGAATAATTAGGATGGTTTAGGTCTCTCAGTTAAGGAAAATACAATTATGAGGTATCACGTGATCCTTCAAGAAGTACATTTTACAGATTTTATAGATTGTAGGTAGGTATGGATGGGCCTGGCTACTTGCCTAAATATTTACCCTAATAGGACATCTTTCCCAATTACTTAATTCCATTCGCTTGCTTGTGTACTGACTAGAATAAAGTTTCCCCTTGCTTTTTTGTACAGCATGCGTTTCCGAACAAACTCGTTAAAATTTAGAACAGTTGTACACGTTTCATATGATCAAAAAAAGACCTTAAATGTTAATCGAGATATTTAGTAGGCCTTTGCGTTTTAATTCTCAGTATTTAACCAGAATTTTAAATTTTGTTTAAGGATGAATTTCACGTTGCAAAAAATTAAATGCGTACGGTATGGATGGATGCGTTGTTTTATGAATGACAAGCATATGCCATAACCCATTGGGTAATTCATTACTCTGCAAGTAATAAAAGAGACACAGTTACATTAATACATGCAGTCATGCTGCCGAGCATGGTGATACATACTAACTTTTGTTAGCCCTTCCCTGGCCTCTTCCCAGGTTAACTTGTGTTATGTTATATAAGTACAACGTCGTCCGTAGCGAGGTTATAATAATACAACCTCGTCCCTGGCTATAATCGCTGTTGCGATGTCAGAAAAATACAACTAGTAACTTTTTAAACGTCCTGGATATTTACGTTACACTTTAATAAGGGACATTAAATTAACGTGAATTTTTTAAAAAATCTGGCTAAAAAGCGAAAATAGCCGTATACCAGTTGGCTGCAACAAAGTTTTCAAATAGGTGGCTACACCCTTTACTTTAATAAAAACTTTGGTGAAAGTCTAAAGCTTGTTAATTCAAGGAGACAACAGTTTCAATGAACATGTAATACTTAGCTAGGGTTTTTAACTCACAATTAATTTTGTAACAACAAGCTTTATGATGTGTTTTTATTTGAAGTGACATTGAATTTTGTGAATTCCACGTAAATTATGTCTATTGTTGTAAGACTATGAAAGTTATTGGTTCGAATCCAATCCATCTTTAAAAGGTGGTAGTTCAAATTGAAGAACAACATGGTGTGCAGTAATTAGTTTCATACTGCAACAAACAATAATCCAAATCAATTCAAAATTTATAATTCATACAGTAATACCCTTATTCTGTCTTTTTGTGTGCAAAATTGCGGTGTAATAGAATAGCCATTAATTCGCCCAAATCTACAAAAAACGAGTTCAATTCGATATCCGCGGTATTTTAATTATTTTTAATTTCCATTGATAATAAGAACCGCCGTACGCTTTGTTACCCAGTCTTTTGTAACCACATCATCAAGTTCTATCCATGCCAGTACCGATAAGTAACGATATGGAGGAGATTCTTATTTATCTTTTGCTGCTTTTTTAAAATGGAAACAAATCAGAAATTTAAGCTCTTTCGAATTTTTCTACCGTGATTAATCAAAAGTTAAGGCTCTTTACATTGCTGTTTAATGGTTCGACAACGAAGATTTGAACAGTCAGATTTGAATAGTAAAGTTGTTGGGTTTTGACAAGGTTTAAAATGTTCTCCTTATGACTTTTTTGACTTCTAAGGGCTTTGTTTTTTACAACACAAACCTGAGAAGCCGCCACTTACACTAGGCTGAGGCTGTAGCCAGGATACCCAGCTCACCTTCCATAACATTTCATATCATACTTTATGGCTAGCCTAGTTATTTAAGCTTTCTTTGATAGAGAAAGAAAAAATTGATCATAAAGGCGGTATGAAGGGACAACGCTGGGTCTCCTGGCTAAATTTATGGCTAGACAGACTCGTTTTTCACAGAACTGTGCGTTTATCTGCACGATAGTCGTTTAGGGAAAGTAGCTAATGTTTATTTACAGGTAATCAAGATTCTAATATGAAAGTGGAAAATAATAAACTGCCGTCATTAGCTAGGAGGGGGAGGGGTGGGGGTGGGTTTTGGAGATGGCCAGCCAGTTAGGCGCGTACAAGAGTTATCTTACCTTCTTTCTTGCTCCAGCGGTGAGTTAGGGGGGCCACCAATCCATACTGTGTATTTTACCGTGGTCACTCACAAACAGAGTTGTTTGCCATGGTATAGACAACCGCAAAAAACTAAATTGCTTAAAAAGGATAACTACCATAACACAGTAACTCACAGTATAGTACTAAACTTGCACAAAGTAAAAGGCTAAGAGTATAAAATATCAATTGTTTAATAACAGTCTATGAAGTGTTCTATAATGGAAGATCATTTGAGACTTAAGTAATCAGAATCAGATTGTTGGGAAAGGTTGCTGAATATTGTTCCATTATTTAAAAAAATGAACGCTGAGCGAATGTAGAGTGAAGGTGGTTGTATATCTACACTAGGTACACTAGGTAACTTGTGAGTGAAGTGCAGAACAAGTATATTTCGAGCTAAAAATGGTTCCTTCCTGATCAATATAGTAAATTTCAAAAGGAATAATTGAAACAAGAACGTGTTGAAATTTCAATAAACACATTGAAAATGTGTATGTACTTTTCATGAAACAATCACACAATGGTGCCATGGCGAAAATTTATTTCATGAAATTTAATTTCACTTTTCGAAAGTTTTCTTCAATTCAATTCAATCTTGCAAAGTTTCTATGATTAAAGTAGGTAAGATATATTCTATCATCTAAATATATCTTCTTGTTTCATGAAAAAGATCTAGAGTGGATCTCAACAAAGAATTATCCTGCTAGCAAAATGGAAAAGTTGCTCCGTGAAAAACTTAAAAATAACAACAGCAAGCGAAAAGGACAACGACACCTTATTTCATGGGCAGAAGCAATGCATATAAGGACAAACAAGAAACAAAGAAGGCAGATAATAAAAGGAGAATTGAATTACATAGTATGTAAATCTGTGGAGACGTTGATAAAAATTATAAATGTTGAAAATTATATTGTATGGTATAGTAAAACTTGCGAGCCAATACTGTTTATGTATAAAATAGAAGTAGAGGGTTTTAAATTTTACAATTTTTAAAGTTTTTTAAATTTTACAACGAAGGCTTGATGCTGAAATATTTTGCTCAATGTGTTTTTATTTCTAAATATATACAGTATTATGATATGGTTATTAGAATTAGGTAACATACTATATTTTTATTTCAAAATATAAGTCAATTTATTTGCAGATTTTTTTGGCTTGATATTCAAAAAAAATTTGTTTGTTATTCTGAATTTTGGATAGTGAAACATCCTCCAATACGTTTTTGTTGATACATGTTGTGTCATCATACTTTATTTTCTACTTTTTCAGATTTGAAGGAACACATTCAATTAGCATTGGATTTTTGGGTAAAATGCCGCCATCACAAAACAGTTCTCAACTATCATGGGTAGACTTCATGAATGTTATAACACCATTGCGGGGACATTGGTGTACCTCGTGTTGAGGAGAAGTCTGGCGAAGACAGTGACTTCGATTTCCCATGGATGGAAAATACAGGAATTGATGGTAAGTAGAATTGTTGTTACATTTCTTGACACTTCATATATCATGGTTTTACACTCATTGTGAAAACATTCGGATTGAGGTACTGTAGGGTTTAAAAAATAGTGGCAACAACGAAAATGAGCTGTTGAAAAGATGTGAAGAAGTCGGCATACTCAAAAAAGAAATGTCTAGCTACTGGCTTTTTTACAAAGATATTATGGAATAATTGGAAAATGAGATAGATGTCAATAGCTCCAACTTTTATGCGAATGAGGTATGGTGAATGCTTCTTTTGCTAATTGTGCTAGTTTATATTTATTTTTTGGTTTTGTCAAATGTACAGGATTCTTCTTTATTGTGTGCTTCTGATTGGGATATCTTGACAACAGCTGTTGCAGTTTTAAAACTTAGGATTAGATATGGTTTCTCAAATGCTTCGCTATGACATTTTTTTTATATTTCAGTGCTTACCAATGGCGAAAAGGTTAATCCTGAAGAGAGGCATGGACTTCGCGGAAAGGCAACTGTTGGAAGGGTGTCAGGAATTTGCGGGTGTTATTGCCATTAATCAAAACATATCTGCTATAGACAATGAAGATGATTTGATCGACAAAAACAGTGACAGTGAAAGCGATTTTTCCCTGTCCGGCTCAGACAGTGACCCGGAATAATGTTAGCTTTTATCGTCTGTATTTATTATTTGAACCACCATAGCTCTTTCCGGGATTACATATTTTTTTAAGATTTCGTATCGTATCCGAAATCTTGTTTAAACGGGCTTTTTCCTCCTTCGGTTTCTCCTTCTCCTTCTCACTCATTCCACACAGTATGTTCTATTGTTTGTAATCAATTTATATTATCAACTTGTGTCAAGTCATTAAAGTATGTTTCTGAACTATAAAGGGAATAAAATAAATTGAATTTGTTCCGAAATCTTTTAGCCTGCAAGGACTTTTCATTCTACTTCAATCAAGAAGAGAAAACTATTAGCTCTATACTATATTTCAACTATTTGTAGAATATATATTTTTCCCTTTTAACAAGTAGTTAATTGCTTCTTAGAATAATACAAGACGTATAGTATACGTAAAACTAGCACACCTCATACGTGACACTGTATTATATATATTCATTTGTGGAAATAAATTTGAAATCAATCACAATGGGCTATCAAACGGAAAGTGAATGTTTCAAAATATCATTCCCGGCATGCTATGTAATATATTAAAAAGGATGGCCACAAGCTTGATCATATTTGTTTTGAAGTAATCATATAAAAAACTTCCTATATTAACAAAAGCAATATATAAAGAAGTAGCAATCTTCTTGTGAAACATTCTGTGATGCCACGGATGCTAATGGTTTTGACTTTCGTAGTGCATGAGCATATTTTTAGAAAAAAATAATTATTTGAGGAAACTACAAAGAAATTTTGAGTTACTGTCGGTACATTCATATACATTATGAGAACCATCATAAAACCATTCAATAAACCTGAAAGTATAACTCATTCATCAAGAAACTACAACTACAAACTACAATCGTTCAATATATATTAACAATTGTTTCACAAAAAACGGATTCTTCTATATTCGAAAGCATAACAGATTAATCCTTAACGAAGACGGCGTGATACATATTTGCCTAAAAGTCGTTCCGGTATATGTTAACAAGTTTTAATGTTGTGAAACAAAAAAAGGTTTCGTTCAACCAAGAGATAATCGGTATATAAAAAAGTATTCAGGTCTTAATTCATCGAAACAATACAAGTAGAGTTCGTATATGTGACAATACCTTAGACACATTTCATTTTCCGGCCAAAATTAAGCGAAACGAGAGAAACAATGGAGCGCTTAACTGATAATGCCATAGACAAGTGCCGACTTCGGTGATTTTTGTTCTGAAATTTCATTTTATTGTCAAAATTGAACGAAACAAGAGAAAAATGGAGCGTTTAACTGATACTATCATAGACAAGCGCCAAATTCGGTAACTTTGTTCTGAAATTTTATTTTCCGGCCAAAATTGAATGCTACAAAAGCATTATCTAAATGGTTATGAAAGGCCCAATTCACCAAAACAACTGAACCTGTTATGTATAGATTGCTTCTAGAAACATGACCATTTTCCTGAATTTTTATCAATGGCCTAGCTCACCGAAACAACCAAATCTATTATGTACGGATTGCTTCTAGAAACAGGATCTTTCTCCTGAATGTTTATCAATGGCTCCAATTTACCGAAATAATCGAATCTGTGATGTATCGATTGCTTCTAGAAACAGGAGATTTTCCTGATTGTTTATCAATGGCTCAATTTACCGAAATAACCGAATCTGTGATGTATGGATTGCTTCTAGAAACAGGAGCTTTTTCCTGAATGCTTAACAATGGCCAATCCACCGAAACAACTGAATCTGGGATGTATGGATTGCTTCTAGAAACAGGAGCTCTTTCCTGAATGTTTATCAAAGGTCTAATTTACTGAAACAACCGAATCTGTGGATGTATGGATTGCTTCTAAAACAGGAGCTTTTTTTCTAAATTTTTATCAAAAGTCTAATTTACGGAAACAACCGTATCTCTTACGTAATACTGATCACTCGCCTTCACTAATGGTATTTGGAACATACATTGCTTGTGATGTATTCTGTAAGGCTCAAACAAACTGATCATGTATGGATAAACACTTTTCGCTGCATTGGAGAGCCATGGTGTGCATTCTAGGTATTTCAAACTCGTTGGGTGAGCACAGTAGAACACAAGATGGTGAAATTGAAAAGGAATATTTAAGCGGGTCTGCTAAGTTTGCTTCTTTGTATGTGATATTATGATCAAAACTAGCGAATCGCCCATTATGCCTTGTTTTGCTTACTACTTACACTTGATTTACTGATGAAAAAGCTCTTTGTAGGATGTAAACATATCCAGATTTAGTTTTCGTTTCACACAGTGTACGGATATCATGAATTGCGTTTGAACATTTAAAACCACATTGGAAAGGCTTCATTTCCTATTTCCATGAAGTCTGTTGTAGTGTTTTTGCAAAATGCCAAAAACTGTAGAGAAATTTTTAAAGTAACAATTTCTTCACCTGAAAAGTGTGAAGTATGGATGACATTGCAGACCGATTGTTCAAGTTCCAGCTTAAATGTACTGAAATTTCGACTGTTCTTTCGTAAAACAGAAACTAGACATTTAACAATCAAGATAAAACTTAATTTGCGCAGAGTAACTTGTGAGGAATTGACGAATGATGTATAAATACTAGCGTAATAGTGACCACTCGTATTCACTCATGGTATTTAGGACATACATTGCTTGTAATGTATTCTGTAAGGCTCAAACAAACTGATCATGTATGGATAAACACTTTTTTCTGTATTGGGGGGCCATGGTGTGCATTCTAGGTATTTCAAACTCGTTGGGTGAGCACAGTAGAACACAAGATGTGAAACTGAAAAGGAATATTTAAGCGGGTCTGCTAAATTGCTTCTTTGTATGTGATATTCTGATGAACACTGGCGAATCGCCCTTTATGCCTTGTTTATCTACAACTACACTTTATTTGCTGATAAAAGGCTCTTTGTGGGAACATGTCCAGATTTTGTTTCGTTTTTATATAGTGCGATACCATTATGGCGATGGTAGTCTTTTGAACGCCGTTTTCGCCAGTTCACTTTGACTGAATAGTTAGAATATTTTTTGAAACTATTTGTATGAAGCTTTACTGCTGTAAGCCCCTGCGTTTTTTAACCATAGTCTTGGCTCTGTGAATAATTATTTTTTTTGTAAATAGAGTTTTTACAGTGATGAATTGTAATTGGCTTTTTAGTCACATTCTAAAAGTGGATGACTATGTTGCACAACACTAGAAAAAGACGCCGTACCACACTCTACTACAAAGAAATGCATCCGTACTTTGGTTTTATGCAAAGAAATACGCTTTACTACAGACAGGTACGCTTTACTATGCTCTACTACAGGCTACTACGCTCTACTACAGCCTACTACACTCTATTACAGAGTAATACGCTCTACTACTACGCGCTACTACAGAGAAATACGCTCTACTACAGAGAAATGCGCTCTACTACGCTCTACTACAGGCTACTACACTCTACTACAGGCTACTACACTCTACTACAGAGAAATACGCTCTACTACAAGCTACTACACTCTACTACGGAGAAATACGCTCTACTACAGAGAAATACGCTCTACTACGCTCTACTACAGGCTACTACACTCTACTACAAGCTACTACACTCCACTACAGGCTACTACACTCTACTACAGAGAAATACGCTCTACTACAGAGAAATACGTTCTACTACAAGCTACTACACTCTACTACAGGCTACTACGCTCTACTACAGAGAAATACGCTCTACTACAGAGAAATACGTTCTACTACAAACTACTACACTCTACTACAGGCTACTACACTCTACTACAGAGAAATACGCTTTACTACAGAGAAATACGCTCTACTACAAGCTACTACACTCTACTACAAGCTACTACACTCCACTACAGGCTACTACACTCTACTACAAAGAAATACGCTCTACTACAGAGAAATACGCTCTACTACGCTCTACTACAGGCTACTACACTCTACTACAAGCTACTACACTCTACTACAGGCTACTACGCTCTACTACAGAGAAATACGCTCTACTACAGAGAAATACGTTCTACTACAAGCTACTACACTCTACTACAGGCTACTACACTCTACTACAGGCTACTACGCTCTACTACAGAGAAATACGCTCTACTACGCTCTACTACAGGCTACTACACTCTACTACAGGCTACTACACTCTACTACAGGCTACTACACTCTATTACAGAGTAATACGCTCTACTACTACGCGCTACTACAGGCTACTACACTCTACTACAGGCTACTACCCTCTACTACAAGCTACTACACTCTACTACACTCTACTACAGGCTACTACACTCTACTACAGAGAAATACGCTCTACTACAGAGAAATACTTTCTACTACGCTCTACTACGCTCTACTACAGGCTACTACACTCTACTACAGGCTACTACGCTCTACTACAGAGAAATACGCTCTACTACAGAGAAATGCGCTCTACTACGCTCTACTACAGGCTACTACACTCTACTACAGGCTACTACACTCTACTACAGAGAAATACGCTCTACTACAAGCTACTACACTCTACTACGGAGAAATACGCTCTACTACAGAGAAATACGCTCTACTACGCTCTACTACAGGCTACTACACTCTACTACAAGCTACTACACTCCACTACAGGCTACTACACTCTACTACAAAGAAATACGCTCTACTACAGAGAAATACGCTCTACTACGCTCTACTACAGGCTACTACAAGCTACTACACTCTACTACAGGCTACTACGCTCTACTACAGAGAAATACGCTCTACTACAGAGAAATACGTTCTACTACAAGCTACTACACTCTACTACAGGCTACTACACTCTACTACAGAGAAATACGCTTTACTACAGAGAAATACGCTCTACTACAAGCTACTACACTCTACTACAGGCTACTACACTATACTACAGAGAAATTACGCTCTACTACAGAGAAATACGCTCTACTACGCTCTACTACAGGCTACTACACTCTACTACAAGCTACTACACTCTACTACAGGCTACTACGCTCTACTACAGAGAAATACGCTCTACTACAAGCTACTACACTCTACTACAGAGAAATACGGTCTTACTACAGAGAAATACGCTCTACTTACGCTCTACTTACAGGCTACTACACTCTACTACAGCTACTGCACTCCACTACAGGCTACTACACTCTACTACAGAGAAATACGCTCTACTACAGAGAAATACTTTCTACTACGCTGTACTACACTCTACTACAGGCTACTACACTCTACTACAAGCTACTACAGGGAAATACGCTCTACTACAGAAAAATACGTTCTACTACAAGCTACTACACTCTACTACAGGCTACTACACTCTACTACAGAGAAATACGCTCTACTACAGAGAAATACGCTCTACTACGCTCTACTACAGGCTACTACACTCTACTACAGCTACTACACTCTACTACAGGCTACTACGCTCTACTACAGAGAAATACGCTCTACTACAGAGAATACGTTCTACTACAAGCTACTACACTCTACTACAGGCTACTACACTCTACTACAGAGAAATACGCTTTACTACAGAGAAATACGCTTCTACTACAAGCTTACTACACTCTACTACGGAGAAATACGCTCTACTACAGAGAAATACGCTCTACTACGCTCTACTACAGGGCTACTACACTCTACTACAAGCTACTACACTCTACTACAGGCTTACTACCTCTACTACGGAGAAATACGCTCTACTACAGAGAAATACGCTCTACTACGCTCTACTACAGGCTACTACACTCTACTACAAGCTACTACACTCCACTACAGGCTACTACACTTCTACTACAAAGAAATACGCTCTACTACAGAGAAATACGCTCTACTACGCTCTACTACAGGCTACTACAAGCTACTACACTCTACTACAGGCTACTACGCTCTACTACAGAGAAATACGCTCTACTACAGAGAAATACGTTCTACTACAAGCTACTACACTCTACTACAGGCTACTACACTCTACTACAGAGAAATACGCTTTACTACAGAGAAATACGCTCTACTACAAGCTACTAACTCTACTACAGGCTACTACACTAACTACAGAGAAATACGCTCTACTACAGAGAAATACGCTCTACTACGCTCTACTACAGGCTACTACACTCTACTACAAGCTACTACACTCTACTACAGGCTACTACGCTCTACTACAGAGAAATACGCTCTACTACAGAGAAATACGTTCTACTACAAGCTACTACACTCTACTACAGGCTACTACCACTCTACTACAGAGAAATACGCCTTACTACAGAGAAATACGCTCTACTACAAGCTACTACACTCTACTACAGGCTACTACACTATACTACAGAGAAATACGCTCTACTTACAGAGAAATACGCTCTACTACGCTCTACTACAGGCTACAACACTCTACTACAAGCTACTACACTCTACTACAGGCTACTACGCTCTACTACAGAGAAATACGCTCTACTACAAGCTACTACACTCTACTACAGGAGAAATACGCTCCTACTACAGAGAAATACGCTCTACTACGCTCTACTACAGGCTACTACACTCTACTACAAGCTACTGCCACTCCACTACAGGCTACTACACTCTACTACAGAGAAATACGCTCTACTACAGAGAAATACTTTCTACTACGCTGTACTACACTCTACTACAGGCTACTACACTCTACTACAAGCTACTACAGGGAAATACGCTCTACTACAGAAAAATACGTTCTACTACAAGCTACTACACTCTACTACAGGCTACTAAACTCTACTACAGAGAAATACGCTCTACTACAGAGAAATTCGCTCTACTACGCTCTACTACAGGCTACTACACTCTACTACAAGCTACTACACTCTACTACAGGCTACTACGCTCTACTACAGAGAAATACGCTCTACTACAGAGAAATACGTTCTACTACAAGCTACTACACTCTACTACAGGCTACTACACTCTACTACAGAGAAATACGCTTTACTACAGAGAAATACGCTCTACTACGCTCTACTACAGGCTACTACAAGCTACTACACTCTACTACAGGCTACTACGCTCTACTACAGAGAAATACGCTCTACTACAGAGAAATACGTTCTACTACAAGCTACTACACTCTACTACAGGCTACTACACTCTACTACAGAGAAATACGCTTTACTACAGAGAAATACGCTCTACTACCAAGCTACTACACTCTACTACAGGCTACTACACTATACTACAGAGAAATACGCTCTACTACAGAGAAATACGCTCTACTACGCTCTACTACAGGCTACTACACTCTACTACAAGCTACTACACTCTACTACAGGCTACTACGCTCTACTACAGAGAAATACGCTCTACTACAAGCTACTACACTCTACTACAGAGAAATACGCTCTACTACAGAGAAATACGCTCTACTACGCTCTACTACAGGCTACTACACTCTACTACAAGCTACTGCACTCACTACAGGCTACTACACTCTACTACAGAGAAATACGCTCTACTACAGAGAAATACTTTCTACTACGCTGTACTACACTCTACTACAGGCTACTACACTCTACTACAAGCTACTACAGGGAAATACGCTCTACTACAGAAAATACGTTCTACTACAAGCTACTACACTCTACTACAGGCTACTACCACTCTACTACAGAGAAATACGCTCTACTACAGAGAAATACGCTTCTACTACGCTCTACTACAGGCTACTACACTCTACTTACAAGCTACTACACTCTACTACAGGCTACTACGCTCTACTACAGAGAAATACGCTCTACTACAGAGAAATACGTTCTACTACAAGCTACTACACTCTACTACAGGCTACTACACTCTACTACAGAGAAATTACGCTTTACTACAGAGAAATACGCTCTACTACAAGCTACTACACTCTACTACGAGAAATACGCTCTACTACAGAAAATACGCTCTACTACGCTCTACTACAGGCTACTACACTCTACTACAAGCTACTACACTCTACTACAGGCTACTACACTTCTACTACGGAGAAAATACGCTCTACTACAGAGAAATACGCTCTACTACGCTCTACTACAGGCTACTACACTCTACTACAAGCTATACACTCCACTACAGGCTACTACACTCTACTACAAAGAAATACGCTCTACTACAGAGAAATACGCTCTACTACGCTCTACTACAGGCTACTACACTCTACTACAAGCTAC
Organism: Hydractinia echinata; assembly: GCA_030067915.1. NCBI lineage: Eukaryota > Metazoa > Cnidaria > Hydrozoa > Anthoathecata > Hydractiniidae > Hydractinia > Hydractinia echinata. The sequence continues at coordinate 199,052 of JASGCC010000307.1, read as the reverse complement.
TGCACTCCACTACAGGCTACTACACTCTACTACAGAGAAATACGCTCTACTACAGAGAAATACTTTCTACTACGCTGTACTACACTCTACTACAGGCTACTACACTCTACTACAAGCTACTACAGGGAAATACGCTCTACTACAGAAAAATTACGTTCTACTACAAGCTACTACACTCTACTACAGGCTACTACACTCTACTACAGAGAAATACGCTCTACTACAGAGAAATACGCTCTACTACGCTCTACTACAGGCTACTACACTCTACTACAAGCTACTACACTCTACTACAGGCTACTACGCTCTACTACAGAGAAATACGCTCTACTACAGAGAAATACGTTCTACTACAAGCTACTACACTCTACTACAGGCTACTACACTCTACTACAGAGAAATACGCTTTACTACAGAGAAATACGCTCTACTACAAGCTACTACACTCTACTACGGAGAAATACGCTCTACTACAGAGAAATACGCTCTACTACGCTCTACTACAGGCTACTACACTCTACTACAAGCTACTACACTCTACTACAGGCTACTACACTCTACTACGGAGAAATACGCTCTACTACAGAGAAATACGCTCTACTACGCTCTACTACAGGCTACTACACTCTACTACAAGCTACTACACTCCACTACAGGCTACTACACTCTACTACAAAGAAATACGCTCTACTACAGAGAAATACGCTCTACTACGCTCTACTACAGGCTACTACAAGCTACTACACTCTACTACAGGCTACTACGCTCTACTACAGAGAAATACGCTCTACTACAGAGAAATACGTTCTACTACAAGCTACTACACTCTACTACAGGCTACTACACTCTACTACAGAGAAATACGCTTTACTACAGAGAAATACGCTCTACTACAAGCTACTACACTCTACTACAGGCTACTACACTATACTACAGAGAAATACGCTCTACTACAGAGAAATACGCTCTACTACGCTCTACTACAGGCTACTACACTCTACTACAAGCTACTACACTCTACTACAGGCTACTACGCTCTACTACAGAGAAATACGCTCTACTACAAGCTACTACACTCTACTACAGAGAAATACGCTCTACTACAGAGAAATACGCTCTACTACGCTCTACTACAGGCTACTACACTCTACTACAAGCTACTGCACTCCACTACAGGCTACTACACTCTACTACAGAGAAATACGCTCTACTACAGAGAAATACTTTCTACTACGCTGTACTACACTCTACTACAGGCTACTACACTCTACTACAAGCTACTACAGGGAAATACGCTCTACTACAGAAAAATACGTTCTACTACAAGCTACTACACTCTACTACAGGCTACTACACTCTACTACAGAGAAATACGCTCTACTACAGAGAAATACGCTCTACTACGCTCTACTACAGGCTACTACACTCTACTACAAGCTACTACACTCTACTACAGGCTACTACGCTCTACTACAGAGAAATACGCTCTACTACAGAGAAATACGTTCTACTACAAGCTACTACACTCTACTACAGGCTACTACACTCTACTACAGAGAAATACGCTTTACTACAGAGAAATACGCTCTACTACAAGCTACTACACTCTACTACGGAGAAATACGCTCTACTACAGAGAAATACGCTCTACTACGCTCTACTACAGGCTACTACACTCTACTACAAGCTACTACACTCTACTACAGGCTACTACACTCTACTACGGAGAAATACGCTCTACTACAGAGAAATACGCTCTACTACGCTCTACTACAGGCTACTACACTCTACTACAAGCTACTACACTCCACTACAGGCTACTACACTCTACTACAAAGAAATACGCTCTACTACAGAGAAATACGCTCTACTACGCTCTACTACAGGCTACTACAACCTACTACACTCTACTACAGGCTACTACGCTCTACTACAGAGAAATTCGCTCTACTACAGAGAAATACGTTCTACTACAAGCTACTACACTCTACTACAGGCTACTACACTCTACTACAGAGAAATACGCTTTACTACAGAGAAATACGCTCTACTACAAGCTACTACACTCTACTACAGGCTACTACACTATACCACAGAGAAATACGCTCTACTACAGAGAAATACGCTCTACTACGCTCTACTACAGGCTACTACACTCTACTACAAGCTACTACACTCTACTACAGGCTACTACGCTCTACTACAGAGAAATACGCTCTACTACAGAGAAATACTCTCTACTACACGCTACTACACTCTACTACAGGCTACTACACTCTACTACAGAGAAATACGCTTTACTACAGAGAAATACGCTCTACTACAAGCTACTACACTCTACTACAGGCTACTACACTATACTACAGAGAAATACGCTCTACTACAGAGAAATACGCTCTACTACGCTCTACTACAGGCTACTACACTCTACTACAAGCTACTACACTCTACTACAGGCTACTACGCTCTACTACAGAGAAATACGCTCTACTACAAGCTACTACACTCTACTACAGAGAAATACGCTCTACTACAGAGAAATACGCTCTACTACGCTCTACTACAGGCTACTACACTCTACTACAAGCTACTGCACTCCACTACAGGCTACTACACTCTACTACAGAGAAATACGCTCTACTACAGAGAAATACTTTCTACTACGCTGTACTACACTCTACTACAGGCTACTACACTCTACTACAAGCTACTACAGGGAAATACGCTCTACTACAGAAAAATACGTTCTACTACAAGCTACTACACTCTACTACAGGCTACTACACTCTACTACAGAGAAATACGCTCTACTACAGAGAAATACGCTCTACTACGCTCTACTACAGGCTACTACACTCTACTACAAGCTACTACACTCTACTACAGGCTACTACGCTCTACTACAGAGAAATACGCTCTACTACAGAGAAATACGTTCTACTACAAGCTACTACACTCTACTACAGGCTACTACACTCTACTACAGAGAAATACGCTTTACTACAGAGAAATACGCTCTACTACGCTCTACTACAGGCTACTACAAGCTACTACACTCTACTACAGGCTACTACGCTCTACTACAGAGAAATACGCTCTACTACAGAGAAATACGTTCTACTACAAGCTACTACACTCTACTACAGGCTACTACACTCTACTACAGAGAAATACGTTTTACTACAGAGAAATACGCTCTACTACAAGCTACTACACTCTACTACAGGCTACTACACTATACTACAGAGAAATACACTCTACTACAGAGAAATACGCTCTACTACGCTCTACTACAGGCTACTACACTCTACTACAAGCTACTACACTCTACTACAGGCTACTACGCTCTACTACAGAGAAATACGCTCTACTACAAGCTACTACACTCTACTACAGAGAAATACGCTCTACTACAGAGAAATACGCTCTACTACGCTCTACTACAGGCTACTACACTCTACTACAAGCTACTGCACTCCACTACAGGCTACTACACTCTACTACAGAGAAATACGCTCTACTACAGAGAAATACTTTCTACTACGCTGTACTACACTCTACTACAGGCTACTACACTCTACTACAAGCTACTACAGGGAAATACGCTCTACTACAGAAAAATACGTTCTACTACAAGCTACTACACTCTACTACAGGCTACTACACTCTACTACAGAGAAATACGCTCTACTACAGAGAAATACGCTCTACTACGCTCTACTACAGGCTACTACACTCTACTACAAGCTACTACACTCTACTACAGGCTACTACGCTCTACTACAGAGAAATACGCTCTACTACAGAGAAATACGTTCTACTACAAGCTACTACACTCTACTACAGGCTACTACACTCTACTACAGAGAAATACGCTTTACTACAGAGAAATACGCTCTACTACAAGCTACTACACTCTACTACAGGCTACTACACTCTACTACAGAGAAATACGCTCTACTACAGAGAAATACGCTCTACTACGCTCTACTACAGGCTACTACACTCTACTACAAGCTACTACACTCTACTACAGGCTACTACGCTCTACTACAGAGAAATACGCTCTACTACAGAGAAATACGTTCTACTACAAGCTACTACACTCTACTACAGGCTACTACACTCTACTACAGAGAAATACGCTTTACTACAGAGAAATACGCTCTACTACAAGCTGCTACACTCTACTACAGGCTACTACACTATACTACAGAGAAATACGCTCTACTACAGAGAAATCTGCTCTACTACGCTCTACTACAGGCTACTACACTCTACTGCAAGCTACTACACTCTACTACAGGCTACTACGCTCTACTACAGAGAAATACGCTCTACTACAGAGAAATACGCTCTACTACAGGCTACTACAAGCTACTACACTCTACTACAGGCTACTACGCTCTACTACAGAGAAATACGCTCTACTACGGAGAAATACGCTCTACTACGCTCTACTACAGGCTACTACACTCTACTACAAGCTACTACACTCTACTACAGGCTACTACGCTCAGCTACAGAGAAATACGCTCTACTACAGAGAAATACGCTCTACTACGCTCTACTACAGGCTACTACACTCTACTACAAGCTACTACACTCTACTACAGGCTACTACGCTCAGCTACAGAGAAATACGCTCTACTACAGAGAAATACGCTCTACTACGCTCTACTACAGGCTACTACACTCTACTACAAGCTACTACACTCTACTACAGGCTACTACACTCTACTACAGAGAAATGCGCTCTACTACAGAGAAATACGCTCTTATACGCTCTACTACAGGCTACTACACTCTACTACAAGCTACTACACTCTACTACAGGCTACTACGCTCTACTACAGAGAAATACGCTCTACTACGCTCTACTACAGGCTACTACACTCTACTACAGGCTACTACACTCTACTACAGGCTACTACACTCTACTACAAAGAAATACGCTCTACTACGGCCTGATACAGGAAATAACGTACTGCTACACATGGCTACGAAAAATTACGCTTTACTACATTGTACTACAAGGAAAGAAAGGGCTTGCTACACTCGACAACAGACATTGATGAGCCTCACGACAGTGTGCTACATGAAAATACGCTCCATGCTACACTGTTGTTTAGAGTCTAGGCTATTGTGTGCTAAAGCGGGGCATATGGAGAATAGGAAATCATTATCTCCACAAGGGTTGGGAACGTACATAGGTCTAACGCATGTTGAATACGTTATCTCCTTTATATTCAGGAAGTAATACGTGGACGACTTACCGCAATACAGTTCAACAAACCAAAGTTTTCCGTTTGTTAGTCAGCTAACAGCTTTATGTAGCATTTTGAATTTTAGGACAATACATTAGTTACGCGCCAGTGCATCATGAATTATGCAAAAAAACGTAAACAAATATGGCTACATACGCGGTAAAATATAAAACTGAGGCTTTTCCTGGAAAATGCGAGTCTGCTTGCTCCAGCGACATAAAAACCAAACAAACGTCTAAAAATATCAAAGTTCTTACTATTTGTGACTTCAAATCCACTTCAAACTCTAGCCTTTGTTTTCTACTTCTAACTTTACTTCACATCTAGCTCCACTTCTCACTTCACTTTTCTACTTCTTCACTTGGTCTCTTTTCTTTTTAAATATATAGCTATGCTTTTTTGAACCACTTTTTTTCCTTTTTTTCAAGGTAAAGGGATCGTTTTTCTGTGCTTTTTTTTGGTGGCCTTTATTTTCTACCTCTAACTTTACTTTACTTCTAGCTCCACGTAGCTCCACTTCTCACTTCCAACTTCACTTTTCTACTTCTTCACTTGGACTTTTTTCTTTTTAAATATGCTTTTTTGAACCACTTATTTTACTTTTTTCAAGATCGTTCTTTTGTGGGTTTTTTTGGTGGCTAGAGGACACCATTTTTCAAAAGTTAGCCGTTAAATTTATTTCAGCAAATCAAATTGAGTCATTTTCATCACGTGATGTAAACAAAGTAAACCCGCTAGCAAAATGGACATAATTTTTTCGGCAACTTCAAAGAAAATTTCGGCGACATAAAAGGAAAATGACGATATCCACCATGACCGTCACATACACTCCGTATTATTATAAGAGATGAAATCTCAATGGTTTCAAACAAGCTACTTTTACATATTCATCAACGGCTAACCGAAATATTTGGATGCGCAGATGACATTCTATTTGCAGGAATATCTGTTATAGCATGTGGCGATTTCTATCAACTTCCACCAATTCAAGCAAGGCCAGTTTACGCAGAATACAAAGATGCATTGTTAAATCTTTCACATTGCTGGAAGCATTTTAAGATTGCTGAACTAACGGAAGTTATGAGACAGCGTGTGGTGATCAACATTTGATTGAATTATTAAACAATATCAGAGTGGGAAAATTAGAAACGCGACACGAAGATTTACTAAAATCTAAATTTATTTCACCAAATGACCCACATTACCCCAAAAATGCAATTCATATATTTGCTGAAAATCAACCCGCCTCTGAGCATAACAAAAAAATGCTTAATAGCATAACATCGGACGAAATAAATATCGAAGCTATTGACAAAATTCCAGAAAATATACCCGTGCAATTAGTCCAAAATCTTAATTCTCGCACTCAAATGGAAACAGGTGGACTTGCGCGAAACCTTCTGTTAAAACTTCATGCAAAAGTCATGTTGACGTCAAATATTGATGTATCTGATAAACTCATTAACAGACAGATAGGTACTGTTCATCGGTTGAAAACCGATAGCTCAGGAAATGTAACAAGAATATATTTGAAAATGGAAGACATATATACTGGACTTAAAGCTATGAGAACAGATCCATATGCTATTCAAGAAAATGTTGTTCCAATTAATAGAGTAGAGAAAGAAATCAAATTTAACAAACATAATCCATCTTCACCTTCTATGAAACGGCTGCAATTCCCACTAATGCTGTCATGGGCCTGCACTGTTCACAAGGAAAAACGTTTGATAAAATTGTTGTCTGTTTTGATTTATTAAAACAACGAGCCTTTCACTCAGGACAAATCTATGTTGCATTAAGTCGAGTCACAAGTTTAGACGGTTTATACCTAACGGGTACATTTGCTAAGTCAACCATTAAGTCAGACACACGGGCAACAGAGCAATACAATTACATGCGAGAACATTCAAAATTGACACAAAAAGAAGCTGGTGTAATTAGCGAAAATTCTATTATGGTCACTTTGCTTAATACAAGATCCTACAACAAGCATAAAAACGATATTAAGTCCGACCGCGTTCTCATGGAAAGTGATTTATTATGCCTAACGGAAACTCAGATACCATTGAACTCACATTGCGACTCAAAACTAGATTACTTTACTTTAATTCCAAACAACAACGTGACTATCAGAGCTGTTCGACAAACGCAAGAAAAGGGAGCTTCCAACTGGTTAAGTGTTATACCACTGGAAGAGCATGGTTTTGTACTAAACAAAGGGGAGTTTAGAGACGCGATAAGTCTCAGGTACAACAAAAGTATGCAGGGTCTTCCAAGTAAATGCCCGTGTGGTGAAAACTACAACGTTACTCACGCCCTCAACTGTAAAAAGGGAGGATTCGTAACAATCCGCCATAACAATCTCCGCGATTTTGAAGCAAATTTGTTGAGGAAGGTTCATAACGATGTTGAACTCGAGCCTGCACTACAACCATTAGATGGAGAACACGTAAAAGGCGTCTCCGGGGACGAAGCACGACCCGACGTACGAGCACGCGGAGTATGGAGACCTGGGCAGAATGCCTTTTTTGACATACGCGTCACAAATCCGAACGCGCTATCCCAGATTCATCTATCGAACAAACAGATTTTTCAAAAGCATGAAAAAGAAAAGAAACGCAATTACAACGACCGCGTAATGAACATAGAGCACGGAACATTCACTCCATTGATATTCTCGACAAACGGTGGTGAAGGTCCCGAGTGCTCTATGTTTCACAAACACGTTGCAGAACGCATTGCAAAGAAAAGTGACGACAGATACGAAAAAGTACTCACCTGGATTCGTTGTAAGATTTCATTCTTAGTGTTAAGATCGTCCTTAATGTGCATACGAGGTAGCCGCCCACATAATAATTCAAAACAAACTGACGTAATAGACGATTTTGAATTAGCATGTGATGACGCTAAACTTACTATCTAACCTGCTGCAAATTGTTAACATATTTTTAACACATTACCTTTGTAAATACACAGAGAAAGAAATGTGTATATATATTATTTTAATCTTTTAACTTTTGTAAAACTTTTATCTAACTATAATATTATACAAAAAAAATTCCAAACAACAATGTGGACAAATTTTCTAGTCTTTTAGTTGGTCATAATGAAACTATAGAATTGTTTGATATTGTAAAAATTCCTGGTGCAATATTTTTTTAGAATGACAAAAAGAACGTTTCACGAAAACGCCATTAATGTTTTGCTTCTATATCGTCAAAATTCCCTCAATAGAGATGAGTCATTATACCTTATTCAACATTTTTGGGGAAATGAAACTCTTGACATTATACTCGGAGATTTTAATGTGAATGCATTTAGCGATGAAAACTATTTCCTTGATTTTCTTACTGGATATAAACAAGTCTTAACCTCGCCAACTCATATATCAGGTTCACTTATTGACCATCCGTGAGAATGTTTTAAATACTTTTAATGTCGAGACCTTCGTTAAAACTGTCTATTTCAGTGATCACGATGCAATCAGGCTTAAACTCTCTCTCTGATTTGAAAAAAACAACCTATGGAACATAAAATCTTTACAGACGACTTTAAACAACTTTTTTCTTCGTGTTTTTAACCTCCTTTATTTTTTTTTGGATTTTAAACTTTTAAATTAATACTGTCCTCGATCGCAACGCATATAATTGCTTTCCAACATGTTTGCTTAAGGCGGAAATCTTCAAGCCGCAGGGCTTCTTGTTTCACTTGCTTTATAGGTTAGAACATTTGCATACGAGATGGAACAACCTGTTGCCGTGGAATTTTGATAGTTTTAGTGAAAAATATGTATAAATATATAAATATTCTTTTATTACATAATACTCACATGTTTAGCAAATAGCAGTTTTCTTTTGTTTTTCAGTTCCCATAAATGCATTAATAAAGAGTCTAGGGTATTGTATTTGTAGTATATTTATAGTATATATACGTGTGTTTGCAAAGCGGATTAGATATATTTCAATATATATATATATATACATGGATAAAATATTTACAAAACTTCAAGTTTCATGATATGCGATCATCAGTTGTGAATATTTATAAGTATATTTCGTGTAAAAAAATTGTTTCCTGGGTACTCATTAATGTCAGAAATTCTTACAAGCTGGCATCTCGTTTACAAAACTATTTTTTGCCTGGCAATTATATTCTTGCGAAAAAGTTTTATTTGTTGATTTAAAATTTTAGTGCCCAAAAAAATTATGTTTAAGGTGATCTGGCACAGCCGCAAAAAAGCAGCCATTTTAGCAAAAAATGCTATAAATGCCTCCTATTAGTTTGATTTTATAGTCATAATATGTTGCAGAAAAAAATGATTGCTGCAACATAAATTTTTGTGAATAAAAGGATGCTTTTGAGACATTGCAAATTAAGACTTAACAACATGCATTTGCCACACGTTATTCCAGTTTGTGGCTGTTATGTAATGTATTATGTGGTGTAAACTATTTTGATTGCTCTCAGATTGTCACAGGTTTAAGCTTTTAGAAGTTCTCATTCTCCAAATGTTTTGTAAAATATTTTACATTCAAAATTCCGCTAAGACAATATTTCAACAACATGCAGGTTTTTTTCTATGTAAAAAGGTAACTTAAGTCTAGGGATCATTTGAGTTTCTTGACAAATGTTAAAAAATATAACGTACTATAAAATTCTAATAAATTCGTGGGGCGTTTATTCAATTTTCAGAATTTCTAAGCGGCGTTTACTGGAGACAGGCGTTACATTAATACAAATATTCCTCTTTAACACAAACCTATATTTTTATCATAAATTCACATGAAATAAATTTAAATGCACCTTTTTGAATAAAGAAATGGTCTGTTTATTAGAGCCTCAACGTTGGGGGAGTGGGTGTTTATTGAAGACAGGCATAAATATAGATTGGTTGTTTAATTAGGCATTTACCGTTTTCTATCTTTTCAAACTCATAAGTTGGTGCCCGAAAGTTTTTTTATATTTCTTTATTCGCAACAGTTTATGCCTCACCATGCGTTCTTTTCTTTAGCAAAAGTAAAACCACAAAACTTGGTCCTTTTTGGCTTCCAGAAAGTTTGCTTTAATAGTAATAAAAATGCCCCCTAAAATAAAATGTCTAAAAAACTGCCCATTTTACTAAAGCACTGTGAGTACAGAATCCTGTTGATTCTGTACTCACAGTGCTTTATTTCCTGTATACTAGCCTGAAATAAAGGGAATAAAATTTGTCGTTACAATAGGATTAAAATGCCTAAGCTTAGTATATTTGGAAGAATTTTCTTGGTTTGCCGGAAAATGTTAAAACATATGTTTACTTCGGCTGAGCATTATTTCAAATCGACATTACCCTGCTAGCGACAAAATCACTTACATGTCGGCCAAGGTTAAAACATTCTCACTTGGGATTTTGTAAAATTGATAATTTTTTACTTATATATAAATAAAATTTGGTTTAAAAACTTTCCTTGTACACAAGAGGTACATATCAGTAGCTAACAACCCGGTTTGTCTCGGGTATTGTGAAGGTCGGTCGACATACTAAAAACAGGTATCCAAGAAAGAGCTAAGTGTGGGACAAAATTTTGTTCCCCAACTTTTTTTATGCAAAAAAAAACTAATTTTCTGAAGTTCTTTGAACATGTAGAACGTTTTTCCTATCAAAGCTAGGTGAAATTCTATAGTGGCCATGCTGAATTTAACAAAAAAAAAAACAAAAAAAAAAAACGTGTTTTGTCACAGACCATAATTTTTCTAAAGTACTGATACACTTCAAATTAATGTCTTATCGGTTTCACGTAAGCCTCAACTACCTCTTTTAACCAAATTTATTGCCAGGATAACTTCGTGTTTACAAGAATTTAACAGGATTGAGAGGGTATCTGTTTTCATTAAAAAAAATACGTAAAATCTAAGCCTGTTGTGGTAGCTGATAAACAAATGAAACTTAATCATTTTTTCAAAATTTTATTGATAAATGAATAAATTTTTGTTATCAAATCTCAGTTTTAAGGTTTCAGTGTGTTTAATGGGTATAAAGCTGTATCCAAATAAAGGTTAGCTAGCCTAAAATATGTTTACATTTTAACGGATCTCGCCCCAGTCCTAATTCAAAAATTTTTTTAGACATGCGCAATCTGAGTTTCCGAAATATTGCCCGCTGAAACAGCCGTGGGAACAAAAGCGGCCAAAAAAGCGTTTGAAATAACGCATGTTATTCAGTTATTTGGTTAAGCGTCGAGCAGCAAAATGTCATATTTTGCCTATACTTCTCCTAGCAACGGGTAACCATGGCAACCAATCAATGAAATTTTCGACTTAATTTTGTCGTACCGTCACATACTATGATATCCTCATCAAGTATCTTCAGAAAAGACAATCTTCTGCGATATAGTTTTTTTCTAGGGGAACCGCCTTAAAGCCGGTTTTCGGTGTTGATATTTGTTGCACTATTTAGACATAATATGGACAAAATTTTCCCGGTTTTCTCATTTTTGGGTTATTTTCATGGCTGTGATCAGGAAAATTCGAGAAGAAAAGAAAAAATATTTCATCGATCGGACTTGAACCCGTGCGTTCTACGGAACCACTGTTTCCGTTTTGGGCAATTGGGGGCTTACGTTATTGCACAAAGGTTTTTGGACAGGATTTGGGTACTCACTCCTAGGCGAATCCGGATTATCGAAGCGAACAGTTATTTATGTTATGAAAATTAGTGCTAGTCATAGAACACTGATTTGCGCATTCTCCCAAATTGCAGCGCTTTTCTGGTTAAGGTGGTTCCCCCAGAAAAAATTTCTAAATTTCAAGAATTGTCATTTAGCTGTTTTCTGACAGCAAATTCATCTTAGAATACCGTGGCAAGTAGTGCTTATGACAAATTTAGGGTTTTATTGCGCATTCTGCCACTTTTTCCAACCAACCGCAAATATAAGTGCATAGCAACGCCCATAGCAACCATTTTCGCATTTTTAGACAGTTTCTTGCCCCTCCGTCGATGTTTAATTCCTTGCAATAACTAGATGATACTTTAGGGCCTCCTAAGACAACATATGACAGTTCTGAATATTAAATGTGGTGTTCCACAAGCTTTCAGAAAGCTGTCTTAACGACGCACCCTCCGAAGTGAACTCGTCAGAGTTTACTCGTCATCAATTAGACTTAAGACTTAAGGTATTTGGTGATTTTCAGGTCGAAATAGTGCTGGCGTACACCTTTTGTCGATCCACAACTCAAGAATGTCCATAAAATAATCTTTAAACACGTTTTGTGCTGTTTAAGTTCTGAATCCACGCGAAACAAGAATTCTCCAGATCGAAGCACCCCACGCTTTACAATTTCTTCTGTGGATGCAGGCATTAGTACCACCTAGTGTTTAAACGAAACCGAGTTTCAAATCGAAGTTTTGTCTTTCAGTTATTTTGTCGAGATATTGCCTGTTTCGCCCTGTTTTAGCTTTGCTGTCGTGCAAAAAATACCGCATCAGTTCTCTGAAAGACGAGTCAGCCTTGCGAAAATGCGCTTCGCTCAATCCATACACGTGACCCTGGAGGAACAAAAGCGGTCAAAAAGGCGCTTGAAATAACGCATGTTATTCAGTTATTTGGTTAGGCGTCGAGCAGCAAAATGTCATATTTTTCCTATACTTCTCCTAGCAACGGGTAACCATGGCATCCAATCAACGAAATTTTTGACTTAATTTTGTCGTACAGTCACATACTATGATATCCTCATCAAGTATATTCAGAAAAGACAATCCTCTGCGATATAGTTTTTTTCTAGGGGAACCGTCTTAAAGCCGGTTTCCGGTGTTGATATTTGTTGCACTATTTAGGCATAATATGGACAAAATTTTCCCGGTTTTCTCATTTTTGGGTTATTTTCATGGCAGTGGTCAGGAAAAGTCGAGAAGAAAAGAAAAAAATATTTCATCGATCGGACTTGAACCCGTGCGTTCTACGGAACCACTGTTTCCGTTTTGGGCAATTGGGGGTGTACGCTATTGTACAATGGTTTTTGGACAGGATTTGGGTACTCACTCCTAGGCGAATCGGGATTATCGAAGCGAACAATTATTTATGTTATGAAAATTACTGCTAGTCATAGAACACTGATTTGCGCATTCTCCCAAATTGCAGCGCTTTTCTGCTTAGGGTGGTTCCCCTAGAAAAAAATTCTAAATTTCAAGAATTGTCATTTAGCTGTTTTCTGACAGCAAATTCATTTTAGAATACCGTGGCATGTAGTGCTTATGACAAATTTAGGTTTTTATTGCGCATTCTTCCACTTTTTCCAACCAACCGCACATATAAGTGCATAGCAACGCCCATAGCAACCATTTTCGCATTTTTAGACAGCTCTTTTGCCCCTCCGTCGATGTTTAATTCCTTACAATAGCTAGATGATACTTAAGGGACTCCTAAAACAATATATGACAGTTCTGAATATTAAATGTGGTGTTCCACAAGCATTCAGAAAGCTGTCTTAACCACGCACCCTCCGAAGTGATCTCGTCATCAATTAGACTTAAGACTTAAGGTATTTGGTGATTTTCAGGTCGAAATAGTGCTGGCGTACACCTTTTGTCGATCCACAACTCAAGAATGTCCATAAAATAATCTTTAAACACGTTTTGTGCTGTTTAAGTTCTGAATCCACGCGAAACAAGAATTCTCCAGATCGAAGCACCCCACGCTTTACAATTTCTTCTGTGGATGCAGGCATTAGTACCACCTAGTGTTTAAACGAAACCGAGTTTCAAATCGAAGTTTTGTCTTTCAGTTATTTTGTCGAGATATTGCCTGTTTCGCCCTGTTTTAGCTTTGCTGTCGTGCAAAAAATACCGCATCATTTCTCTGGAAGACGAGTCAGCATTGCGAAAATGCGCTTGACTCAATCCATACACGTGACCCCTGAGGAACAAAAGCGGTCAAAAAGGCGCTTGAAATAACGCATGTTATTCAGTTATTTGGTTAGGCGTTGAGCAGCAAAATGTCATATTTTGCCTGTGCTTCTCCTAGCAACGGGTAACCATGGCAACCAATCAATGAAATTTTTGACTTAATTTTGTCGTACCGTCACATACTATGATATCCTCATCAAATATCTTCAGAAAAGACAATCCTCTGCGATATAGTTTTTTCCTAGGGGAACCGCCTTCTTAAAGCCGGTTTCCGGTGTTGATATTTGTTGCACTATTTAGGCATAATATGGACAAAATTTTCCCGGTTTTCTCATTTTTGGGTTATTTTCATGGCTGTGGTCAGGAAAAGTCGAGAAGAAAAAAAAAAAATATTTCATCGATCGGACTTGAACCCGTGCGTTCTACGGAACCACTGTTTCCGTTTTGGGCAATTGGGGGTGTACGCTATTGTACAATGGTTTTTGGACAGGATTTGGGTACTCACTCCTAGGCGAATCGGGATTATCGAAGCGAACAATTATTTATGTTATGAAAATTACTGCTAGTCATAGAACACTGATTTGCGCATTCTCCCAAATTGCAGCGCTTTTCTGCTTAGGGTGGTTCCCCTAGAAAAAAATTCTAAATTTCAAGAATTGTCATTTAGCTGTTTTCTGACAGCAAATTCATTTTAGAATACCGTGGCAAGTAGTGCTTATGACAAATTTAGATTTTTATTGCGCATTCTGCCACTTTTTACAACCAACCGCAAATATAAGTGCTAGCAACGCCCATAGCAACCATTTTCGCATTTTTAGACAGCTTTCTTGCCCCTCCGTCGATGTTTAATTCCTTGCAATAGCTAGATGATACTTTAGGGCCTCCTAAGACAATATATGACAGTTCTGAATATTAAATGTGGTGTTCCACAAGCTTTCAGAAAGCTGTCTTAACGACGCACCCTCCGAAGTGAACTCGTCAGAGTTTACTCGTCATCAATTAGACTTAAGACTTAAGGTATTTGGTGATTTTCAGGTCGAAATAGTGCTGGCGTACACCTTTTGTCGATCCACAAATCAAGAATGTCCATAAAATAATCTTTAAACACGTTTTGTTCTGTTTAAATTTTGATTCCACGCGAAACAAGAATTCTCCAGATCGAAACACCCCACGCTTTACAATTTCTTCTGTGGATGCAGGCATTAGTACCACCTAGTGTTTAAACGAAACCGATTTTCAAATCGAAGTTTTGTCTTTCAGTTATTTTGTCGAGATATTGCCTGTTTCGCCCTGTTTTAGCTTTGCTGTCGTGCAAAAAATAGCGCATGAGTTCTCTGGAAGACGAGTCAGCCTTGCGAAAATGCGCTTAGCTCAATCCATACACGTGACCCCTGAGGAACAAAAGCGGTCAAAAAGGCGCTTGAAATAACGCATGTTATTCAGTTATTTGCTTAGGCGTTGAGCAGCAAAATGTCATATTTTGCCTGTACTTCTCCTAGCAACGGGTAACCATGGCAACCAATCAATGAAATTTTTGACTTAATTTTGTCGTACCGTCACATACTATGATATCCTCAACAAATATCTTCAGAAAAGACAATCCTCTGCGATATAGTTTTTTCCTAGGGGAACCGCCTTCTTAAAGCCGGTTTCCGGTGTTGATATTTGTTGCACTATTTAGGCATATTATGGACAAAATTTTCCCGGTTTTCTCATTTTTGGGTTATTTTCATGGCTGTGGTCAGGAAAAGTCGAGAAGAAAAGAAAAAAATATTTCATTGATCGGACTTGAACCCGTGCGTTCTACGGAACCACTGTTTCCGTTTTGGGCAATTGGGGGTGTACGCTATTGTACAATGGTTTTTGGACAGGAATTGGGTACTCACTCCTAGGCGAATCCGGATTATCGAAGCGAACAATTATTTATGTTATGAAAATTACTGCTAGTCATAGAACACTGATTTGCGCATTCTCCCAAATTGCAGCGCTTTTCTGCTTAGGGTGGTGCCCCTAGAAAAAAATTCTAAATTTCAAGAATTGTCATTTAGCTGTTTTCTGACAGCAAATTCATTTTAGAATACCGTGGCAAGTAGTGCTTATGACAAATTTAGATTTTTATTGCGCATTCTGCCACTTTTTACAACCAACCGCAAATATAAGTGCTAGCAACGCCCATAGCAACCATTTTCGCATTTTTAGACAGCTTTCTTGCCCCTCCGTCGATGTTTAATTCCTTGCAATAGCTAGATGATACTTTAGGGACTCCTAAAACAATATATGACAGTTCTGAATATTAAATGTGGTGTTCCACAAGCATTCAGAAAGCTGTCTTAACGACGCACCCTCCGAAGTGAACTCGTCAGAGTTTACTCGTCATCAATTAGACTTAAGACTTAAGGTATTTGTTGCTTTTCAGGTCAAAATAGTGCTGCCGTACACCTTTTGTCAATCTACAAGTCAAGAATGTCCATAAAATAATCATTAAACAAGTTTTTTGCCGTTTAAGTACGGAATCCTCGCGAAACAAGAATACTTAAGATCGAAGCACCCACGCTTTACAATTTCTTCTGTGGATGCAGGCATTAGTACCACCTAGTGTTTAAATGAAACCGATTTTTAAATCGAAGTTTTGTCTTTCAGTTATTTTGTCAAGATATTGCCTGTTTCGCCATGTTTTAGCTTTTCTGTGGTGCAAAAAATACCGCATCAGTTCTCTGGAAGACGAGTCAGCCTTGCGAAAATGCGCTTCGTTCAATCCATACACGAGACCCTTGAGGAACAAAGGCGGTCAAAAAGGCGCTTGAAATAACGCATGTTATTCAGTTATTTGGTTAGGCGTCGAGCAGCAAAATGTCATATTTTGCCTATACTTCTCCTAGCAACGGGTAACCATGGCAGCCAATCAATGAAATTTTTGACTTAATTTTGTCGTACCGTCACATACTATGATATCCTCATCAAGTATCTTCAGAAAAGACAATCCTCTGCGATATAGTTTTTTTCTAGGGGAACCGCCTTAAAGCCGCTTTCCGGTGTCGATATTTGTTGCACTATTTAGGGATAATATGGACAAAATTTTCCCGGTTTTCTCATTTTTGGGTTATTTTCATGGCTGTGGTCAGGAAAAGTCGAGAAGAAAAGAAAAAAATATTTCATTGATCGGACTTGAACCCGTGCGTTCTACGGAACCACTGTTTCCGTTTTGGGCAATTGGGGGTGTACGCTATTGTACAATGGTTTTTGGACAGGAATTGGGTACTCACTCCTAGGCGAATCCGGATTATCGAAGCGAACAATTATTTATGTTATGAAAATTACTGCTAGTCATAGAACACTGATTTGCGCATTCTCCCAAATTGCAGCGCTTTTCTGCTTAGGGTGGTGCCCCTAGAAAAAAATTCTAAATTTCAAGAATTGTCATTTAGCTGTTTTCTGACAGCAAATTCATTTTAGAATACCGTGGCAAGTAGTGCTTATGACAAATTTAGATTTTTATTGCGCATTCTGCCACTTTTTACAACCAACCGCAAATATAAGTGCTAGCAACGCCCATAGCAACCATTTTCGCATTTTTAGACAGCTTTCTTGCCCCTCCGTCGATGTTTAATTCCTTGCAATAGCTAGATGATACTTTAGGGACTCCTAAAACAATATATGACAGTTCTGAATATTAAATGTGGTGTTCCACAAGCATTCAGAAAGCTGTCTTAACGACGCACCCTCCGAAGTGAACTCGTCAGAGTTTACTCGTCATCAATTAGACTTAAGACTTAAGGTATTTGTTGCTTTTCAGGTCGAAATAGTGCTGCCCGTACACCTTTTGTCGATCTACAAGTCAAGAATGTCCATAAAATAATCGTTAAACAAGTTTTTTGCCGTTTAAGTACGGAATCCTCGCGAAACAAGAATACTTAAGATCGAAGCACCCACGCTTTACAATTTCTTCTGTGGATGCAGGCATTAGTACCACCTAGTGTTTAAATGAAACCGATTTTTAAATCGAAGTTTTGTCTTTCAGTTATTTTGTCAAGATATTGCCTGTTTCGCCATGTTTTAGCTTTTCTGTGGTGCAAAAAATACCGCATCAGTTCTCTGGAAGACGAGTCAGCCTTGCGAAAATGCGCTTCGCTCAATCCATACACGTGACCCTTGAGGAACAAAGGCGGTCAAAAAGGCGCTTGAAATAACGCATGTTATTCAGTTATTTGGTTAGGCGTCGAGCAGCAAAATGTCATATTTTGCCTATACTTCTCCTAGCAACGGGTAACCATGGCAGCCAATCAATGAAATTTTTGACTTAATTTTGTCGTACCGTCACATACTATGATATCCTCATCAAGTATCTTCAGAAAAGACAATCCTCTGCGATATAGTTTTTTTCTAGGGGAACCGCCTTAAAGCCGCTTTCCGGTGTTGATATTTGTTGCACTATTTAGGGATAATATGGACAAAATTTTCCCGGTTTTCTCATTTTTGGGTTATTTTCATGGCTGTGGTCAGGAAAAGTCGAGAAGAAAAGAAAAAAATATTTCATCGATCGGACTTGAACCCGTGCGTTCTACGGAACCACTGTTTCCTTTTTGGGCAATTGGAGGCTTACGCTATTGTACAAAGGTTTTTGGACAGGATTTGGGTACTCACTCCTAGGCGAATCCGGATTATCGAAGCGAACAGTTATTTATGTTATGAAAATTAGTGCTAGTCATAGAACACTGATTTGCGCATCCTCCCAAATTGCAGCGCTTTTCTGCTTAAGGTGGTTCCCCTAGAAAAAAATTCTAAATTTCAAGAATTGTCATTTAGCTGTTTTCTGACAGCAAATTCATCTTAGAATACCGTGGCAAGTAGTGCTTATGACAAACTTAGGTTTTTATTGCGCATTCTGCCACTTTTTTCAACCAACCGCAAATATAAGTGCATAGCATCGCCCATAGCAACCATTTTCGCATTTTTAGGCAGCTTTCTTGCCCCTCCGTCGATGTTTAATTCCTTGCAATAGCTAGATGATACTTTAGGGCCTCCTAAAACAATATATGACAGTTCTGAATATTAAATGTGGTGTTCCACAAGCATTCAGAAAGCTGTCTTAACCACGCACCCTCCGAAGTGAACTCGTCAGAGTTTACTCGTCATCAATTAGACTTAAGACTTAAGGTATTTGGTGCTTTTCAGGTCGAAATAGTGCTGGCGCACACCTTTTGTCAATCTACAAGTCAAGAATGTCCATAAAATAATCGTTAAACAAGTTTTTTGCCGTTTAAGTACGGAATCCTCGCGAAACAAGAATACTTAAGATCGAAGCACCCACGCTTTACAATTTCTTCTGTGGATGCAGGCATTAGTACCACCTAGTGTTTAAATGAAACCGATTTTTAAATCGAAGTTTTGTCTTTCAGTTATTTTGTCGAGATATTGCCTGTTTCGCCCTGTTTTAGCTTTTCTGTGGTGCAAAAAATACCGCATCAGTTCTCTGGAAGACGAGTCAGCCTTGCGAAAATGCGCTTCGCCCAATCCATACACGTGACCCTTGAGGAACAAAGGCGGTCAAAAAGGCGCTTGAAATAACGCATGTTATTCAGTTATTTGGTTAGGCGTCGAGCAGCAAAATGTCATATTTTGCCTATACTTCTCCTAGCAACGGGTAACCATGGCAGCCAATCAATGAAATTTTTGACTTAATTTTGTCGTACCGTCACATACTATGATATCCTCATCAAGTATCTTCAGAAAAGACAATCCTCTGCGATATAGTTTTTTTCTAGGGGAACCGCCTTAAAGCCGCTTTCCGGTGTTGATATTTGTTGCACTATTTAGGGATAATATGGACAAAATTTTCCCGGTTTTCTCATTTTTGGGTTATTTTCATGGCTGTGGTCAGGAAAAGTCGAGAAGAAAAGAAAAAAATATTTCATCGATCGGACTTGAACCCGTGCGTTCTGCGGAACCACTGTTTCTGTTTTGGGCAATTGGGGGTGTACGCTATTGTACAATGGTTTTTGGACAAGATTTGGGTACTCACTCCTAGGCGAATCCGGATTATCGAAGCGAACAATTATTTATGTTATGAAAATTACTGCTAGTCATAGAACACTGATTTGCGTATTCTCCCAAATTGCAGCGCTTTTCTGCTTAGGGTGATTCCCCTAGAAAAAATTTCTAAATTTCAAGAATTGTCATTTAGCTGTTTTCTGACAGCAAATTCATTTTAGAATACCGTGCCAAGTAGTGCTTATGACAAATTTAGGTTTTTATTGCGCATTCTTCCACTGTTTCCAACCAACCGCACATATAAGTGCATAGCAACGCCCATAGCAACCATTTTCGCATTTTTAGACAGCTCTCTTGCCCCTCCGTCGATGTTTAATTCCTTACAATAGCTAGATGATACTTAAGGGCCTCCTAAAACAATATATGACAGTTCTGAATATTAAATGTGGTGTTCCACAAGCATTCAGAAAGCTGTCTTAACCACGCACCCTCCGAAGTGAACTCGTCAGAGTTTCCTCGTCATCAATTAGACTTAAGACTTAAGGTATTTGTTGCTTTTCAGGTCGAAATAGTGCTGCCGTACACCTTTTGTCGATCTACAAGTCAAGAATGTCCATAAAATAATCGTTAAACAAGTTTTTTGCCGTTTAAGTTCGGAATCCTCGCGAAACAAGAATACTCAAGATCGAAGCACCCACGCTTTACAATTTCTTCTGTGGATGCAGGCATTAGTACCACCTAGTGTTTAAATGAAACCGATTTTTAAATCGAAGTTTTGTCTTTCAGTTATTTTGTCGAGATATTGCCTGTTTCGCCCTGTTTTAGCTTTTCTGTGGTGCAAAAAATACCGCATCAGTTCTCTGGAAGACGAGTAAACCTTGCGAAAATGCGCTTCGCTCAATCCATACACGTGACCCTTGAGGAACAAAGCGGTCAAAAAGGCGCTTGAAATAACGCATGTTATTCAGTTATTTGGTTAGGCGTCGAGCAGCAAAATGTCATATTTTGCCTATACTTCTCCTAGCAACGGGTAACCATGGCAACCAATCAATGAAATTTTTGACTTAATTTTGTCGTACCGTCACATACTATGATATCCTCATCAAGTATCTTCAGAAAAGACAATCCTCTGCGATATAGTTTTTTTCTAGGGGAACCGCCTTAAAGCCGGTTTCCGGTGTTGATATTTGTTGCACTATTTAGGCATAATATGGACAAAATTTTCCCGGTTTTCTCATTTTTGGGTTATTTTCATGGCTGTGGTCAGGAAAAGTCGAGAAGAAAAGAAAAAAATATTTCATCGATCGGACTTGAACCCGTGCGTTCTACGGAACCACTGTTTCCGTTTTGGGCAATTGGGGGCTTACGCTATTGTACAAAGGTTTTTGGACAGGATTTGGGTACTCACTCCTAGGCGAATCCGGATTATCGAAGCGAACAGTTATTTATGTTATGAAATTAGTGCTAGTCATAGAACACTGATTTGCGCATTCTCCCAAATTGCAGCGCTTTTCTGCTTAAGGTGGTTCCCTAGAAAAAATTTCTAAATTTCAAGAATTGTCATTTAGCTGTTTTCTGACAGCAAATTCATCTTAGAATACCGTGGCAAGTAGTGCTTATGACAAATTTAGTTTTTATTGCGCATTCTGCCACTTTTTCCAACCAACCGCAAATATAAGTGCTAGCAACGCCCATAGCAACCATTTTCGCATTTTTAGACAGCTTTCTTGCCCCTCCGTCGATGTTTAATTCCTTGCAATAGCTAGATGATACTTTAGGGCCTCCTAAGACAATATATGACAGTTCTGAATATTAAATGTGGTGTTCCACAAGCATTCAGAAAGCTGTCTTAACGACGCACCCTCCGAAGTGAACTCGTCAGAGTTTACTCGTCATCAATTAGACTTAAGACTTAAGGTATTTGTTGCTTTTCAGGTCAAAATAGTGCTGCGTACACCTTTTGTCGATCTACAAGTCAAGAATGTCCATAAAATAATCATTAAACAAGTTTTTTGCCGTTTAAGTACGGAATCCTCGCGAAACAAGAATACTTAAGATCGAAGCACCCACGCTTTACAATTTCTTCTGTGGATGCAGGCATTAGTACCACCTAGTGTATAAACGAAACCGATTTTCAAATCGAAGTTTTGTCTTTCAGTTATTTTGTGGAGATATTGCCTGTTTCGCCCTGTTTTAGCTTTGCTGTCGTGCAAAAAATAGCGCATCAGTTCTCTGGAAGACGAGTCAGCCTTGCGAAAATGCGCTTAGCTCAATCCATACACGTGACCCCTGAGGAACAAAAGCGGTCAAAAAGGCGCTTGAAATAACGCATGTTATTCAGTTATTTGGTTAGGCGTCGAGCAGCAAAATGTCATATTTTGCCTGTACTTCTCCTAGCAAGGGGTAACCATGGCAACCAATCAATGAAATTTTTGACTTAATTTTGTCGTACCGTCACATGCTATGATATCCTCATCAAATATCTTCAGAAAAGACAATCTTCTGCGATATAGTTTTTTTCTAGGGGAACCGCCTTAAAGCCGGTTTCCGGTGTTGATATTTGTTGCACTATTTAGGCATAATATGGACAAAATTTTCCCGGTTTTCTCATTTTTGGGTTATTTTCATGGCTGTGGTCAGGAAAAGTCGAGAAGAAAAGAAAAAAATATTTCATCGATCGGACTTGAACCCGTGCGTTCTACGGAACCACTGTTTCCGTTTTGGGCAATTGGGGCTTACGCTATTGTACAAGGTTTTTGGACAGGATTTGGGTACTCACTCCTAGGCGAATCCGGATTATCGAAGCGAACAGTTATTTATGTTATGAAAATTAGTGCTAGTCATAGAACACTGATTTGCGCATTCTCCAAATTGCAGCGCTTTTCTGCTTAGGGTATTCCCCTAAAAAATTTCTAAATTTCAAGAATTGTCATTTAGCTGTTTTCTGACAGCAAATTCATTTTGAATACCGTGCAAGTAGTGCTTATGACAAATTTAGGTTTTTATTGCGCATTCTTACGTTTCCAACCAACCGCAAAATATAAGTGCATAGCAACGCCCATAGCAACCATTTTCGCATTTTAGACAGCTCTCTTGCCCCTCCGTCGATGTTTAATTCCTTACAATAGCTAGATGATACTTAAGGGCCTCCTAAACAATATATGACAGTTCTGAATATTAAATGTGGTGTTCCACAAGCATTCAGAAAGCTGTCTTAACCACGCACCCTCCGAAGTGAACTCAGAGTTTCCTCGTCATCAATTAGACTTAAGACTTAAGGTATTTGTTGCTTTTCAGGTCGAAATAGTGCTGCCGTACACACTTTTGTCGATCTACAAGTCAAGAATGTCCATAAAATAATCGTTAAACAAGTTTTTTGCCGTTTAAGATGGACAAAATTTTCCCGGTTTACTCACTTTTGGGTTATTTTCATGGCTGCGGTCAGGAAAAGTCGAGAAGAAAAGAAAAAATTATTTCATCGATCGGACTTGAACCCGTGCGTTCTACGGAACCACTGTTCCGTTTTGGGCAATTGGAGGCTTACGCTATTGTACAAAGGTTTTTGGACAGGATTTGGGTACTCACTCCTAGCGAATCCGGATTATCGAAGCGAACCAGTTATTTATGTTATGAAATTTAGTGCTAGTCATAGAAACACTGATTTGCGCATTCTCCCAAATTGCAGCGCTTTTCTGCTTAAGGTGGTTCCCCTAGAAAAAATTTCTAAATTTCAAGAATTGTCATTTAGCTGTTTTCTGACAGCAAATTCATCTTAGAATACCGTGGTAAGTAGTGCTTATGACAAATTAGGTTTTTATTGCGCATTCTGCCACTTTTTCCAACCAACCGCAAATATAAGTGGCATAGCACGAACAATCGCAACCATTTTCGCATTTTTAGACAGCTTTCTGCCCCTCCGTCGATGTTTAATTCCTTGCAATAGGCTAGATGATACTTTAGGGCCTCCTAAGACGATATATTACAGTTCTGAATATTCAATGTGGTGTTTCCACAAGCATTCAGAAAGCTGTCTTAACGACGCACCCTCCGAAGTGAACTCGTCAGAGTTTACTCGTCATCAATTAGACTTTAGACTTAAGGTATTTGGTGTTTTTCAGGTCGAAATAAGTGCTGGCCGTACACCTTTTGTCGATCCACAAGTCAAGAATGTCCATAATCTTTAAACAAGTTTTTTGCCGTTTCAGTTCGTAATCCACGCGAAACAAGAATTCTCAAGATCGAAGCACCCACGCTTTACAGTTTCTTCTGTGGATGCAGGCATTAGTATCATCTAGTGTTTAAACGAAACCGATTTTCAATTCGAAGTTTTGTCTTTCAGTTATTTTGTCGAGATATTGCCTGTTTCGCGCTGTTTTAGCTTTTCTGTCGTCCAAAAAATACAGCATCAGTTCTCTGGAAGACGAGTCAGCCTTGCGAAAATGCGCTTCGCTCAATCCATACCACGTGACCCTTGAGGAACAAAAGCGGCTAAAAAGGCGCTTGAAATAGCGCATGTTATTCAGTTATTTGGTTAGGCGTCGAGCAGCAAAATGTCATATTTTGCCTGTACTTCTCCTAGCAACGGGTAACCATGGCAACCAATCAAAAAAATTTTTGGCTTGATTTTGTCGTACCGTCACATACTATGATATCCTCATCAAGTATCTTCAGAAAAGACAATCCTCTGCGATATAGTTTTTTCTAGGGGAACCGCCTTAAAGCCGGTTTCCGGTGTTGATATTTGTTTCACTATTTAGGCATAATATGGACAAAAATTTTCCAGATTTTCTCATTTTTGGGTTATTTTCATGGCTGTGGTCAGGAAAAGTCGAGAAGAAAAGAAAAAAATATTTCATCGATCGGACTTGAACCCGTGCCGTTCTACGGAACCACTGTTTTCCGTTTTGGCAATTGGGGGCTTACGCTATTGTACAAAGGTTTTTGGACAGGATTGGGTACTCACTCCTAGGCGAATCCGGATTATCGAAGCGAACAGTTATTTATGTTATGAAATTTAGTGCTAGTCATAGAACATGATTTGCGTATTCTCCCAAATTGCAGCGCTTTTCTGCTTAAGGTGGTTCCCCTAGAAAAAATTTCTAAATTTCAAGAATTGTCATTTAGCTGTTTTCTGACAGCAAATTCATCTTAGAATACCGTGGTAAGTAGTGCTTATGACAAATTTAGGTTTTTATTGCGCATTCTGCCACTTTCTCCAACCAACCGCAAATATAAGTGCGTAGCAACGAACATCGCAACCATTTTCGCATTTTTAGACAGCTTTCTTGCCCCTCCGTCGATGTTTAATTCCTTGCAATAGCTAGATGATACATTAGGGCCTCCTAAGACGATATATTACAGTTCTGAATATTCAATGTGGTGTTCCACAACATTCCAGAAAGCTGTCTTAACGACGCACCCTCCGAAGTGAACTCGTCAGAGTTTACTCGTTATCAATTAGACTTAAGACTTAAGGTATTTGGTGCCTTTTCAGGTCGAAATAATGCTGGCGTACACCTTTTGTCGATCCACAAGTCAAGAATGTCCATAAAATAATCTTTAAACAAGTTTTTTGCCGTTTAAGTTCGGAATCCACGCGAAACAAGAATTCTCAAGATCGAAGCACCCACGCTTTACAATTTCTTCTGTGGATGCAGGCATTAGTACCACCTAGTGTTTAAACGAAACCGATTTTTAAATCGAAGTTTTGTCTTTCAGTTATTTTGTCGAGATATTGCCTGTTTCGCCCTGTTTAGCTTTTCTGTCGTCCAAAAAATACCGCATCAGTTCTCTGGAAGACGAGTCAGCCTTGCGAAAATGCGCTTTCGCTCAATCGATACACGTGACACTTGAGGAACAAAGCGGCCAAAAGTCGCTTGAAATAACGCATGTTATTGCAGTTATTTGGTTAGGCGTCGAGCAGCAAAATGTCATATTTTGCCTATACTTCTCCTAGCAACGGGTAACCATGGCAACCAATCAATGAAATTTTTGACTTAATTTTGTCGTACCGTCACATACTATGATATCCTCATCAAGTATCTTCAGAAAAGAACAATCCTCTGCGATATAGTTTTTTCTAGGGGAACCGCCTTAAAGCCGGTTTCCGGTGTTGATATTTGTTGCACTATTTAGGCATAATATGGACAAAATTTTCCCAGGTTTCTCATTTTTGGGTTATTTTCATGGCTGTGGTCAGGAAAAGTCGAGAAGAAAAGAAAAAATATTTCATCGATCGGACTTGAACCCGTGCGTTCTACGGAACCACTGTTTCCGTTTTGGGCAATTGGGGCTTACGCTATTGTACAAAGGTTTTTGGACAGGATTTGGGTACTCACTCCTAGGCGAATCCGGATTATCGAAGCGAACAGTTATTTATGTTATGAAAATTAGTGCTAGTCATAGAACACTGATTTGCGCATTCTGCCAAATTGCAGCGCTTTTCTGCTTAAAGGTGGTTCCCCTAGAAAAAATTCTAAATTTCAAGAATTGTCATTTAGCTGTTTTCTGACAGCAAATTCATCTTAGAATACCGTGGCAAGTAGTGCTTATGACAAATTTAGGTTTTTATTGCGCATTCTGCCACTTTTTCCAACCAACCGCAAATATAAGTGCATAGCAACGAACCATCGCAACCATTTTCGCATTTTTAGACAGCTTTCTTGCCCCTCCGTCGATGTTTAATTCCTTGCAATAGCTAGATGATACATTAGGGCCTCCTAAGACGATATATGACAGTTCTGAATATTAAATGTGGGTGTTCCACAAGCATTCAGAAAGCTGTCTTAACGACGCACCCTCCGAAGTGAACTCGTCAGAGTTTACTCGTGATCAATTAGACTTAAGGTCTTAAGGCATTTGGTGCTTTTCAGGTCGAAATAGTGCTGGCGTACACCTTTTGTCGATCCACAAGTCAAGAATGTCCATAAAATAATCTTTAAACAAGTTTTTTGCCGTTTAAGTTCGGAATCCACGCGAAACAAGAATTCTCAAGATCGAAGCACCCACGCTTTACAATTTCTTCTGTGGATGCAGGCATTAGTACCACCTAGTGTTTAAACAAAACTGATTTTCGAATCGAAGTTTTGTCTTTCAGTTATTTTGTCGAGATATTGCCTGTTTCGCCCTGTTTTAGCTTTTCTGTCGTCCAAAAAATACCGCATCAGTTCTCTGGAAGACGAGTCAGTCTTGCGAAAATGCGCTTCGCTCAATCCATACACGTGACCCTTGAGGAACAAAAGCGGCCAAAAAGTCGCTTGAAATAACGCATGTTATTCAGTTATTTGGTTAGGCGTCGAGCAGCAAAATGTCATATTTTGCCTATACTTCTCCTAGCAACGGGTAACCATGGCAACCAATCAATGAAATTTTTGACTTAATTTTGTCGTACCGTCACATACTATGATATCCTCATCAAGTATCTTCAGAAAAAGACAATCCTCTGGATATGGTTTTTTCTAGGGGAACCGCCTTAAAACCGGTTTCCGGTGTTGATATTTGTTTGCACTATTTAGGCATAATATGGACAAAATTTTCCCGGTTTTCTCATTTTTGGGTTATTTTCATGGCTGTGGTCAGGAAAAGTCGAGAAGAAAAGAAAAAAATATTTCATCGATCGGACTTGAACCCGTGCGTTCTACGGAACCACTGTTTCCGTTTTGGGCAATTGGGGCTTACGCTATTGTACAAAGGTTTTTGGACAGGATTTGGTACTCACTCCTAGGCGAATCCGGATTATCGAAGCGAACAGTTATTTATGTTATGAAATTTAGTGCTAGTCATAGAACACTGATTTGCGCATTCTCCCAAATTGCAGCTTTTTCTGCTTAAGGTGGTTCCCCTAGAAAAAATTTCTAAATTTCAAGAATTGTCATTTAGCTGTTTTCTGACAGCAAATTCATCTTAGAATACCGTGGTAAGTAGTGCTTATGACAAATTTAGGTTTTTATTGCGCATTCTGCCACTTTTTCCAACCAACCGCAAATATAAGTGCGTAGCAACGAACATCGCAACCATTTTCGCATTTTTAGACAGCTTTCTTGCCCCTCCGTCGATGTTTAATTCCTTGCAATAGCTAGATGATACATTAGGGCCTCCTAAGACGATATATTACAGTTCTGAATATTCAATGTGGTGTTCCACAAGCATTCAGAAAGCTGTCTTAACGACGCACCCTCCGAAGTGAACTCGTCAGAGTTTACTCGTGATCAATTAGACTTAAGACTTAGGTATTTGGTGCTTTTCAGGTCGAAATAGTGCTGGCGTACACCTTTTGTCGATCCACAAGTCAAGAATGTCCATAAAATAATCTTTAAACAAGTTTTTTGCCGTTTAAGTTCGGAATCCACGCGAAACAAGAATTCTCAAGATCGAAGCACCCACGCTTTACAATTTCTTCTGTGGATGCAGGCATTAGTACCACCTAGTGTTTAAACGAAACCGATTTTCGAATCGAAGTTTTGTCTTTCAGTTATTTTGTCGAGATATTGCCTGTTTCGCCCTGTTTTAGCTTTTCTGTCGTCCAAAAAATACCGCATCAGTTCTCTGGAAGACGAGTCAGCCTTGCGAAAATGCGCTTCGCTCAATCCATACACGTGACCCTTGAGGAACAAAAGCGGCCAAAAAGTCGCTTGAAATAACGCATGTTATTCAGTTATTTGGTTAGGCGTCGAGCAGCAAAATGTCATATTTTGCCTATACTCTCCTAGCAACGGGTAACCATGGCAACCAATCAATGAAATTTTTGACTTAATTTTGTCGCACCGTCACATACTATGATATCCTCATCAAGTATCTTCAGAAAAGACAATCCTCTGCGATATAGTTTTTTCTAGGGAACCGCCTTAAAGCCGGTTTCCGGTGTTGATATTTGTTGCACTATTTAGGCATAATATGGACAAAATTTTCCCGGTTTCTCATTTTTGGGTTATTTTCATGGCTGTGGTCAGGAAAAGTCGAGAAGAAAAGAAAAAATATTTCATCGATCGGACTTGAACCCGTGCGTTCTACGGAACCACTGTTTCCGTTTTGGGCAATTGGGGGCTTACGCTATTGTACAAAGGTTTTTGGACAGGATTTGGTTACTCACTCCTAGGCGAATCCGGATTATCGAAGCGAACAGTTATTTATGTTATGAAATTTAGTGCTAGTCATAGAACACTGATTTGCGCATTCTCCCAAATTGCAGCGCTTTTCTGCTTAAGGTGGTTCCCCTAGAAAAAATTTCTAAATTTCAAGAATTGTCATTTAGCTGTTTTCTGACAGCAAATTCATCTTAGAATACCGTGGCAAGTAGTGCTTATGACAAATTTAGGTTTTTATTGTGCATTCTGCCACTTTTTCCAACCAACCGCAAATATAAGTGCGTAGCAACGAACATCGCAACCATTTTCGCATTTTTAGACAGCTTTCTTGCCCCTCCGTCGATGTTTAATTCCTTGCAATAGCTAGATGATACATTAGGGCCTCCTAAGACGATATATTACAGTTCTGAATATTCAATGTGGTGTTTCACAAGCATCAGAAAGCTGTCTTAACGACGCACCCTCCGAAGTGAACTCGTCAGAGTTTACTCGTCATCAATTAGACTTTAAGACTTAAGGTATTTGGTGTTTTCAGGTCGAAATAATGCTGGCGTACACCTTTTGTCGATCCACAAGTCAAGAATGTCCATAAATCTTTAAACAAGTTTTTTGCCGTTTCAGTTCGGAATCCACGCGAAACAAGAATTCTCAAGGTCGAAGCACCCACGCTTTACAATTTCTTCTGTAGATGCAGGCATTAGTCCCACCTAGTGTTTAAACGAAACCGATTTTTAAATCGAAGTTTTGTCTTTCAGTTATTTTGTCGAGATATTGCCTGTTTCGCCCTGTTTTAGCTTTTCTGTCGTCCAAAAAATACCGCATCAGTTCTCTGGAAGACGAGTCAGCCTTGCGAAAATGCGCTTCGCTCAATCCATACAAGTGACCCTTGAGGAACAAAAGCGGCCAAAAAAGCGCTTGAAATAACGCATGTTATTCAGTTATTTGGTTAGGCGTCGAGCAGCAAAATGTCATATTTTGCCTATACTTCTCCTGGCAACGGGAAACGATGGCAACCAATCAATGAATTTTTGACTTAATTTTGTCGTACCGTCACATACTATGATATCCTCATCAAGTATCTTCAGAAAAAACAATCTTCTGAGATATGGGTTTTTGCTAGAGGAACCGCCTTAAAACCGGTTTCCGGTGTTGATATTTCTTGCACTATTTAGGCATAATATGGACAAAATTTTCCCGGTTTTCTCATTTTTGGGTTATTTTCATGGCTGTGGTCAGGAAAAGTCGAGAAGAAAAGAAAAAAATATTTCATCGATCGGACTTGAACCCGTGCGTTCTACGGAACCACTGTTTCCGTTTTGGGCAATTGGGGGCTTACGCTATTGTACAAAGGTTTTTGGACAGGATTTGGTTACTCACTCCTAGGCGAATCCGGATTATCGAAGCGAACAGTTATTTATGTTATGAAATTTAGTGCTAGTCATAGAACACTGATTTGCGCATTCTCCCAAATTGCAGCGCTTTTCTGCTTAAGGTGGTTCCCCTAGAAAAAAATCTAAACTTTAAGAATTGTCATTTAGCTGTTTTCTGACAGCAAATTCATCTTAGAATACCGTGGCAGGTAGTGCTTATAACAAATTTAGGTTTTTATTGCGCATTCTGCCACTTTTTCCAACCAAACGCATATATAAGTGGATAGCAACGAACATCGCAACCATTTTCGCATTTTTAGACAGCTTTCTTGCCCCTCCGTCGACGTTTAATTCCTTGCAATAGCTAGATGATACATCAGGGCCTCCTAAGACGATATATTACAGTTCTGAATATTCAATGTGGTGTTCCACAAGCATTCAGAAAGCTGTCTTAACGACGCACCCTCCAAACTGAACTCGTCAGAGTTTACTCGTCATCAATTAGACTTAAGACTTAAGGTATTTGGTGCTTTTCAGGTGGAAATAGTGCTGGCGTACACCTTTTGTTGATCCACAAGTCAAGAATGTCCATAATCTTTAAACAAGTTTTTGGCCGTGTAAGTTCGTAATCCACGCGAAACAAGAATTCTCAAGATCGAAGCACCCACGCTTTACAATTTCTTCTGTGGATGCAGGCATTTGTCCCACCTAGTGTTTAAACGAAACCTATTTTTAAATCGAAGTTTTTGTTTTCAGTTATTTTGTCGATATATTGCTTGTTTCACCCTGTTTTAGCTTTTCTGTCGTCCAAAAAATACCGCATCAGTCCTCTGGAAGACGACTCAGCCTTGCGAAAATGCGCTTCGCTCAATCCATACACGTGACCCTTGAGGAACAAAAGCGGCCAAAAAGGCGCTTGAAATAACGCATGTTGTTCAGTTATTTGGTTAGGCGTGGAGCATCAAAATGTCATATTTTGCCTATACTTCTCCTAGCAACGGGTAACCATGGCAACCAATCAATGAAATTTTTGACTTAATTATGTCGCACCGTCATATACTATGATATCCTCATCAAGTATCTTCAGAAAAGACAATCCTCTGTGGTATGGTTTTTTTCTAGGGGAACCGCCTTAAATCCGGTTTCCGGTGTTGATATTTGTTTCACTTTTTAGGCTTAATATGGAAAAAATTTTCCCGGTTTTCTCATTTTTGCGTTATTTTCATGGCTGTGGTCAGGAAAAGTCGAGAAGAAAAGAAAAAAATATTTCATCGATCGGACTTGAACCCGTGCGTTCTACGGAACCACTGTTTTCGTTTTGGGCAATTGGGGGCTTACGCTATTATACAAAGGTTTTTGGACAGGATTTGGGTACTCAATCCTAGGCGAATCCGGATTATCGAAGCGAACAGTTATTTATGTTATGAAATTAGTGCTAGTCATAGAACACTGATTTGCGCATTCTCCCAAATTGCAGCGCTTTTCTGCTTAAGGTGGTTCCCCTAGAAAAATTTCTAAATTTTAAGAATTGTCATTTAGCTGTTTTCTGACAGCAAATTCATCTTAGAATACCGTGGCAAGTAGTGCTTATAACAAATTTAGGTTTTTATTGCGCATTCTGCCACTTTTTCCAACCAACCGCAAATATAAGTGGATAGCAACGAACATCGCAACCATTTTCCCATTTTTAGACAGCTTTCTTGCCCCTCCGTCGATGTTTAATTCTTTGCAATAGCTAGATGATGCATTAGGGCCTCCTAAGACGATATATTACAGTTCTGAATATTTAATGTGGTCTTTCACAAGCATTCAGTAAGCTGTCTTAACGACGCACCCTCCGAAGTGAACTCGTCAGAGTTTACTCGTTATCAATTAACCTTAAGACTTAAGGTATTTGGTGCCTTTCAGGTCGAAATAATGCTGGCGTGCACCTTTTGTCCATCCACAAGTCACGAATGTCCATAAAATAGACTTTAAACAAGTTTTTTGCCGTTTAAGTTCGGAATCCACGCAAAACAAGAATTCTCAAGATCGAAGCACCCACGCTTTACAATTTCTTCTGTGGATGCAGGCATTAGTACCATCTAGTGTTTAAACAAAACCGATTTTCAAATCGAAGTTTTGTCTTTCAGTTATTTTGTCGAGATATTGCCTGTTTCGCCCTGTTTTGGCCTTTCTGTCGTCCAAAAAATACCGCATCAATTCTCTGGAAGACGAGTAAGCCTTGCGAAAATGCGTTTCGCTCAATCCATACACGTGACACTTGAGGAACAAAAGCAGCCAAAAAAGCGCTTGAAATAACGCATGTTATTCAGTTATTTGGTTAGGCGTCGAGCAGCAAAATGTCATATTTTGCCTATACTTCTCCTAGCAACGGGAAACCATGGCAACCAATCAATGAAATTTTTGACTTAACTTTGTCGCACCCTCACATACTATGATATCCTCAGCAAGTATCTTCAGAAAAGACAATCCTCTGCGATATAGCTTTTTTCTAGGGGGACCGCCTTAAAGCCGGTTTCCGGTGTTGATATTTGTTTCACTATTTAGGCATAATATGGACAAAACTTTTCCCGGTTTTCTCATTTTTGGGTTATTTTCATGGCTGTGGTCAGGAAAAGTCGAGAAGAAAAGAAAAAAATATTTCATCGATCGGACTTGAACCCGTACGTTCTACGGAACCACTGTTTTCGTTTTGGGCAATTGGGGGCTTACGCTATTATACAATGGTTTTTGGACAGGAGTTGGGTACTCACTCCTAGGCGAATCCGGATTATCGAAGCGAACAGTTATTTATGTTATGAAATTTAGTGCTAGTCATAGAACACTGATTTGCGTATTCTCCCATATTGCAGCTCTTTTCTGGTTAAGGTGGTTCCCCTAGAAAAAATTTCTAAATTTCAAGAATTGTCATTTAGCTGTTTTTTGACAGCAATTTAACTTAGAATACCGTGGTAAGTAGTGCTTGTGACAAATTTAGGTTTTTATTGTGCATTCTGCCACTTTTTCCAACCAACCGCAAATATAAGTGCGTAGCAACGAACATCGCAACCATTTTCGCATTTTTAGACAGCTTTCTTGCCCCTCCGTCGATGTTTAATTCCTTGCAATAGCTAGATGATACATTAGGGCCTCCTAAGACGATATGTTACAGTTCTGAATATTCAATGTGGTGTTTCACAAGCATTCAGAAAGCTGTCTTAACGACGCACCCTCCGAAGTGAACTCGTCAGAGTTTACTCGTCATCAATTAGACTTAAGACTTAAGGTATTTGGTGTTTTTCAGGTCGAAATAATGCTGGCGTACACCTTTTGTCGATCCACAAGTCAAGAATGTCCATAATCTTTAAACAAGTTTTTTGCCGTTTCAGTTCGGAATCCACGCGAAACAAGAATTCTCAAGGTCGAAGCACCCACGCTTTACAATTTCTTCTGTGGATGCAGGCATTAGTACCATCTAGTGTTTAAACGAAACCGATTTTCAAATCGAAGTTTTGTCTTTCAGTTATTTTGTCGAGATATTGCCTGTTTCGCCCTGTTTTAGCTTTTCTGTCGCCCAAAAAATACCGCATCAGTTCTCTGGAAGACGAGTCAGCCTTGCGAAAATGCGTTTCGCTCAATCCATACACGTGACACTTGAGGAACAAAAGTGGCCAAAAAGGCGCTTGGAATAACGCATGTTATTCAGTTATTTGGTTAGGCGTGGAGCAACAAAATGTCATATTTTGCCTATACTTCTCCTAGCAACGGGTAACCATGGCAACCAATCAATGAAATTTTTGACTTATTTTTGTCGCACCGTCACATACTATGATATCCTCATCAAGTATCTTCAGAAAAGACAATCCTCTGCGATATAGTTTTTTCTAGGGCAACCGCCCTAGGACAGTCGACGACGACGACCGACGACAAGGGAAATTCCAGAAATCCCGAAATCCCTAATCCCCGAAACCAATCCGAATCCCGAAATCCCCAATCCCCGAAACCAATCCGAAACCGATAAATCTAACGCATGCGCACACGCCGATAGAAATAATGCTAACATCAACAAAAACCAACGCATGCGCAGTTGAATAGGGGTAACCCCCTTACTCAAACCCAGACCGCGCTATTTGAACTCAGGATATAATATAAATAAACATGGGTCAATATCATGAGAATCCTTTCAAGACCCAGGAAATGTGGGCATTGTTGGTTGAAGAATATCCAAGAGCGCTTAAGTTCGTTTCGGATCATTTCAAGACCCAAGAAATGTGTACCAGGGCGCTTAAAGAGTACCCATGGATGCTCAAGTATATTCCGGATCATTTAAAGACGCGGAAATGTGTACCAGAGCCGTTGGACTGATGCCCTCGCTGCTCAAGCATGTTCCTAACCATTTCAAGACCATGGAAATGTGTACCAAGGCGTTTCAGAGGAATCGCACGGTGCTCAAGCATGCCCCGGAGCATTTAAGATCCCAGAAAATGGCCCACTTGGGAGCCTACCTGGGGGTTTAGTATGGAGATCACCGACTATCTTACAACCCGTGGTTGTAAGATAAATGGAACAATGTGACGACTGTGAAGTGACCCTAGATGAGTACGACCGATGCCTGCAAATGCCAACGAAGGCTCCTTATACAGGGCAAAATGCTGTGCTGGTCCTGCTATTACTTATACATTACGTACAATGGCGGCTACTGTCCATGTTCCAAACTCTAGTTGAACCCCAATATTATCAAAATAAAAGGATGTTTAAATTTGGTACCGAGAATGTTAATACGCGAGACTTTTATGCCCCGGCGGCTTCATTAAATATCAAAGATGTCAACAATGAGAATATTATGCTAAGTGATCCCGTTCCGGCCAACAGAGGCAAAGATGAGCGCTCCGTACTTGGCTATAAAAATGGTGACAAGATCCGGCATTTAACAATCATAACACCCAAGAAGCTCTATTCAAACGGTGCTTCGCGATATAACGAAACATCGGCACTCACCATGTCATTCGATATCCATAAACACACCGAATGGTTGGAGAAATTTAATAGCATTATGACCACGGTACAAGCTTTGAAATTACAAACCTTTGCCACCCAGCCTGTGAAAAGAGGCAGGTACATTACGGCTAAGGTGAAGGAATGGGATGGCAAAGTCAAAACAGACTTTCATTCCGGAGAAGTCCCGCTAGGGGAAAGTTGCGAATGCCAAGCTATTCTAAAACTATCCGGCATCTACAAACAAGGTTCAAACCATCATATGCAGATCTATCTGGACGAGTGCAAGTATCAAACCGTAACATTACGTACTACCCGCTACCTTTGCGACTCGGATGACGAAAATGACAACAGGGGATCCTATTTGGAATAGGTCCAAAAATGCGTTATGTGGTTGTTCTCCAACCATATAAAAACCTGTTCGTTACCGAATTAAGGAGGGAAGCCAAAGCGCTAAAGATCCGTAATATTTCAACCATGAATAAGGCCGCCCTTATCGAAGCGATCCGAAAGGTTAAGTATAAGGACGCTTCGACACAAATGGCCCCTATTGCGAACCATGCGTTACCATAGCTTGGGAGAAGAATCTCGAGCAGTATGCGCGACAGCTATCCGAAAAGAAGAAACGCGTAGCGCATGATGTTGACCATACATTCGATCTATATAGCGGGGAAGTACTCGTCTAGTATGTTGATCAACATATTAGTCTACGAATATTCAGGTGGTTCCTCTAAGTAGAGCTTACATGTTGCACAGATTGAAGTTTTTTCATAAGCTCCTCCTTCGCCTCCTCACGCCCCTTCGCGACAAGCTGCTGTCTCTCCCGTTCATTAAGGGACTCTACGATCTTTCTGGTTCTTTGACGGACTTGTTCCTTCAGCAGCATGTATTTTTGCTTCTCCTGCATAATCAAGCTGAATTCATAGTCGCTGATCACCCCATTCTCCACAGCCTTGCTGATGAGGTCAACAACAGAGTTGAGCTTGGTCTCTGCCAATAGTCTGATACTCTTGTGCTTCTTCGACTTGACATCTAGCTTCTTCCCCGCATTCCGCAGACCTGCTTGCCCTAGTCCTACGGCGATCGTGTTACCACCCATGGCTACGGCGAGCGGTACACCAATCCCCGAGAGCATGCTACCAATACCAACACCCGAGGTGATGACACTTATGGCTAGTAATCCATGATCAGTGAATCTAACCCAGGTACCATGCATTTTGAACTTTTTAGCGAGTTTATCCTGCTCTTTTGATTCATTGCGGAGGTACTGCTCTACCTCCTCGATTTTGCGCAGTCTGTACACCTGGCTTTCATCAAGCTCGTCAGGTGCAATCGGTGATAAGCTCGGATAAAGCTTTGTAATCTCTGTCATTTATTCTATGAGCAAGTGCATTGTTAAGCCTGCGAACAAAATGTTTCTATCGTGGTACTCGTCCGCTAGCATGAACTCCAAGCGATCTGTGGACCCCTTCAAAGGGAGGTACACGGGGTTATCAAAACTCCAGGTTAGCAGGTCCCCCCAAGCGTTTAGCTCTTTGGTTGGGAGCAAGGCTAATATATCCGATTTCTCACCATTAAACAAGCTGTGCTCCTGATCAACCTGTGTACACTTGAGCCGTAGTCGCTGGTAGACGTCTGTTCTGTAGGATCCGTCATAGTCCCCCACGGGTAATACTAGGGCAGTATCATTCTTCAACCCAAAGATACCTCCTAGCCTTCGATCGATTATTGCATGATAGCCCATGTTAACACGAATCCTGGACACACCGTTTCTAAGTATAAACACTTTGAGCATATCCCCGGCTCGATCATTGATAATAGTCGCGATATCCTCAACCCGATATAATCCTTTTTCGATCTTGATATGCACCTTCAATATTGCGCCCGCTGTTTCGGGTTTAAATATCCTCAGGTTCATGACGTCGAACACATTGAGCCAAGTCCCTCTAATACTAATGGATTTCAGAGCGATCCTCGTGCCCTCCTCTAGATGATGCTTGAATATCGTAGGCTTCTCTATACCCGTAACATACAGTTGTCTCATGTTTCTTTAAAGAAAGATGAATATCTACTCGTACAATCCAAAGGCAAAGTATGCACCTAATCATGGGCGCTATCTCGAGAGACTGAAGGGTGAAGATCTCGCAACGCAGAACATCGTTATTGATGCGAAGGGGTCCTCGTTCAAGGTGAAATTCCCCAACATCTTTGTCGACTACGAGTTCCACTCCGGTGCTGTGTTGAATACATGGCAAAGCCACCCCTTCAGACTCTGGTCCACACAGCTAAATTTTGCTACCTATTGCGCAACTTCTGCTTGTGGTATCTCTATGCAGCATTTAACCACCTCTTTGCCTCTGATTCGATACGTTTACCGCTTCCACGTGTACTTCCAGATTCGTAAAGTCCTTCAAGATCTCGAAGTATCTCTACCGGGTTCCGATAGGTTTCGACGTCTCAACAACCCTTTCAAAAACCAAAAATTCCAACAATTAGCACGTGAATTTGGGGTAAGCGACAGCGAGAGCGAGTGGAGGAATGAGACCTTATTCAGTAGCTGGCAAGCTATTCGCGAGGACTATCCCGGAAGCGGGTCTACCTATTTCGATGAAGATTCATGGAGTCGATGGATTCTCGAAACTTCACAAGGTCTCACACGTATAGGTATTGAACGGTTATCCCAAAGCGTAAGATTTTACGCTTATCTCATACTTCATAGTCAGGCTAACGCGAGGTCGAACATTATCGGCAATCAAGGTAGTTCGATCGATGCCCAACGCTTGTACTTGACGACCCTTGAAGCGCTGATCCTCCGGCCTAGTAACAGAGGTGAGGAAATAAAGCGATTCCAAAATGTGCTCAAGTATGCACGTAGCAAGGTCGATTTCACGGTGGCGCATGGAGTATACATGATTCCTAGTGATATGGGCCTTCATATCGGGAATATCATGAATTTCACGAACAAAATCCTCATCAACAAAGAGTACTTCTCCATCGGTGTTAACCTTGATATTAATCGCATGGCGGCACCGCAGGATGAAAACACTCCAGGATCGTCTGGCGGTTCGCCCGCAGCGGGGGAACCGGTGAAAGGCTCGATCGAATCCAAGCAAACTACACCTCGCCGTGCCTCAAAGGGAGGAGTGTTTTCAAAACACGCCCGATCAGGTATGTGGGTAGGCGGAAAAAATCAGCACGAGGATAACAAAGCAGCCTTGGTTACGGGAGGAGTAGGACTTATCCTAGCCTACATGTGGTTTAAATAGTAGCTCCGTCTAATATGTTTCTTTTTTGTCAACATACTAGATCATCTATGACTTCCCAGCCCTCCCGACATAAGCCACAACGAAAGCGACGGCAGCAGCGATGGCCATGTACAAGTGCTTGGCTGCGAATTCGACAATCTTCGCTGCTACTCGGAAGAAGAACGACACAATGCTGCCTATGATCCCTGGTAGTGCTGCACCGGCCTTACCTGCTAGGTACTTCAGGAATTTTCCGAGTCTTTCAAGCTGTTTCCGTACAAAACCTTTCCCACTTGCGGAACCTCCCGCGGCACCGGCACCACCAGCACCTCCAGTAACGGCGAGCACGATGGTTGAAATGAGCAAGCCGACAGCAGAGACTATACTCGCTATAGTCAAGCCTTGTTCCTTGAAGAGTATCTTGAGTTTTTCCAGCAATGTCCTCTCCAGCGATTTTCATCAGAGTCTCTTTGATGTGCAGCAGTTGACTCTGCGTGGCGGAGGAAAGCAAACCGTGCGCTTCTCGTGCTACTTCCTCCAGCTCGCGGAGTCCCTCTATATTCTTCTCGTGCTTCGCGATATCTCTATCCCAGATGTCTATCTGTTCCTCTGTCGCTCCAGGTGTAGTTTTCTTGGTTTTGATATCTTTCACATGAGCTTCTTCTTTGGTGATCTCATTTTCATAGGAAGAGCATCTTGCTTTTCAGATTCCTCAGATTACCCCTTATCGTTTGAAGCTCGAGGTTGAGCCCCCTTCTTTCACGATCCGTTAAGATCTCGCCTCCCCCAAAGGAAGTATCTTCGATAAGGCTCTCCGTATCGTCGAGTACTTTCCCGAGCAGCGGTCCCATTTCGATGTCGTCGGGCCTTTCCACAACGCGATCTATATCGCCCATAAGTTTCTGGGCAGCTGCCCTACTACCCTTGTGGGGTGTAGAGACATATTCGGTAAAGCCCATAGCCCGAATATCTTGAATCGTAAGGCCACTTCCTTTCAACGTGCTTAGTGCTAGGAACCCGACCCCATTTTCTTTCGTAAGCCTTATATCTCTGAAGAAAAGATGTCCCCCTTCACGTTTGAAGTCACCATTAATTATACTTATATCCCTTTGGGTTGCATCCAGATGTCCAAGGTTCAAATTACTAAGATGTTCGTAAAAATCATCGACCCTTGCTTCAAATGTACTTTCCATGAGTTCCTGCCTTGCCGTCCCACTCGCTTCTGGCTCAGTGCTGGACCCCTCCATACTAGGAACGCCGGGCATACTGGTAGATCCCTCCGCAGACTGCGTCGTAATGTCTTCCGGCTGAGTAAACGAAGTCTCTTCATCGTATCCTGGATTGTCAGCCATTTATTCAACGAAAACCAGCTACTAATAAACCATGAGTAACATGTTCGGAACTAAACTTGACCCCGATGCAGAAGTCAAGACTATGCTGGGCATGAAAGGCAAAAAGCAGCGTGTTAAAGTAAGTCACGTCCCTAGTACCATCAACCAGAACGAGGACTTGTACGTGGATGTACCAAACATGGGGCGGGACGACGTCATTTTCCCAGGCTCTCTCAAACTCCTTTTTAACCTGGAGCTTGAGGGTACGAACAAGAAGAGAACCATTGTCAGCAACATTGGCAAGGCCCTGGTGCAGAATTTACGTATCACGTTGAACGGCAACGAGGTGCAGAACATTAGTGACTACAATGTGCTCGCTACCTACAGAGATCTCTGGCTGCCCAAGTTTGAGAGAGAAAACAACCTCATTCTGGAAGCCATCAATCCCACTGATGGTACCATCAGAGCCCTCCAGGTAAAAGCAACGGACCACGTTGGGACAGATGAGGAAAAAGCGATCGTGGCAGCGTATGGGAACACCTTCTGTATACCGCTAGGCAAGATGTTTGAGTTGACGAGAGACCTACCCTTCTACCAGGGAGGACTCCATGACAGGCTACAATTCGTCCTGCATTTCAGCCCTTATGGTGATGTCATGAAAGATGGAGGCACAGCGGCATCAGGGTCTACGGCAGCCAAGCCAGCGGATGCCCAATACAAGATTACCAACATTCGCCCTAGAGTTTGACAAAGTGCACCACGAGGGGCTTAGCAGTGCTATGATGTCACGATATTCGAGACTCGCGCTGCCATATGAAAGGGTACTCCGTAGCAAAGTGGTCACTATTAAAAAGTCTGATACCTCATATAACCTCCAGATCGATACACCTGCAAAGAGTCTCAAGGGAGTGCTACTACTGTTCGTAGACCCTGGAAAAGTCAAAGCCTACGCTGGTGTAAACGAGGTGTTCCATAACCCCAAGATCGAAAGAATCTCGATCACTGTCGAAGGTGAGCCTAATGAACTGTATAGCCACGCCATGCTACCAAAGGATCATCTTGAACAAGTCTTTGAATTGTTTGGTAGCCATGACAGTGAGGTCACGATCGGGCAGTTCATGACTGAGAGATACGCGCTCTTTATCGATTTTCGAAGCTCTCCGGATAATACCCTGCATGGATCGGGTAGACCATTGCAGAGACTCAGTGACGGCATCACGTTGCATATGACCAAGAAAGCTGACGGAAGTACCGGGGATTTCAAGTGCTATGTGTATTTGCTGCAAGACGCCCAGCTCAACATCCTAGACGGGCGCTTCCACGGAGTGGAGTATTAGAATAAAACATGGCAACCTTGGCAATTATGGCAGGGGGAGCATTAATCAATGCACTGGCATTCAGCGGCTCAAATTACCTATTCAGTAAACTCTCGGGGCATGGTGAAGCAGAACGCAAGAGGCATGATAAAGCGATCGAGCAACTTCAAGCAGCTCAAGCACGGTGGGTGCGTGATCGACAGGCAAAGTTCGATTGGTACAACAGGCAGCGGGAGTTACAGCGTCAAGCGGGTGAGAGCTTGAAAGAACTCGATGAAAGCATGCGAGAGTACTATATCGCAACGATCGAGAAAGCTCCAAAGCTCTCCGACTATTATGTACCTTCCAAGCAACAACAAGAAGGCGAACTGACTTTCATTGTGGGGTCACTGGCTCTTTTGGGTTTCGTGGCTTACAAGTTCGCCTAGCAGCTCCACGGGGTTATATGTAAGAACGCTTTTGACATGTAATAAAAGATGTCAAAAACGAATGTTGTTACGGATGAAGAAGCTGAAAAGCTTAGCAGTATCTACTATACCCCGGAACATCTCTGGACTGGACGCAAAGCGATCAAATTGCTTTCCAAGGAGAGTGGTCTCTCCAAAAAGAGGGTTACCCATTTGACGAGACAGCTGCTCTGGCTCCGACATATTCGAGGACCTAAACGTATCGACTACCCTCATTTCACCATCACGAAGCCTAATGAGATGCATCAGTTTGACTTGCTCTACATGCCGCATGACAAACTCTATGGCAGCACCTATAAATACATACTCACAGGCATCGATGTGGCCTCGCGCTACAAAGTGGCTAGACCCTTGAGAATCAAGAAAGCCAGCGAAGTCGCCGACATGATCAAGGACGCCTATAAGGCAGGACCTCTCCGTTATCCCAAAACCTTCCAGTGCGACAACGGTAGTGAGTTCAAGTCGGACGTGACGAAGCTGCTGGAGGGCAAAGGGGTCGAGATTAAGCGCGCAACCACCAAGTACCACCATACTTTTACGGCTTTTGTCGAGAGATACAACAAAGTGCTCGCGCAGAGATTGTTCAAGCCCCAAGATGCGCAAGAGCTTACCTCTGACGAAACTAGTACCACATGGGTCAAGCACTTGTACACTATCGTGAAAAACATGAACAATAGCAAAACGGCTATGATCGATATGAAGCCTTCGAAAGCCAACAAGCTGGATGAAGTCCCGCCTATTAAAAGTGAGCAAGAATCCGAAGAAAAGCCTCTACCGGATGACGGCTTATACTTGTACTTGCTGCAACCTGGAGAAGAGCATGGTGATGCTAAAAGACGCGCGACCGACGCTTGGTGGAGCAAGAGAATGTATAGACTCGATCGTATCGTGACAGGTACGAGGCTTTTATACTATCTGGCAGATGGGCCTGATCGGAGTTTTGTGGCGGAGGAGCTCATGCTAATACCCGAGGGTGTTGAAGTACCTCCAGAGCATGTCAAGGAGTGGTAGATGGGTTGTTTTTGTGGCTCGATCAAGCTACAAAACTGTGACTTAGTCTTCTAATGCCGGGTTCTGTTAGTAGAATAGTGTCTGGTTGAGTGGGGACAGATCTGTCCACACATTGGATACCGGCGTCACCTAGGTACCCCAGGAGGTTATAAAAGAATGGTAATAGGTTCTCGCGCGTTCCTCTAGTTTTTCCAAATCTATTTCATCTTCATCATCAATTAGAACATTCTGATCCCGCAGATAATCCACAGGATGCAGGGTATAGAATGGGTATCCATAGATGATGCCCTTGATGACATTGGGTGCATTTTGCAAATCAATATCGACTAGACGTCTATCCGGTATCGGAACGTTGAGTATATTACCTATTGTTTCTATGTCTGCTAGATCCGAGAGCTTCAAGTCCCTATCCTTGATGACCCCGTAGCAGAGCATGCCCCACTTGTTCACCTCAGCCGAGACGATATGCAGACCCAGGTCTTCAATATCAACTACGAGTCCCTCATCTTCTTCCTCACAAGGAATTGTTGCCCACGGCTTTTCACCTGATGCGACTCTCTCTAGAAGCTCGTCATCATCTGGATACTCAAACCCCTCGTAGTACTCACCATTTCTAAATCTATAATTTTCCAGACAAGTAGAGCAATAGCCAACGCTAGATCCTGCCTTGATGCAGCATCTCAGCACAGGAACCCGAATATCGTAAAAGGTTTCTAAGTTGTTGGCTCTGTACATAGTCTTCCATCTTTTTCTTTCACGATTCTTCCGCTTCTAATCCTCTGGGGAAGTGG
Organism: Hydractinia echinata; assembly: GCA_030067915.1. Taxonomy (NCBI): domain Eukaryota; kingdom Metazoa; phylum Cnidaria; class Hydrozoa; order Anthoathecata; family Hydractiniidae; genus Hydractinia; species Hydractinia echinata. Next base: position 155,322 of record JASGCC010000307.1, on the reverse strand, counting down.
TCAAGGAGTGGGAAATGTGTTGTTTTTGTGATAGTTAACGTGAACCTGTGGTTCACGTTAATACCAACCCTATCACAGTCCTCTATATATCACGCGCGCTACCATGATGAGGGATCCCACAGTGGCTAGTGTCGCGACCTTTTTCACACAGTCACGCACTTGACACAATTCCTCCAGTATGCTGCATAGTAGTTCATCCGTTTCGGTGTGTTCCGGGTTAGAAATGTTATCATAGGCTAGCTCGGCCTCAATTTTCTCAATCCGTTCCATAAGCTGCTTAATTGTGTCCTCTGTCATATTTTATTTAGGGGTGGGAGCTGAACGAGGGCGATATTCCATAACATCTTATATATTGAGCACGCCATAAGAATGAAGGACCCCGCAGCGGTAAATGCTGTGACTTTTCCTGCGTACTCCCGCAGGCCGTACAATTCCTCCACTACCACATCTGAATGAGACATATTTATGAATGCATCCACCCATCCCGGTCAGAAATACCAGGTCTACCCACCAAGTTAGACCCGGTATTTCTAAGATCACTCGAGAATTTTCCAGCTCCTTGGATGCTCCAGCCTCACATACAAGCAAGCGTGTTTTGATCTTTTCAACCCAGCTTTGATGTCGGTCCAATCAGAGATCATGTTCGTCTCTTCGTCAATCATTTTCATATCACCGCGTTCGTGGGGGTACCAGAGGAAGAGTTGTTTCTTTTGACGACGAAGGTTCTTCGGGAGAGCCGTATATGACTGCGTGAGTAGCCATAAACTGTGCTTCTTGTGCCGACCACTGATGGCGAGCTCGAGCAGGGGTTGTCGCTTCTTGGTTATAACTTGGTTAGATTCCTCGATCATTTCTTTAAGCCATGAGACTTCTCTCTAGCCGGCTTTCACACCGCATATGCCAGACGTTCTTATCGCGTTCTTATAGGGTTTCATCTCTAAAATACATACGTGGGGTGGGAAGCGATCCGCTGCCGGAGTCAAAATTTCTGGACCATGCGCGCTCAAATCCCCTGCTATGCTACACCAATCCGAATAGCGTAAGGTAGAGGTTTTGGCTAGAGATAGAGCCTTGTTGCTTAGTCGTTTGTAACGTTCACGATTATCCATTGATATTTTCGATAGACTGTTTCCCATTATTCTCTTGATCTACATCAGAGCCCTCTTCAACCACTTTGGACGCGGGTAGTTGGCAGTGATTTGCAGTATGCGCAGCCAGCAGAAGGGGTGTTAGAAACTTTCCAAAAGCAGAGTAGACAAGGAGGCCCAAGTCAGCCATAGAGTCCTTCAATATCTCTCGACAGAGCCTCTGCGCTGTCAAGCTGCACCATACGTGCTACAACTTTGCTGTAAATGCTGATAGCTTGTGACGATAGGGCTTTGGCTGTCTTTTCACCCTTCTCTTGGAGTTCACGTTGAACAAACTCGGTGTGAATCTTTTCTATAGCCTCGGGTGAGGCTTTATCGATAAACCCTTCGGTACACTTTTTCGGTAGTAAGTGCTTTTGCCCACGACGTATTGCATCCTTCAAGGCCTGACGTTTGTCAATGGGTTTGTCGCGTTGCTCTGGCGCTGGTGTGTCGACTACATCAAATATTTCAGCGAGATTTTACATCGTTTTTATTACATGTCGATAGCGGAAGAAGATGAGTATGATCAGAGCGTACGGTAGGAGTACAGCAACACATAGGTATAATTCCATTTGTTTAGATGGTTGGTGAACAACCACCTAACGAGCATTCTATGCAGATGCTACAATTCCAAACGATAATGACCTCTGGCGAGTGTCATAATCTGATCCGCTTGAACGATCCGCTTATCGTCTGCTCGATTGAGTGCCAGCTTGGTCATTTCCTGCGTAAAGATCTGATGTCATTTGTGGGCAATACATACCCAGGTTTTGTATATGTTGACGCCTTCCTCTAGACAGCGCTGGTAATCATTAAAGGTGATTGATTTAGACGTGATGCACTTCTTTACACCCTTAGCCTTGCGATCTCCACCCTCTTTCGAGAGACTCTCGTAAGCATATGCCTTCGCTCTCAGAGTGATGAATTCGGTCATGACCTTCCCGCTTAGCTCATCCTACATGAGGCCCACGACCTTTTTGTTCTTGCCGATAGGGAGAGGTCTGTCATCATTCTTACTATAGGCGCTCGTGGCAAAGCGCTCCTCCACATCAGCGGCAATGTCATGGTAAAAATCCTCGGTCTTGATATGATAGACGAAGGAATCGGTGTCCATATAGCACAAGCGCAGGTTACTACCGTATTTGGGCTGCATGTAGTCATAGTGGAACTCGTACATGACGGTTTTTGACTGATCCAAGATAGCTTGACCAATATACACGGGCTTATTCATCTTTATTCCCGTCCTACCCATTTCAACACCCATGAGGTTCTCGCTGAAGTAGTTGCCGCCCCTGAATTTTGGCTTCATGACGAACTTTGTATACGCGGCTTCGCTCGTGACTAGCTTAATATTACGGTGATTGCGGATATTCTCCATGGTTTTCCCAAAGACCGACAAGTTCATGAGCTTATAAAAGTCCTTCTCGAAGTCGTTCTTGGCGTCGGTTCTCAGCCTCGTGTTGTGATCGATATAGTCGCGTAGCCAGGGCTTTTGGTTAAACCGGATGACTCGGTGCATTTTCTTGAGTAGGAGCCCGTGTTTCAGGGCTTGGTGGAGAGCACCGATGTGTACAACATACTTCCGCTTATGTTCAAGATTCGGGATGAGCTTCTCGACCCCGTGAATCACCTTGCGCTCCGGTAGGAAGGGGAGCTCGTTGTGCTTGTCATGTAGGCTTTCGGGGTAGTCGAGGTCAACTTCCAATAGGTAGCCATGCTTGTTAGCAGCGACGAGTTTACCGATCTTCTTCTCTGTAAAGATCTCCACGTTCGACATCCATTTGAACCCATCAGTGGGTAGATCCTTTCGCATGGCCCAGCCGTAGAGGTTGTTGGCGTCGAGATACTGCAAGTAGGAGCATTCTTCCTCGGGATTATACTTGTCTCCCATATACTTGTTATTGGCCTTGGCATACCTGTGAACGGCTTGGGTTATGCCACCTCGAATGCCTCTTTCGAACGTCAACAGCATCTCCAAGTCAGTGAGTAACTCTAGCTTGACCTCGGTGTACTTCAGCGCCGTTTTCCAAGCGAGACCGGGAGCGCTGTAAAAGTGGGCAGGGTCGAGCTTGTATTGATCCAAGCATACTCCCCTAAAGGTTTCAAAGACGTCGCTTAGTAGGAGGACGTCTGTGGTAAGGTATATATCATGATAGTCGCCCATGGTGGTAGCGGAGCCCTTTGGAGTGATGACATTCCATACTTTTTGAGCGTGCTCGTAGTCGTTGTCGCTGATCCCCTTCATGTTCAGCTTGCTGTAGAAGGCCTCCTTGGGAGGTAGCTCCGTCTCCTTAAATCGTCGCCAGCCATCCATGTACTCATAGGGGTAGACTCCCTTCTTACGCATGAGCTTAAAATGGTCGTCCTCAGCGAAAAACCAGCGGAGATTTTTGCACTGTTCGTCATCGAGGTTGTTCGCGAGCTTTTCAAGGCTCGAAGGCATGAAGCGACAAGAGTCTATGAAGCGGATCTCTACCCGCTTTTCGAAGTCGTCGATGGGTACATTGATTTTAATGTTGAAGGATATGTATTTTTCCGTGTTTTCGGCGATACAACCAATGTCTTGAGCGTCATACTTGGCACCGAGTTCTCGGATGAATAAGTGGGCATCGTACCCTGAAAGATTGTGGAAGATCAGGGGTACGTGGCTAGGGATTCTAAACTTGATATTGCAGGTGTTGTGCGCTGCACCTCTATAGAGCCCCGTGTAATGGCAATGGTCTCTCACTTTGCGGTTCTTCGGATCATCGTTGAAAGGCTTCATGCAGATGTGACAGTCTTTGGCGGAGTCGTGCTCTCTCTTGAGTACCTCCGTTAGTGGCAACATGTCCTGCTGAGGGTAAGTAGAGTAGAGTCGCTTTACCTCATCCTCCAGGTGGTTGACGAACTTGATCACGCAGTCCTTGCCGCGGTATCTGTACAAGGGATCTGGCACGGGCCCGTAGGCAAAGGTACTATATGTGCACCAGCCACATGGTATGTGCTCGTTCAGCTTCTTCGTCTTTGTGTCACTCGCGTCTTCTACCGGGATTAGCAAGCTCTCAAAGTCAGCGTATATAGCGAATGGTACCTTGAACTGCTGCTGACCGTCCGAGTAGTATAGCCACTTTTCCTTCTCACTCGGCATTGAGATTTTGATCGCCTCGTTGTCGGCGCAATAGTCATAATGCTTGTCGCGCGACTCGACAGTGGGGAAAGCGTGCAAACAGTTCATGCAGAAGTGCATTTTTGACGTATTCTTCAAGTGCTCTCTGCTCAGGAGTCGTGAAAGGCTTTTGACTGCTGTATAGTGGGTCTTTTTATCATCCGTGAGGAGGAGCAGGTACGCCTGTTTCTCGCGTGAGATGTTGTGATCGGAGCGACGTAGTATGTTGATCGTCTTTGCCGTCACATACAAGACGTTCACCGCGATCTCGGGGTTGTTCAACTCAAACTTGGTGATGTCCTTGACGCTTGTGGGAAACTCGATGCCCTGCCAGTTATAGGCCTCCGCATAGGGTTTCAGCTTGGTCACGCGTTCCGGATGATCACCGATATCCTCGTGATGTAGAGCGGCGATTATGCTCCATTTGAAGCACTCCTCGTCCTTGTTCGCGGGGTTAATGATGGCCTTTTTCGTGGCTATCCACTTGGGTGCTTCGATATATGAGGAACCCCTTGTTAGCCGTAGCTTGTGAAAGTCTACGTCGAGATGCATAATTCGACCGATGCTAAAACCGCTCTTGGGCAGCGCTGGGTTCTCCACATGCGTTCTGACTTGGGCAAACATCGTATCCAGCACCTCGTCCACGACGCTACCCTGGAAGACCGGTGTCATGTTGCTGTGGAAGACCTTATCGACTTCGATAAACTCGTTGGTACCCTCCACTGGCTTCTTCCAGAGAATCCAGAGGGAACACCACCTTAGCAGACCCCATGTCTTTAACCTGCTTCTCAACCAAGGTTTTCACATGTGATCGCACCATACCCAAGTATCCATCGACATCCGTACCGTCTATGCCGGGGATGCGGAAACTTCTGAAGGTCCCATGATGGGCATGCTTATGTTCCTGGGGCGTGAAGTCTTCTTGTGCCTCTTGTTCAGCGGCTTCGGTGCTTTCTTGCGCCTCTTCTTCAACCTCACCCGTCAGGGTCTTCCTGACTCCATCATAAAGAGCAAGAATGCGATTTTTTGCTGATACATATATACTTTGCACCGGCTTTCTAATACCCTCCGGCACATGCTTCACAAGCCAGTTCGCCTTCACAAGCCACTCTCGCAGTTTACTCTTCACTGCTGGACGAGTCCTCGCCATCTCTTGGCGTTCAAAAGCATTCATGTCGTCAATTGCGGGGAGTCGAGGCTCAATCTTACTCTTAATAGGACGGGTTTTTGCCATCTCTTGACGCTCGAATATATCCAAAGCCCCTGGTGTAAATGCTCCTGGAGCAGGAACGGGTTGTGGTGGTGCCTCCAGGAGTGCAACAAGTTCAGCCTTACGCAGCTTGGAATAGCGCGTAAGTCCACGGGTTCTCGCAATAGCGTGTAGCCCTTTCACGGTGTGTGTATTCATTTATTAAATATAGACTTCAACTAAAAGATTCTGGGACAGTGGGACTTTCCCCCCTACTCCACTGCGCATGCCCTAGATTTTGTTGATGTCAGCATTATTACTTTCGAAGTGTGCGCATGCGCTAGATTTATCGGTTTCGGATTGGTTTCGGGATTGGGGATTTCGGGATTCGGATTGGTTTCAGGGATTAGGGATTTCGGGATTTCTAGAATTTCCCTTGTCGTCGGTCGTCGTCGTCGACTGTCCTAGATGCAATGTTTTACTATCTCTTGGTCTGGAAAAGTCGAGAAGAAAAGAAAAAAATATTTCATCGATCGGTCTTGAACCCGTGCTTTCTACGGAACCACTGTTTCCGTTTTGGGCAATTGGGGGCTTACGCTATTGTACAAAGGTTTTTGGACAGGATTTGGGTACTCACTCCTAGGCGAATCCGGATTATCGAAGCGAACAGTTATTTATATTATGAAATTTAGTGCTAGTCATAGAACACTGATTTGCGCATTCTCCCAAATTCCAGCGCTTTTGTGCTTAAGGTGGTTCCCTTGAAAATATTTCTAAATTTCAAGATTTGTCATTTAGCTGTTTTCTGACAGCAAATTCACTTAGAATGCCGTGGTAAGTAGTGCTTATGACAAATTTAGGTTTTTATTGTGCATTCTGCCACTTTTTCCAACCAACCGCAAATATAAGTGCGTAGCAAGGAATATCGCAACCATTTTCGCATTTTTAGACAGCTTTCTTGCCCCTCCGTCGATGTTTAATTCTTTGCAACAGCTAGGTGATACATTAGGGCCTCCTAAGACAATATATGACAGTTCTGAATATTCAATGTGGTGTTCCACAAGCATTCAGAAAGCTGTCTTAACGACGCACCCTCCGAAGTGAACTCGTCAGATTTTACTCGTCATCAATTAGACTTAAGACTTAAGGTATTTGGTGATTTTCAGGGGGAAATATTGCTGGCGTACACCTTTTGTTGATCCACAAGTCAAGAATGTCCATAATCTTTAAACAAGTTTTTTGCCGTGTAAGTTCGTAATCCACGCGAAACAAGAATTCTCAAAATCGAAGCACCCATGCTTTACAATTTCTTCTGTGGATGCAGGCATTTGTCCCACCTAGTGTTTAAACGAAACCGATTTTCAAATCGAAGTTTTGTCTTTCAGTTATTTTGTCGAGATATTGCCTGTTTCGCCCTGTTTTAGCTTTTCTGTCGTCCAAAAAACACCGCATCAGTTCTCTGGAAGACGAGTCAGCCTTGCGAAAATGCGCTTCGCTCAATCCATACACGTGACACTTGAGGAACAAAAGCGGCCAAAAAGGCGCTTGAAATAACGCATGTTATTTAGTTATTTGGTTAGGCGTGGAGCAGCAAAATGTCATATTTTGCCTATACTTCTCCTAGGAACGGGTAACCATGGCAACCAATCAATGAAATTTTTCACTTAATTTTGTCGCACCGTCACATACTATGATATCCTCATCAAGTATCTTCACAAAAGACAATCCTCTGCGATATAGTTTTTTCTAGGGGAACCGCCTTAAACCCGGTTTCCGGTGTTGTATTTCTTGCATTATTTAGGCATAATATGGACAAAATTTTCCCGGTTTTCTCATTTTCTGGTTATATTCATGGCTGTGGTCAGGAAAAGTCGAGAAGAAAAGAAAAAAATATTTCATCGATCGGACTTGAACCCGTGCGTTCTACGGAACCACTGTTTCCGTTTTGGGCAATTGGGGGCTTACGCTATTGTACAAATGTTTTTGGACAGGATTTGGGTACTCACTCCTAGACGAATCCGGATTATCGAAGCGAATAGTTATTTATGTTATGAAATTTAGTGCTAATCATAGAACACTGGTTTGCGCATTCTCCCAAATTGCAGCGCTTTTCTGCTTAAGGTGGTTCCCCTAGAAAAAATTTATAAATTTCAAGAATTGTCATTTAGCTGTTTTCTGACAGCAAATTCATCTTAGAATACCGTGGCAAGTAGTGCTTATGACAAATTTAGGTTTTTATTGCGCATTCTGCCACTTTTTCCAACCAACTGCAAATACAGGTGGATAGCAACGAACATCGCAACCATTTTCACATTTTTAGACAGCTTTCTTGCCCCTCCGTCGATGTTTAATTCTTTGCAATAGCTAGATGATACATTAGGGCCTCCTAAGACGATATATTACAGTTCTGAATATTCAAAGTGGTGTTCCACAAGCATTCAGAAAGCTGTCTTAACGACGCAACCTCCGAAGTGAACTCGTCAGAGTTTACTCGTCATCAATTAGACTTAAGACTTAAGGTATTTGGTGCTTTTCAGGTGGAAATAGTGCTGGCGTACACCTTTTGTCGATCCACAAGTCAAGAATGTCCATAGAATAATCTTTAAACAAGTTTTTTGCCGTGTAAGTTCGTAATCCACGCGAAACAAGAATTCTCAAGATCGAAGCACCCACGCTTTACAATTTCTTCTGTGGATGCAGGCATTGGTCCCAACTAGTGTTTAAACGAAACCGATTTTCAAATCGAAGTTTTGTCTTTCAGTTATTTTGTCGAATTATTGCCTGTTTCGCCCTGTTTTAGCTTTTCTGTCGTCCAAAAAATACCGCATCAGTTCTCTGGAAGACGAGTCAGCCTTGCGAAAATGCGTTTCCCTCAATCCATACAAGTGACCCTTGAGGAACAAAAGCGGCCAAAAAGACGCTTGAAATAACGCATGTTATTCAGTTATTTGGTTAGGCGTGGAGCAGCAAAATGTCATATTTTGCCTATACTTCTCCTAGGAACGGGTAACCATGGCAACCAATCAATGAAATTTTTGACTTAATTTTGTCGCACCGTCACATACTATGATATCCTCATCAAGTATCGTCACAAAAGACAATCCTCTGCGATATAGTTTTTTCTAGGGGAACCGCCTTAAAGCCGGTTTCCGGTGTTGTATTTCTTGCACTATTTAGGCATAATATGGACAAAATTTTCCCGGTTTTCTCATTTTTGGGTTATTTTCATGGCTGTGGTCAGGAAAAGTCGAGAAGAAAAGAAAAAAATATTTCATCGATCGGACTTGAATCCGTGCGTTCTACGGAACCACTGTTTCCGTTTTGGGCAATTGGGGGCTTACGCTATTGTACAAATGTTTTTGGAGAGGATTTGGGTACTCACTCCTAGACGAATCCGGATTATCGAAGCGAACAGTTATTTATGTTATGAAATTTAGTGGTAATCATAGAACACTGATTTAGGCATTCTCCCAAATTGCAGCGCTTTTCTGCTTAAGGTGGTTCCCCTAGAAAAATTTATAAATTTCAAGAATTGTCCTTTAGCTGTTTTCTGACAGCAAATTCATCTTAGAATACCTTAGTAGGTAGTGCTTATGACAAATTTAGGTTTTTATTGCACATTCTGCCACTTTTTCCAACCAACCACAAGTATAAGTGCGTAGCAACGAACATCGCATACATTTTCGCATTTTTAGACAGCTTTCTTGCCCCTCCGTCGATGTTTAATTCCTTGCAATAGCTAGATGGTACGTTAGGGCCTCCTAAGACGATATATTACAGTTCTGATTATTCAATGTGGTGTTCCACAAGCATTCAGAAAGCTGTCTTAACGACGCACCCTCCGAAGTGAACTCGTCAGAGTTTACTCGTCACCAATTAGACTTAAGACTTAAGGTATTTGGTGTTTTTCAGGTCGAAATAATCCTGGCGTACACCATTTTGTCGATCCACAAGTCAAGAATGTCCATAATCTTTAAACAAGTTTTTTGCCGTTTTAGTTCGGAATCCACGCGAAACAAGAATTCTCAACGTCGAAGCACCCACGCTTTACAATTTCTTCTGTGGATGCAGGCATTAGTACCATCTAGTGTTTTAAACGAAACCGATTTTCAAATCGAAGTTTTGTCTTTCAGTTATTTTGTCGAGATATTGCCTGTTTCGCCCTGTTTTAGCTTTTCTGTCGTCCAAAAAATACCGCATCAGTTCTCTGGAAGACGAGTCAGCCTTGCGAAAATGCGTTTCGCTCAATCCATACACGTGACCCTTGAGGAACAAAAGCTGCCAAAAAGGCGCTTGAAATAACGCATGTTTATTCAGTTATTTGGTTAGGCGTCGAGCAGCAAAATGTCATATTTTGGCTATACTTCTCCTAGCAACGGGTTACCATGGCCACCAATCAATGATATTTTTGACTTAATTTTGTCGCACCGTCACATACTATGATATCCTCATCAAGTATGTTCAGAAAGACAATCCTCTGCGATATAGTTTTTCTAGGGGAACCGCCTTAAAGCCGGTTTCCGGGTGTTGATATTTGTTTCACTCTTTAGGCATAATATGGACAAATATTTTCCCGGTTTTCTCATTTTGGGTTATTTTCATGGCTGTGGTCAAGAAAAGTCGAGAACAAAAGAAAAATATATTTCATCGATCGGACTTGAACCCGTGCGTTCTACGGAACCACTGTTTTCGTTTTGGGCAATTGGGGGGTACTCACTCCTAGGCGAATCGGATTATCGAAGCGAACAGTTATTTATGTTATGAAATTTAGTGCTAGTCATAGAAACACTGATTTGTGTATTCTCCAAATTCAGCGCTTTTTGCTGCTTTAAGGTGATTCCCTAGAAAAAAATTCTAAATTTCAAGAATTGTCATTTAGCTGTTTTCTGACAGCAAATTCATATTAGAATACCGTGGGTAAGTAGTGCTTATGACAAATTTAGGTTGTTTATTGCGCATTCTGCCACTTTTTCCAGACCAAACCGCACAATATAAGTGCGTAGCAACGAGCATCGCAACCATTTTCGCATTTTAGACAGCTTTCTTGCCCTCCGTCGATGTTTAATTCCTTGCAATAGCTAGATGATACGTTAGGGGCCTCTAAGACGATATATTACAGTTCTGAATATTCAATTGGTGTTCCAAAAGCATTCAGAAAGCGTCTTAACGACGCACCCTCCGAAAGTGAACTCGGCAGAGTTAGTCGTCATCAATTAGACTAAGGACTTAAGGTATTTTGGTTTTTTCAGGTCGAAATAATCCTGGCGTACACATTTTGTCGATCCACAAGTCAAGAATGTCAATAAATCTTTAAACAAGTTTTTGCCGTTTCAAGTTCGGAATCCACGCGAACACAAGAATTCTCAACGTCGAAGGCACCCACGCTTTTACAATTTCTTCTGTGGATGCAGGCATTAGTACCATCTAGTGTTTAAGCGAAAACCGATTTTCAAATCGAAGTTTGTCTTTCAGTTATTTGTCGAGATATTGCCTGTTTCACCCTGTTTTAGCTTTTCTGTCGTCCAAAAAATATCGCATCAGTTCTCTGGAAGACGAGTCAGCCTGCGAAAATGCGTTTCGCTCAATTCCATACACGTGACCCTTGAGGAACAAAACTGCCAAAAAGGCGCTTGAAATAACGCATGTTATTCAGTTATTTGGTTAGGCGTCGAGCAGCAAAATGTCATATTTTTGCCTATACTTCTCCTAGCAACGGGTTACCATGGCCACCAATCAATGAATTTTTTGACTTAATTTTGTCGCACCGTCACATACTGTGATACCTCATCAAGTATGTTCAGAAAAGACAATCCTCTGCGATATAGTTTTTTCTAGGGGAAACCGCCTTAAAGCCGGTTTCCGGTGTTGATATTTGTTTCACTCTTTAGCATAATATGGACAAATATTTTCCCGGTTTTCTCATTTTTGGGTTATTTTTCATGGCTTGGTCAGGAAAAGTCGAGAAACAAAAGAAAAATATATTTCCATCGATCGGACTTGAACCCCGTGCGTTCTAACGGAAACCACTGTTTCGTTTTGGGCAATTGTGGGCTTACGCTATTGTACAAAGGATTTTGGAAGATTTGGGTACTCACTCCTAGGCGAATCTGGATTATCGAAGCGAACAGTTATTTTATGTTATAAAATTTAGTGCTAGTCATAGAACACTGATTTGTGCCATTCTCCCAAATTCCAGCTCTTTTGTGCTTAAGTGGTTCCCCTAGAAAAATTTCTAAATTTCAAGAATTGTCATTTAGCTGTTTTCTGACAGCAAATTCATCTTAGAATACGTGGTAAGTAGTGCTTATGACAAATTTAGGTTTTTTATTGCGCATTCTGCCACTTTTTCCAACCAACCGCAAATATTAAGTTGCGTAGCAACGAACATCGCAACCATTTTCGCAATTTTTAGACAGCTTTCTTGCCCTCCGTCTATGTTTAATTGCCTTGCAATAGCTAGATGATACATTAGGGCCTCATAGACGATATATTACAGTTCTGAATATTCAATGTGGTGTTCCACAAGCATTCAGAAAGCGTGTCTCAACGACGCTCCCTCCGAAGTGAACTCGTCAGAGTCTACTCGCCATAACTTAAGGTCTTAGGTATTTGGTGCTCTTTAGGTCGAAATAGTGCTGGCGTACACCTTTTGTCGATCCAAAAGTCAAGAATGTTCATAAAATAATCTTTAAACAAGTTTTTTTTGCCGTTTAAGTTTCGGGAATCCACGCGAAACAAGAATTCTCAGATCGAAGCACCCACGCTTTACAATTTCTTCTGTGGATGCAGGCATTGGTCCCACCTAGTGTTTAAACGAAACCGATTTTCAAATCGAAGTTTTGTCTTTCAGTTATTTTGTCGAGATATTGCCTGTTTCGCCCTGTTTTAGCTTTTCTGTCGTCCAAAAAATACCGCATCAGTTCTCTGGAAGACGAGTGAATCTTGCGAAAATGCGCTTCGCTTAATCCATACACGTGACCCTTGAGGAACAAAAGCGACCAAAAGGGCGCTTGAAATAACGCATGTTATTCAGTTATTTGGTTAGGCGTGGAGCAGCAAAATGTCATATTTGCCTATACTTCTCCTAGGAACGGGTAACCATGGCAACCCAATCAATGAAATTTTTGACTTAATTTTGTCGCACCGTCACATACTATGGCATCCTCATCAAGTATCTTCAGAAAAGACAATCCTCTGCTATATATTTTTTTTTCCAGGGGAACCGCCTTTATAAGCCGGTTTCCGGTGTTTGATATTTGTTTCCAGCTATTAGGCATAATATGGACAAATTTTCCCGGTTTTCTCATTTTTTAGGTTATTTTCAAGGCTGTGGTCAGGAAAAGTCAGAAGAAAAGAAAAAAATATTTCATCGATCGGTCTTGAACCCGTGCGTTTCTACGGAACCACTGTTTCCGTTTTGGGCAATTGTGGGCTTACGCTATTGTACAAAGGTTTTGGAGAAGATTTGGGTACTCACTCCTAGGCCGAATCCGGATTATCGAAGCGAACAGTTATTATGTTATGAAAATTTAGTTGCTAGTCATAGAACACTGATTTTCGCATTCTCCCAAATTGCAGCGCTTTTCTGGTTAAGGTGGTTCCCCTAGAAAAATTTCTACATTTCAAGAATTGTCATTTAGCTGTTTTCTGACAGCAAATTCATCTTAGAATACCGTAGCTAAGTAGTGGCTTATGACAAATTTAGGGTTTTTATTGCGCATTCTGCCACTTTTCCAACCACCGCAAAATATAAGTGCATAGCAACCGACATCGAAACCATTATTGCATATTTAGACAGCTTTCTTGCCCCTCCGTCGATGTTTAATTCCTTGCAATAGTTAGATGATACATTAGGGCCTCCTAAGACGATATATGACAAGTTCTGAATATTCAATGTGTGTGTCCACAAGCATTCAGAAAGCTGTCTTAACGCCACCCTCGAAGTGAACTCGTCGGAGTTTACTCGTCCTCAAATTAGCTTAAGACTTAAGGTATTTGGTGCTTTTCGGGTGGAAATAGTGCTGGCGTACACCTTTGTCGATCCACAAGTCAAGAATGTCATTAAAATAATCTTTAATCAAGTTTTTTGCCGTTTAAGTTCGCGAAATCCATGCGAACAAGAAATTCTCACGATCGAAGCACCCACGCTTTACAATTTCTTCTGTGGATGCAGGCATTAGTACCACTAGTGTTTAAACGAAACCGATTTTCAAATCGAAGTTTTGTCTTTCAGTTATTTTGTCGAGATATTGCCTGTTTCGCCCTGTTTTAGCTTTTCTGTCGTCCAAAAAATACCGCATCAGTTCTCTGGAAGACGAGTCAGCCTTGCGAAAATGCGCTTCGCTTAATCCATACACGTGACCCTTGAGGAACAAAAGCGGCCAAAAAGGCGCTTGAAATAACGCATGTTATTCAGTTATTTGGTTAGGCGTGAGCAGCAAAATGTCAACCTCGATCCCAGGGCCTGTAGCGTTTTTTATGAGGATGAAACGCGTACGAGGCCCTGGTACAACAGACTGAAATTCGCCCAAAATTAAGCATGCACAGAAAAGTAATGTATGCGTGACGTTTCGATTAAAGATGGTGTTTTATTGGTGGCGTGAATTTGTAAAGTGTTTTGCTGAGTTTTTGTAGCTAGAGGTACCTAGCCATACACCATACAATTTCAGAATAGATACAACCCTTAGTGACTTTCTAGTCATTTTGTGGTGTATCATACATAAAATACAGCACTTATAAATATTATAGAATAATTTACACCAGCTGCAAAAATAACAGATGAAAGGATGGACCACTTAATTGGAGAAAATTCAGAGATCTTTAGAGGGCCGAAATTTTCCTGACCATAACAAGTCAAATGCTTAGAGTCAATAGTATGAGGACAAGGACGTCATTGGAGTTTTATCATAAGCATATGGAAAATCTTTAATTTTTCAAGTGTTAGCAATGCAATAATTAAAGATCAAGTGAATTTTCTTGAAGATGTAGGAATGACTTGATACATTTTACGTGGTTTAATCTTTGAGAAGAATGCTGTACAGATGTTGTTTGAGGATCTCTGTCTTAACAATAAAATAGAAGATGTGTTGTCATCATTTGTATAGCTAGACGACTTTCATCATCGTGACGCGTGTTGTTTATAATCCCCAGACCTCTTACGCAAATCGACAGGCAAAATAATGGAGGCGGTAAGTGGTATGTTCAAGAATCCCTTAAAAACGTAAACATTGGAAGTCATCTATTGGATGGTCATTGGGGAAATTTTGAGTGAAAGAGAAAGAAATTTAATGAAATTAGAAATTTATCAAAAAATGTCAAAGCTTGTGTTATTGACGAGGCTTACTGCTTCAACACCTGTTTTGTACTTTATATATATATAGCTATATGACCAATACTTATACTTACTTATACTTAAGAATATCTATAACAACCGGATAACAGGAAAAACAGTGACTAGAATGAAACATATTATATTTGGAATAAGAATCAATAATCTGTCAATCCAAACAGAAAAAAGTATACCGCAGAAAAAGAGAAAAGTTGGCAAGGAAGAAATATTGCAGATTAAGGTTATAAAACATAACATATTAAGAAGACAAGTATATATATACATTAAAAACATAACATCTAGCAATTGTTTTATTGTGCAATTTCATAAACACCACAAACAAAGACCATGTAAAACCAACCAAATTCTTCTTGAAGTTGCAAAAGAAGATCTGAACGTTTGCATTATTATAGCAACCTCTGCTCTTGGTATAGGAGTTTAGTTTTAGCATTTTCTGTCGTACCAAAAAATACCGCAATCATGTTCTCTGGAAGACGAGTCAGCTTGCGAAAATGCGCTTCGCTCATCCATACACGTGACCCTTGAGAAACAAAAGCGGCCAAAAAGGCGCTTGAAATGCGATGTTATTCAGTTATTTGGTTAGGCGTCGAGCAGCAAAATGTCATATTTTGCCTATACTCTCCTAGCAACGGGTAACCATGGCAACCAATAATGAAATTTTTGACTTAATTTTGTCGACCGTACATACTATGATATCCTCATCAAGTATCTTCAGAAACAATCCCTGCAGATATAGTTTTTTCTAGGAACCGCCTTAAACCGGTTTCCGGTGTTGATATTTTTCCACTATTTAGGCATAATATGGAACAAATTTTCCCGGTTTTCCATTTTTGGGTTATTTTCATGGCTTGTGGTCAGGAAAAGTCGAGAAAAAGAAAAAAATATTTCATCGATCGGTCTTGAACCGTGCTTCTACGGAACCACTGTTTCCGTTTGGGCAATTGGGGCTACGCATTGTACAAGTTTTTGGACAGGATTTGGGTACTCACTCCTAGGCGAATCCGGATTATCGAAGGCGAACAGTTATTTATGTTATGAAATTTGTGCTAGTCATAACACTGATTTGCGCATTCTCCCAAATTGCAGCGCTTTGTGCTTAAGGTGGTTCCCTAGAAAAATTTCTAAATTTCAAGAATTGTCATTTAGCTGTTTTCTGACGCAAATTCATCTTAGAATACCGAAGTAGTTTTCTTATGACAAATTTAGGTTTTATTGCGCATTCTGCCACTTTTTTCCAACCAACCGCAAAATATAAGTGGATAGCACGAACATCGCAACAATTTTCGCATTTTTAGACAGCTTTCTTGCCCTCCGTCGATGTTTTAATCTTGCAATAGCTAGATGATACATTAGGGCCTCCTAAGACGATATATACAGTTCTGAATATTCAATGTGGTGTTCAACAAGCATTCCAGAAAGCTGTCTTAACGACGCACCCTCCGAAATGAACTGGTCAGAGTTTACTCGTCATCAATTAACTTAGACTTAAGACTTAAGGTATTGGTTGTTTTTCAGGTGGAAATAGTGCTGGCGTACACCTTTGTCGATCCACAAGTCAAGAATGTCCATAATCTTTAAACAAGTTTTTTGCCGTTTAAGTTCGGAAATCCACGCGAAACAAGAATTCTCAAGTCGAAGCACCCACGCTTTACATTTTTTTTCTGTGGATGCAGGCATTAGATCATCTAGTGTTTAACCGAACCCGATTTTCAAATCGAATTTTTGTCTTTCAGTTATTTTGTCGAGATATTGCCTGTTTCGCCCTGTTTTACTTTTCTGTCGTCCAAAAAATACCGCATCAGTTTCTCTGGAAGACGAGTCAGCCTTGCGAAAAATGCGCTTCGCTCAATCCATACACGTGACCTTGAGGAACAAAAGCGGCCAAAAAGGCGCTTGAAATCGGCATGTTATTCAGTTATTTGGTTAG